>JAPHCH010000027.1:0-525387 GCA_030772445.1 Cladosporium sp. MBC 237 | reverse complement strand
TTTTTTTTTTTTTTTTTGTGGAGGTTTTGTTTTCCTATTCTTTCCTTCACGTCGTAAGAATTCTACCTTGGTGGGGGTGCCACCGTTCTCATCCCGTCAATTCTATACCTTAATCCAACACCATTTCCCACCATCAATCAACCAATCAAGAAATCCCAAATCTAAACCTCTCAACGAACCCCCTCCCCCAAAACCTCCCACCCCCTCCCCTCCCAAGGCGCCAACAAAACCGCCCTCTGCGCATCCCCCACCGTCCCCACACCAGCAAACGCGCCCGCAAGATCCTCCGCGCCAGCGCTCCCACCAGGCGGCGCGGCTTTCTGCGCCATTAGCAGCGCCATTTCGGCCGCGTGCACTTCTCCCGACAGAGCGGACAGCTGTGTCCAGGTGTCTGGGTGGGTGGGGTTGAGGAGGGTTGCGGCTTGTGCGGAGGCCAGGGGGGTTGGGGAGTCTGAGCTGAGGGAGGAGAGGGAGAGGAGGAGGGAGTCGATTTGGGTTTGTTCTTGTGTTTGCAGGGCGGGGTGGGTTCGGAGAGCGATGAGGTCGTCTCTAACTGCGTTTGAAGTTTCGCCATCGTCGTCTAGAGCCGCGATAGCGCCTAGAAGAGTCATGACGCCCGCGTGCTCTGGGTTCGCCTCGAAACATTCAAAGAGCTGTTCTCTCGCGGCGGATTTTTCGGCCTCGCCTCCGTGCGCCCAGAGGACTTGGACGAGAAGACAGGTGACGTCAGGGTTGTTGTTGCTTTCTTCCAGAGCAGAGCGGAACATGTTGATGGCTTCTGTGGAGTTGTCGAGGTTGTGTGCTGCGAGGCCGGCGGTTAGGTGGGCTGAGAGGCGGAGTTTGCGGCGCGCCTCGGGGGAGAGGGTGGTGCTTTCTTCTGCGTCGGCGGAGAGGTCGAGGGAGGTGTTGGCGTTTTCGTGGGCGGGGGCGAAGGCGCCGGCGGCGAGTTGGCAGCGGGCTAGGTCTGCTTTTGCTTGGGCGAAATGGGCGAGGGAGGATTCGGATTCAGTGGACTCGTATTCTGCTTCCGCGCTTGTGCAGAGGTCCGTGAGGGTTGAGATTGCGTCCGGGAGATTGCCGACGCGCTCGAGGAAGAGGGCGGAGAGGTGTTTGTATGGGAGGTCTTTGGGTGCTTGGGCGCGTAGCTGTTCCAGGGCGAATAAGGGCTCGATGAGCGCTGTCAGGTCGTTTGAGACGGTGGGTGAGATCAGCAAATGGTCGAAGGTTGATAGAGCGTATTGTCTCTTGGAGATGACGGATGCAGAGTCGGAGATCTCGAAAGCGTGGGTGAAGTGGTTGAGAGCTTCTTTGGTGTCGCCCGTCATGAGTGCGATCAGACCTTCGCCTACCCATGCATGAGCATAGTCTGGGTCGGTTGACTGGGCGCGTCCGAAAGCCTGGTGGGCCAGCTCGTAGTCATTTTGAAGCGTGTACAGCACGCCAAGGTTTGTCCAGACCTTCGCGTTTAACTCATTTAGATGGAGAGAGCGAACGAAGGAATGCTGCGCCACTTGAGGATTCAGAGTAGATGTCACCACACCGAGAGCGTTCCAGAATTCAGCATTGCCGGCTTCCAGTTCGATAGCACGCTTGAAGCAACGCACGGCTGCCTTCAGATACTTCTTCCCAGACTTGCCGTCGCTGAGAGAATATGCGCGGTGTTCGGCCCATCCGAGGTTGTACCAGGCAACTGCTTGTGCGTGGATGTCTTTGGAAGACGAGGAGATGGCGCGTTTGTATGCGAGAACGCCAGCGATCACGGCCTGTGGCAGGATAGCCTCTTCGTCATCGACGCCTAAACTGCCAAAGCTGATGCCATCGATGGTCGACAGCTGCGCCAGCGCTTCGTCTTGCTCATCACCTTCGAGCAAAGACCTCAGCTCTGAAGAAGGCAATTTATCGCTCGCAGAGAGAACCCATGAAAAGGTAATGCATGCATCGCCAACAGACTTCCAGAGATTGAAAGCTTGAGGGTTCACCTTTGCAACCTCCACTGCAGTGGAAATAGCTTCGTTGCAATTGTCGACAGCCTGCCCAAAAAGGCCAGTCTCGACACAGCGCCAAGCACGCTCGACGAAAGTTTGCAATAGAGAAACAAGGACGCCGAACTCAGAAGGACGCTCCTCAAGCACAGCCTGAAGGCCGTCTACAGCTTCCTGGTACTCTCCAAGCTCTCTGTGTACATTAGCAAGCATGTACTTGGCGAACCACGTCTCTCCAGACACTTTCATCTTTCCGTCTTCGTGCGGCTCAAGGGCATAATTGAAAGTACGACTTGCCGAGTTGTACCGACCAGAATTGTGGTAGCTCTCACCAAGACCGACGTAAGATTGATAGTCGTCTGGGCTGATACGAAGTGCAGCAAGGAACGATACGATTGCTTGCTGATAGTCCTGTCTGTTCATTTGCACGACACCAAGGGCGGAGTAAGGCCAGCTCAAACCCTTTCTCTTAGAACCAGGTGGTGGCCTTGCTCTGCCGGAATCGATGACACGCTGTGATATGACCTCGACAATCTCCCATTCGCCCTTGTTGGCGAAGGATCGTGCAAGGCGCTCCGCTGCATCTGTCTCTGCGGGTGAAAGCTCAAATGCTTTCTGGAAACACTGGCGAGCGCGTTTCTTGTCTTTCGCGTAGAGTTCATAGTAATGGCCAAGGCTTGTGTAGGCTGGTGCAAAATTGACGTTGGTCTTGATGGCCGAAAGGAAGCGTGCGTAGGCGCCGTTGCGATCTTTACGGGCAGCCTTGGAGTCGTCAAGATTCCAGATGCAAATACCGATGCGGTAAAGGCATTGTGCACGGAGATCTCTGGCGCGAGGATCATCCGTCCTCAATTTCGGCAGATAATTCTCAAGCTCTTCCCTGGCAGTAGCATTGTCTCCATTGAGTGCTTTGCACCAGGCAAGCTCGGTGCCCACCTGAACATTCCCTGGATCCTCGCTCAACGCTTGCTGCAGAAAGTCGATTGCAGCAGCGTAGTTCTCGATCTCCTCAAAGATCAAGCCTAGGCCAATCAAAGCTGGCGTCAGCTTAGGCTTTCTCTGGAGGATATCTTCAAACAATCGTTTCGCTTCTGCATGATTTCTCGGCGCTTGGTAGTGAACAAGAGCCGTTCCGAGAACACTGTTCAAGGCGTCCTTGGTATTTTGCAAGCTTAGATTCAATTTTGATGACTCTGCCGAAAGAATCTGCAAGCCTGCGCGGGCGGTCTCCACGACTGTTGGGTGCTCGTCGAGATACAAGAAGTAGTCGCAAGCCAAGCGGTAGGCGAAGGGAGAGTGCTCGGCCTTGGTAATGCCCTCAGTCATCATGGCCAAACGGTCTTCTGCGCTTAGTACTTCTGGCTCCTCGGAATCCTCTGCCTTCTCCTGCTCCTCCTTTTTCGGAGCCGGGAATGGGCAGAGTTCACTGTTGAGCCAAGCTTTGAGGATGCGACCAAGTCCACTGTCTGAAAAAAGGGTGACATATTCCCGCAGAATGTTGGCGTCGAGATCTTGCAAGTTGTCGAAGTCTCGGGTCTCCAAAACAAGGTCCCAGGCGAGTTGGAAAGGATGGTGGATGATCACCATTCCTTCCGCGAGGCTGAGCACATGGTCCAGCTTGGCTGTTTTCTGGTCCTGAGGCAGCACGAGGAGGACATCATAAGCTCTTTGCAGTAGCTTTTCCTCAAACTCGCGGCGCACTTCATCCTCATTAGTCCAGTTGATGATGTTCTGATAAAGTTCTTCCAGTTCACTGCTGCCAAAAACTTCGCGCTTGACTTCGGTAGTGACCTGGCCAACGCGAGCTCCAATCCGCGTGCGACGACTGCTGATCTCAGACTTGATGCGCTGAGCCTCTTGCTCCTCCGTAATCTCAGCAAGTCTAGTGAATCCAAGAGAAGGATGCGGCAGTCGGCCCTCCAGAAAGTCATAAACCGGGCTACCAGGAAGAGTCACCCGCAAAGCTCGCTTTTTCTGATCAGAAGTGCCATGCTGCTTCACAAACCCAACAAGCTTGTCGATGACTGTCTGGCAGCGGTGAGCATCATCAGCAGCGGCGTGTATCGATCCCACGCGGACGGCCACGTCAATGTAGTCGTCGACTTTCTTCGATCCCTGGGCTTCAAACACGCTGCAGATACCGAGCCAGGCCTGAGCCTCGTCAGGTTTCGAGTCGGCGGCTTTCCGGTAAGTCTCGGCGGCCTCATCGAATTGGCCTTGTTTCTCAAATGCGCGGCCGAGAAATAGGCGTGCTGTGTAGTTTTGCGAGTCCGATGCCAGGACTATTTGTGCTTGGGTGACGACGGTGTCATAATCTTCGGCGTCGAGAGCCGTCTTGGCTGCTTTCAAAGCAGCTTTGTTCGTAGACATATTATCTCATTATTCGTGCGTCCAAGAATTTGGTTTCCAAAGCGAGTGGTAGAAATAGAAAGTTGCAGTATTATGTTGGATTGCAGAGTCTTGATGTGCTTGGGGCGTTAATAGCGGCTTCATGACGTTTGCTTTAGGCTTTGCTCCGATGAAGAGCGCTTGGACCAAGCTTCACAATTGTGGCCATTTGATGGATGATGGATGCATTATGGTTGGCACATTTTGATGACCATTCTCCAATCAAATATAAATTGTGGAATGTTTCAGACGTACAATACACTAGATCGGGAATATGTGAATTTGAAAGCTTGCAAAATGCATACAGGACATTGGTAAATTTCATTAATTCAAGGGATGTCGAATGCTTCAAGAGGCACATGTCCAGCGCATCGACGAAGCTTGCTGCTCTTCTTGCACAACCGCATACACTAGCATCTACTTGCACCTCTTGTCCACGATCTGTGCACCATGTTCTGCGTACTCTTCCTTGCTCACCCACATCTGGTGGAAGCTGCCAAGACTTGCGAGAACGCTACCACCAACAAAAGCACCATACTTGCGCTCCACACTGTTGGCGTTGGCCAGCACACGGACCTTGGGGTTCGGGTACATGGCCTGGATATCTTGCTGCAGGCGCTCGGGAAGCTTGTCGATCAGGGAGCCGGCACCTGTGAGGATGATGTTGTTGAGCAACACCGGCCTGGCGTCGACGTCTACGGCTTGAAGTGCTTTGTTCACTACAGAGATGATGGTCTGCTCGCCGGTGGGCTTCTTGGTCTTTTCGTCGGTGTAGGCAGCGTTGTGATCGAATAGGCCTTCGGCAACCTTGAAACGCTCAAGGCCAAAGACGGTGTTCCAGCCATCCGGCATCTCAAAAGGCTTAGGGGGCATGCTCTTGACGTAGTCGCCGTTAGTAGCACCTCCCTGGCTTGCGGGTGAGTCGAGACGTCCGGGACCGGGCCAGACTTGAACGACACTCTCCTTGAAAGACGTGAGAACGCGCTCCTCCTCGAGTTTGCGGAATGAGTCGGTAGGCGGCTTGTCGAAGTTTACGTAGGTTGCTGAGCTGGGGGCGTTTGCATCGACGGGGGTCTTCGACTTGACCATGTAGTGGGGCACAAGTGGGACAGCAGGCTGGTTGTTGGCAAACATAATGCGGATCTGGTCGTTTAACCAGTTGCCGGCAAGAGGCGTGTGTTGCAAGCCTGCCGAACGAGATTAGCATGATGATAACGCGTAGGTGGATGTGACGGCTTACTTTTTTGCAGAACCATTCCGTCCCAAAGGGCGGTTACTGATGTGTTCAGAGCACCAATGTCGACCACAAGGGCGGTCGCTTTGCTTTGTGAGTATCTGTGGTCTGTAAGTCAAAGGTTCTTCAACATCTACCACGAGCAACTCACGCTGCCAACTGGCCGTTCTTAGCCAGGAAGAAAGCTGGAACGCCCCATTCTTCCATCGCAATCTCAATGGTCTTCTGTCGTTCTTTCGCAGGATTCCAGGCCGGCTCACTCATGAGCAGAGGGAACTCTTGCAGCGGCTTTTCCTGCTCTTCCAGCTGCTCCATACCCTCGTCCATGTTCGTGTCGCCATTCTCATCCTTGGTCTCGTTGAGCCCGTTCTTACTGGGAGGTGTTTGCCGTGCGCCCGTCAGTCGTGATGTGATGGTGTACTCCCACAGCTTCGTCGCCGTCTCCCAGTCCTCCACGATTCCATCTGAGTTATAAGGGTTTCGGATCTCGAGGTCGGCTTTGGGAAGGTGTATCGCATTGTCGCCAAACAGGCGTTCGCCGGTCGGCAGTTGGCCATAGTGTGTGGGGAGGACCGATTTGGGGGTGTCTTCGCCAGCAAAGCCGGCGCGAGTAGAGTGACTGCCAGGGTCGAGCACGAGAGCGCCTATTTCATCTGTGAAAAGCGTCAGATACGCGTGGGAGAGAGATACTATAGGCTATTGATTGGGCGCATACCTCCAGCGTATTCCTGAGCGCCCGGTGCCTGAGTTGGAGGAAGTGTCGCCATGGTAGATGCGCAATGAGGTCGTGATGTGAGGTGCAATCCGAAACGCCAGACTCCAATCCCTAGGTGGGTTTAATGAAGCGCAATGTTCAATGGTATAATTGTTGGCGAGAGTGCGCGGCGCAAAGCGTGGGTTGAAGTTCGTCGACCTCCAATCCGAACGCAGGCGCGACGCGCGAGAGGCTTGGAGAAGTCCAAAACGGCGGCGGGAGAGCTTGTCCAACCCTAACCCTGCCCGCAATGGCTGGCTGGGGGCTGTGAGACTAGGAGCATAAAGTGGCCACTCTGTACCATATACTCCTGGAGCCCATCACAAACGGAACCTGTCGAAGATGGGTTTCTTAGGTCGTCTCTACAAGGTAGAGACTCTGGATACTCGCTTCGCCTCCAAGACTGGCCAACGACTCCCCGATGCTCAGCCATCGAAATGGAACACCCCGGAGTACTACTTGTACTATCTATGCTTCTTGACCATCCCGTTCTTGATGGTAAAGTCAGTGTATGATGTTTCTGGGCCCTGGCATCCAACTTACAAACAATATGAAGGCCTGCTCGAGCCTGGCTGGATCCCTGGTCGCAAAGTAGACAACTCTGATGCGCAATATCGGTCGTTCCGTGACAACATTCCATACATGGCTCTGGTTGTCGTACTGCATCCTGTATTACGGAAGTTATATGAAAAGTTAACAGTGAGTCTTGAATTGATCTCTCATTGTACATATTCTGACCCTCAGCAACAGGCGTCTCCTGAGGCTTCTTCATCTGCTTCTGGCTCAAGCAACAAGGTTGACACTCCAAACGCACTCGAAGCACGCAAAGAATCCCGTATCAAATTCGACCTTGGTTTTGCGGCAATCTTCCTGCTGGCCCTTCATGGCATCTCGGCTGCAAAGGTATTCTTGATACTCTACGCCAACTTCCATGTCGCCACCAGCTTGCCACGTCAATACGTCCCGGCAGCAACCTGGTTCTTCAACATTGCAATTCTGTTCGCCAACGAGCTTTGCCATGGTTATCCTCTGGCCGATTTTGCATCTATGCTTCTGCCTCCCCAGACATCGGCTGCTGGCGAGAAGCATGGCAATTGGGGGACTTGGCTCGATAGCTATGGTGGATTGATCCCGAGATGGGAGATTCTGTTCAACGTCTGCGTTCTGCGTTTGATCAGTTTCAACTTCGACTACTACTGGAGTCTTGACCGCAGGGCTGTAAGTCCCGTAGAGGTAAGTTTGACTCGAACGTGTCATTTTCGAATAGCCATCCAGCCGCAAACTAAGCTATCATACTAACGCACTTCAGAAGAAAAACATCGATCCTGCCAACTTCTCCGAGCGCGAGCGAGTCGACACACCACCAAAACCAGAAGACTTCAATTTCCGCAACTACCTCGCCTACATCCTCTACTCCCCCCTCTACCTCGCCGGCCCAATCCTGACCTTCAACGACTACATCTCGCAGCAAAAACACCAACTCCCCTCCATCAACCGCGAGCGCACCCTGCTCTACGCCCTCAGATTCCTAATTTGCCTGCTAACAATGGAACTGGTGCTCCACTTCCTCTACGCCGTCGCGATCAGCAAGTCCAACCCCGACTGGAGCCAATACACGCCCTTCCAACTTAGCATGCTGGGCTACTTCAACCTGCACGTCATCTGGCTCAAACTGCTGCTCCCCTGGCGCTTCTTCCGCCTCTGGGCACTGCTCGACGGCGTCGACCCGCCCGAGAACATGGTCCGCTGTATGAGCGACAACTACTCCGCGCTGGCCTTCTGGCGCGGCTGGCACCGCAGTTTCAACCGCTGGGTCACGCGTTACATCTACATCCCTCTGGGCGGCTCGCGCGGCTCCAAAGTCCGCGCCATCGCAAATTTCCTAGCAGTCTTCACCTTCGTCGCCCTCTGGCACGACATCAACCTCCGCCTCCTCGTCTGGGGCTGGCTGATCACCCTCTTCGTGCTCCCCGAAGTCCTCGCGACTCTCGCCTTCCCGGCGAAGAAATGGCAAGACCGCCCGGAAGCTTACAGAGTGTTATGTGGTCTCGGCGCGGTGGGGAACATTCTTATGATGATGGCGGCGAATCTCGTCGGTTTTGCGGTGGGGGTCGATGGGTTGAAGGGGCTGGTAGAGGGGATTGTGGATTCTTGGGGCGGGAGGTTTTTTCTCCTCGGCGCTTGTGCGACGCTTTTTGTGGGTGTGCAGGTCATGTTTGAGTGGAGGGAGGGGGAGAAGAGGAGGGGGATTAATTTGAAGTGTTGAGTTTTTTGTTCTTGGGGGGTTTGAGTTGTTGGGGAGGGAGTTTGTAGGTTCTCTGAGCTCTGTGTAGAATAGAACCCTTTCTCTGATGTAAGGGAAAGAAAGCTATGGTCCTAATGAACACTCGGGGATTTACAGCATGAGGCATTTCCAACGTGAAGACCTGTGTGAGGAAAATCTTGCATCCCTTGATCTGCAGACAGCGTGCGCCTTTTGTTAGTACCAGCCCTAACCCCAACATAATCAAATGGCATATGGTGCTCTCCAAGAGAACAGGTAAGATCACAACGACCTTGATCAATTTTAGCAAAACATGCTATACCTCACCAAGACAACCCACAACCAAGCCGACCACCTTCCAAAGCTAAAATCTGCTCACAAGATAAGAATGAAAAAAAATTACAATTGCACTTTGGTATCTCTATAACTTCATTTTAAGCATCCTGATCCGGCGCATCTTCAACCTCCACCGCCCTGCCCTTTCCCTTCCCCCCAGAAGCCTCGCCAGCCTGCTCGTTCACCGGCTGTGGTGCACCACTCGTATCCGCCCGTGGAAGCTGCGAAGCTGCAGTAGTCTCGGCAGAAGGTTGGTCGTTGAAGCCCCATCCGTTGGAGTTCCATGGGGTTTGGGATGGTGTCTCAGACTCCCCTATCTCAGGCGGAGCCGCAGTCTCGGGTTGGAGGTCTGCTTGTTCTGGTGGGGGTAGTGTCTGGGGTGCTGGTCCTGGTGGCGAGGGAGGAGCGGGGATGTTCTCCGCTGGCACTGCTGGGACGAAGAGAGGTGAGCCTCGTTCGTCTGTGGGCATGGTGGGCTGGGTTGGGTCTTGAGGAACCGGGAGCTGAGTATTCTGATTCGTCGTGGTAGGTGCGTCGCTTGGGTTGGCGTTCTCGGGCAAGATACTTTGTACACTCTGCACATCCTGCATTGCTGGCACGTGAACGGTTTCTTGGGCTGGTCTTGGCTGTGGTACGGCGGTTGAGGTAGCAAGGTTTGGTGCCGTGGTGGTCGTTGTGGCGTCTTGCCTCCGCAATGGCATCACCGTCCAGCCATCCGGCAGCGTCATGCCTTGTGGCAAATGCTCATGGCCGCTGCCCATGAATTGGCCTGCAGCTCCATGTAGCACTTCTTGACTCGGTGCTTGGTTGGATATCTGGCTGGGGTCAAAAGGAGCAGACATTTGCGCGGTCCTTGTAGCCTCAGTGGCCTGCTGATTCCTCCAGGCCTGTATCGCTCGTAATCTGGCCATCTCGGCCTCCATTCCTCTCAAAAGGGAGAGCTGCTGTTGTTCGAGCTGCAGATTTTGTGCATCTTGCATGAGTCGCTGTTCGATCTGCCTGAGCTGCATCTGGGTCGACGGCATGGGCCTTATGCCTTGTACGCCAGGGAAGCCCGGTGCTGCGGCGTTCATGGCCGGCCCGGCAGGCTGTGGGAGATAAGGATCTTGCAGGCCAAGATGGTTTGGACCGGCCTGTGCTGCTGGTTGTGCGCCGGCTTGGTTTGCTTGGGCTTGCGGGTTGCGCATCTGGTCTACAATGTGATTCATCTGTCCAGCAGGGCCGTTTGCGAATCCTATTCTGACGGGTCCCAGGTTGAAAAATCGAGCTCTGACAGGGGGTCGGCCGTTCTGTTGCTGACCTTGCTGCGCGCCTGGGGCTGCTGGGTTGGCGCCTTGTGGCGCACCGGGCTGTCCAGCCGCATTTTGTTGTGGTGCTGTGATGACCGGCCTGCGACATGTTGGGCAGACTTGTTGCCGCTCCAACCATCCCTTCAAGCATCTCAAATGAAGGATATGACCACAAGGTAGCTTCTTTGCTCTAAGACCTTCATCTCGTCGGGCAGAGGCTCTTGGCTGGGCAGGCTGCTCACCTGCTGGCTGAGCTTGTGCGTTTGCCTGCGGTTCTTCCCAAGCGACCATGTTATCTCTGCATACAATACATGCGTCTCCTCTGATCTCCTCCGTCGTAGCATCTGGGTATCTCGCATTCATGTCGCTTGTTGCTCTGCGGTATTGCATGTAGTCGTTGACTCGTTTCGAGAACGAAGCAAATGTCAAGTAGACATCGCGAATGATGTGCATCGGCAGTCCATTAAAGGTGATGCTGACAGTGAGGAAGACGACGTAGATCACTAGCTTGATGAAGTCGGTAGTGAGCTCCAAGCCAAAGAGCCAGCGTCGCTTGTCCTCCCAGCCAGGCACATCGACTTCATTCTCGTCGACCTCGATCGGCTCCTCGTTCACTGGAGAAGCTGGTGTCGGTACCCCGTCTTCGGTCTCGTTCTGCCTAGCCGCGGCTCTTTCTGCCCTGATCTCGAGTTTCCTCGCCTCAATCGCCTCTTGTGTTTGCTGTTTGACGACCTGGATTTCCGCAACCGCCAAGCAATATCTCAAGAGCGTGAATGCCGAAAGGACGATCTGTACCGTGAATTCAAAGGTAAAGATGACCATCATGCCGGGTCGCGGGTTGGCCAGCACCGTATCGATGCAATACCACGCCATAGATGTGTTGAATAGTACGCTGACCACTAAGCTGGTCGCAAGTCTTATGTGGAACAGCCTCGGGTTCGCAGGTGGTTGTTGTTCCAGTATGTCTACTCTTCCCTCACCAATCCACCCCCAAACCTTCCCGGCCAACAGCAATACGAACATGGTCAAAAGCCAGCCGCCCACATCCTCCCTGAAGCTCGGCATCGCCAGTAAAGTATCGAGGACTGCATACCAGGCCTTTTCGCTAAGGTGCTCGACCTCGATCGGTCTTAAGGGTCCGTAGAGCAATCGTTGGAGGGCGTACATGAACGCGCATGCGCCGACCAGGAGGAGGTTTGTGAGGATAAGAAGACATGCATTCGACTGGGAGAGGTACACGGTAGCGCTGTAGAAGTTCGGCCGTTCGTGGAAGGCCTTGAGTAGGCATGCCGCCGCCGCCGCCGTGGAGGCACCGGCGTAGTATGCGAGGCGCATGGTGTAGGAGTATCGACGTCGCAAGACAAAATGTCAAAGTGGGTTGGGTAGATTGAAGGGGACGTCCATGGCCCGACGGTCAACGAAGAAGTCGAAATGGCGTCGTCGTTTGTCGAGGAGACATGTGTTCGTCAGGCGCTTGATTGATCAAAGGACAGCTGGATCGGAACCGGGGCGAACAACAGATGAGCGTCACCGTTGCCCGAGCTTCGCGCCTGCCCTGAAGCTAGCATCTATCTTCACGTTCTACGTACATCATCAATCACTTTTATCAATCAGGTATTCAATAATAAGATGATAAGTATTCCTCATGAGATGAACACAAGATCACACAAGTGACTGAACTTTCATACGTTCTTAAGAATGTCTGTAGTTTCTGCTGTATATGCCTCCAGTACGCAGCGTGTCTCGCATGTGTCCTGCCTCGCTGCTCGCGTGCTCCTCCAAACAATGAGAACATGAGTGTAAGTTCAATGCAAGAACTTTTGCTTTTCAGGACAAAATTTAAAGAGAGACCCAATGCGCCAGAAATCCATACACCCCTTGGAACAATACCGAAATGGTTAATACTCACTCGCCCTTTTGCTAATGCGTACAAGCTTTGTAAATGCTGATATAGAGATGTATCGCGATCCATCCATCTCACCCACAATCATTCTCACGAATCACAATCACCGCCTGCGCAGTAATTGAGAAACACCGCCAAACCTTCGAAGAGCAAGCAAGTAGTAGAAAATTCCAAACGCTGCTCCTCCGAGGTGAGCATCGTGGCCGACGCCATCGTTGCTACCAAGTAGATAAAGGTCCACTCCAAAGTAGAACAGAGTCAACCCCCACATGGGAATCGGGACCGGAATCATCATCAAGCTCATTGGCATCCATGGCGTAAGGCAGGTCGCGGCAGCAGCAAAGCCCATCACAACTCCACTGGCGCCTAGGCCGGCCTTGGACATGCTGGGAAGGTGATACGAATTGGAATCCCATAGGGTGGTGCCGCGCTTGCTTGCGGTCTTGCGGGTCCAATACAGAAAAGCAAGACTTCCTGTGGCGGCGCTGCCGATCGTCAAAGCAGCGACGTGAAAGGCCCCGAGCCCACCACCAGCTAGCATCAGAGAAGTTGCGAATGCGTTGAGAGAGACCATGTTGAAAAGGAAATGGAGGAAGTTCTGGTGCGAGAACGCAGACGTGACCAGAGTCCAGGTGCGCTGAGCGTTGACATTTGCCCAGGACAACACGGCGTTTTGGTTTAGGTACCGGTAGATTTTCTCGTTGTGCGTGGTTTTGGCGTATGTCCAGGCGCCGAACACGATGGCATTCAGACCGATGATGGCTTGTACGGTTCGTCGTGTGGAGGTGAAGCGAGGAAGTTCGCGATACCATCCGTTGCTGGCTCTGTAGGCACGCACTAGCTGATGACTGGGCATTGTGGCAGGCTTTGGTCGCTTAGCCGTGAAGAAGTGCGATCGGATGACTGAGGGAGATGAAAAGGTGCGGGATGGCACAAGTGAGCAACACAAGGCGCGCTTCACAGGAGTTGATGTAGGCGTGTGAATTTTTGATGGCGATTGAACGCCGACGCGAAGGCGGGACAACATCATCCTGCAAGTGAAGTTGTGGAAGCAAGGTCTTCAAGTATTTGTAATGTAACGTGTTTTGCCTGTGGTGTGTGTGTAACCTTTTAGCCGCGTATAATAACAACAGGCCACGCTTTCACACCACACCTAGTAGGTAAGCGAGCCGACCAAGGGGACCTCCGGGGTGGGGGAATCACCAAAAGAAATGACAAGAATGTGGTGGCTGAAGTGTGATATGTAGGCTAAAAACGATACTGATGATCCGATGGATGATTATGTATTCGCCGCCTCTTAGTGTCTTGAGGGTTTGGGTATGTTCATCGAGGAACCGTTGAAGTTCTGAGGTCTGGTAGGAAGTTGCAGCTACAAAGCCTTACCTAACGAGCCTACTATGAATTATAGAGCCGAATATTACAAGTGTACATGGAGCGAATAAGCTTTGGATTGTTCCTTCTCTGAATGTGTCAGCGCCTATATCTATATACTACCTTGTGTTTAATGGTACTAGCATACAAGTATAGGCATAACTCTATTTCCAATGGCACGAAGGCAGTGGTTGGATTTCAAGTTTCTCGCCTCAGGCACAACTGGCACACCTCTCTCTCTCATCTCGCTCGCACGCACGCTAGCACAACGCCCACTCCAGCTCTCTGGGCAAGGCGGACTTCTTGTGACTTCACAAGACATCCACCCACCACCAACCTCCACCACCACCATCATCACCAACATACCACCTGCACATCTTCGAATCACCACATCCATCACCTTCGCTACCCGCGTGTGGTCAGACTCTCATACACGCGCCACTATAACGAAGCTTGTTGCTGACCACTTCCATAGATCCTATTACCTCAGCGCACTGAAACAAACTCGAAAATCAATTAACCTCCCGAAATTGCGCGCCTAACCGTCGATTCGACCTCAGCTACTCATCACCTCTCGTCACCTCTCACACGCTGCTTACAAGCTTGCTTACTTCTTGACCGCACCTGATTGCGTCCCCCGTCCTCATCACTCACTGCAAAACCCCGCGCCATCTCGGTACCACGTAGCGGGTCGGAAAGGATAAAGGGCCCACTTGAAAGGCTCCATACGCACACTCTCATAAATCACAATGTCCTCAGAGCTCGCAAACCAGCTCGGGGCAACCTCTCTTAATGATGAGACGCCTACGAACGATGACTGGAAGGCTGGCCTGAACAAACCAGCCAAGGATGGAAGAGTACAGACTGAGGATGTCACAAAGACCAAGGGTTTGGAGTTTGAGGATTTCTATATCAAGCGCGAGTTGATGATGGGCATTTTCGAGGCTGGTTTTGAGAAGCCTTCGCCCATTCAAGAAGAGACGATTCCAGTTGCGATCACAGGCAGAGATATTCTGGCGCGTGCAAAGAACGGCACGGGCAAAACCGCTGCTTTCGTGATTCCCACACTCGAGCGCATCAACCCCAAGCTGCAAAAGACCCAGGCTCTGCTCCTCGTGCCCACCAGAGAATTGGCTCTCCAGACCTCGCAAGTATGCAAGACTCTGGGCAAGCACCTCGGCATCAATGTCATGGTCACCACTGGCGGTACCGGTCTGAAGGATGACATTATCCGCCTGAACGAGACTGTCCACGTGATCGTCGGTACTCCTGGTCGTATTCTCGACCTTGCATCCAAGGGCGTGGCCGACCTCTCCGCCGCCCACACATTCGTCATGGACGAGGCTGACAAGCTTTTGTCGCCCGAGTTCACCATCACCATTGAACAACTCTTGCAGTTCCACCCCAAGGACAGACAGATCATGCTCTTCTCCGCGACTTTCCCCATTGTTGTCAAGTCCTTCAAGGACAAGCACATGCGCGACCCCCACGAAATTAACCTAATGGACGAACTTACGCTCCGCGGTATTACCCAGTACTACGCCTTTGTTGAAGAGAAACAGAAGGTCCACTGCTTGAACACTCTTTTCAGCAAGCTTCAGATCAACCAGTCCATCATCTTTTGCAACAGCACCACCCGTGTTGAGTTGCTTGCGAAGAAGATCACCGAGCTGGGTTACTCGTGCTTCTATTCGCACGCCAAGATGCTTCAACAGGCTCGCAACAGAGTCTTTCACGATTTCCGCAACGGCGCTATGCGCAACTTGGTCTGCTCGGATCTTCTGACCCGTGGTATTGATATTCAGGCTGTCAACGTTGTCATCAACTTTGATTTCCCAAAGAACGCCGAGACTTACCTCCACCGTATCGGACGTTCCGGCCGTTTTGGTCACCTTGGTCTGGCTATCAACCTGATCAACTGGGACGACCGTTTCAACCTCTACCGAATTGAGCAGGAACTCGGCACCGAGATCCAGCCCATCCCTGGAAGCATCGACAAGAAGCTTTACGTATACGACGCGCCCGAGAACATTCCCAGGCCGATCGCCGCTACCCCTCAACAGCAGTACCAGCTGCAGCAGCAGCAACAGCCGGCAAATGGCAGACAGCAAGGCACCGGCTCAGACTTGCAAAACCCAGCAAACAGGACAGGAGGTTACCGCGGAGGTCGTGGCGGCCGTGGAGGATACCGTGGCCCTCCTCGTGGCGGTGCCCAGCAGGCTGCTTTCCAAGGCCCCCCTGGACAGGCCAACTACCAGCAAAGGCCGCAGCACCCCCAGCAACAGATGCCGCCCTCTGCCGCTCAGGCATAGTGTTTCTGATCGTTCTAGGTCGAGCAAGTTGTGCTATCTTATATTTGGTTATTTCATCGAGGCGTTTCTGGGCGTCATACTGTAACGCTGGCTGGCCGGCGTGCCACTGGGCGACACGGCTGGAGTTCTCCTTTCTTCGATTCCTTACGACCGTTTTTTGTTGTACGATCTTGACGATCTCCGGTTCTTTTGCTCCGGATTCCTGGATCTGCTAGCACTTGCTGAACGTGCTTCGGTTCGCTTCAAATCCAGGTCTTAGTACATGCAGCTCGACAGGCTGCACGCTTCTCTCTCCTTCCCTTTCACCAAGTGTCGACTTACACTTCCCTACGGCACACCCACAACACTACTCGACACTCAAAAAAGACTACGCAGACATCTCTCGGTATTGTTCTGGTAGCGCCCCCTTTGTTACTTTCTCCACGGAAATACGAAAAAAGCACTAAAGCTCGACATTCATTCTCGCTCATGTTCGTCCCACCATGAGCACCACGACAATTCTGCAATACTCGCTCGGTCTGTCCAAGACGGCAGCTCACCAATTGCAATGCAGAGCGCCATCGGCCCAGCTCACCGCCTCATACAAACAAGGCAATCCAAATGACCGTGTTGATCATGGACTAGAATGCATTCCGCATGACAGACCACCTGATCAGATCCGGAAGTTCACCCTGTCGGTACTACCCAGTCGCCATCTACTTGCATTCAGATCTCACGAAACACACCTGAACCCCTTCAAAAGATCGACAAACCGTCCGCACAGGGAGGAATTGGCCCGGTGGAAAGAAAAAGATACAAAAAAAGCCCTAGGAGGAATTCGCAAGCGAGCTCTGGAAAAGCTGCAGATCCCATTCAGCTGTAAACAGACCCCCAATGACAATGCATGCGTTTTTCTCCTTTTGAAATCAATCTCCAAACTTTCTTTCACCTGCAAAAGTGACATGCTAACTTCAATTGCTCTGCCGCGATGTTGAGGCCAGAAACGGCTTCTCGTCATGTACTGCTGTTATACACATGTAGTGGTTTTCGCATTCGACAGAACGACCCAAGTAGTCATACTGCCATCACACCTTACCCTCCATGTTACACAACCCAAACTCAAAGAAAGAAAAACCAAAGAACAACATCAACCAGAAAGTCCAAACAGACTCTCCTTCCGATTCAACATGGCAAATACTCGTGATCAAGAGTAGGTATGTAGTATTATCAAGCTAAAGGTAGAAAGCTACGCGACGTCCATCCATCCTGTCCATCCATTCGGAGAAGAACCCCCGCCATACCTAGAATCCATCCCAATCCCAGGCGCCCTTCTCCCTATCCGCCCAAGGCATAGACCACCAAGCAAGTTCTAGCAAAGCACACGAAAGAATGGGGGAAAAAAGCCGTCGTGAATCCATCTTGCAAGTAAAAGTATTGGAAGGAGAAGCAGAACCGGAACCGGAGCTGCAAGACACACCACGTGTATGTACCGAATTTTTCGTCCGTGGGATCGATCGTTCCGCCTGATGACTTGATATGGAAACCCGTGATCTTGAATTATGGGAAAAAGACACCTTGGAAATTTGTGAAGTGAAGAAGGGAAAGAAGAAGATAAAAGAACGCCTGATCCTGATCCCAAACCCAGCGTACCAAAAAGAAGGGCCATTTAATTAACCCCGGGGATATCATTTTGCCTTTGCCTTTCCTTTCCTTTCCTTTCCTTGTTCCGCTCCAAAATCTTCTTCCGTCCAGTCGTTCCTGCCATTTCTCACATCTTTTCTCACGCACCACTCAGTCAAATTGGCCGTCCAAGAGACCATGCTGAAACGCCGGCAGCGTCCAGCCACCAAACCCCGTCTCCGAGCCAACCTACAGCTTGCCGTGGCGCGCCTTGAAAACGGCGACTTTGTCATCGTAGAACAAAATCTCGCGCAGGCGCAGTTTGGCCGCTCTGCCGTGCTTGCCCTTGCGGGGCGCGTCGTCGGAGTCCGAGTCGGTGTCTGTGAGCTCGTCGTCAAAATCGTCATCATCGTCGTCGTCATCGTCGTGGTCGGCGTCGCTTTCGGTGTCATCGTCTGCGTCGCTGTCGCCGTCTAGGTCTTCGTCGTCTTCGTCTTCGTCGTCGTCGGCCTCGTCTTCTTCGCCTTCGGAGGTCACTACGCCGCCGTTAATGGATGGGAGGCCTAAGTGTGCGTTTTCGGTGCGTGAATCCCATTCTCGTCGGCTTTCGAGGATTTCAAAGCATTTGGTGCCGACTCCCATGTAGCAAAGCTCGACTTCGGGACGCAGGGCGACAATGTCGACGACTTGCAGTGCAAGTTCGCGGGGGTCGGTGTTGCTGCCGTGCACATGATCTGCCAGGAATGGTATGTATAGGCTGCGAAGGTGTGGTATGGAGGGCAGCTGCTGGAGGAAAAAGTGCTGAGAGATGTTGGGTCAGTGAAGCTTCTTGGAAATAAAATGTGATTTAGTGCTTACCCAATCGTGATAATCGAGTGCCATGCCTAGTTCGCGCAGGCTGCTCATTTTGCCGCTGCAGATGAAGGTAAGGATATCTCGCGTGAGCATCCAGCGGCGCCATCTGCTAGAGCTGGTGGGATGACCTTCAGGACCCTTCTCTGAACTATCGATGAGTACTTTCTTGAGACTCTGTCGATGTCGGCGTAGAGGACCGCGATATATCGCATCAACAGTCACGGTAGACGTATATGTGCGACCTTCTTGGAGGAAGAGCACTTCCAGGCTATTAGGCGCGAGCGTCTCTTTCAGAAACGAGATGAGCGACGGAGACACAGTGTTAGTATGCACTCGCTTGAGGTTGAGGTGATATTGCATTTCGATATCGGCAGATGAGAGCGATTGCTTGCCGTGCTTTCGGGGGGAGCTATTGGTGCTTCGTCGAGGAGTGGGGTAGACTGGTGATTTGGGTGTTGGACAGAAGCTTCGTTTTAAGGTCTTCCATAGTGCTTCGTGGTTTTGACAGTGTAATATTGTCAAGGACGTCAACACTGACCAATCGATGGCTCGTTGGAGGACTGGTATTGACAAGGGTACGCGTTCCATCTCTAGAACTTCTAGGCGCAACGAGTTTTGAAGATAATCCTCAGGCGGCTCTTCCAGCTCCGCTGCAACCTCTGGTGGGACAGCTGCCTTAGAGCCGAAGGTTTCTGGAGTGCCAGGTACACCATCTGATGATTGCGGTTGCGGTGAGGCACACCGGCTGCTGGCAATTAAAGGATCGGTATCAAAAGCAGGGCCAACCTCAGGTGGGCTCAAGCGTGGCGATAGAAGTGGTGGAGGAGAGATCTGTGACTTGGGAGTTGGAGGACCGTCGAGAATTTCGGCAGGGTGGAGTGTGCTCGACATGCTATTGCGCGGAGGGCTTTCGATTCTGAGTTCTGGACGAGGGGGCGACTGTCGTCTAGGGCGTGTAGGCAACACTCGCCTGGGCCTCATGTCATGGACAAAGCCCATCAACGTTCCCAGTACACCTCCTAATCGCTTCTCGCCAATGGTCAGGTATCCAGCAGTTGGGTTGTCGCGGTCGACTTGCTGCAAATTATCGCCTTCCCACACAGTAACAAAATCACGGGTCATTGCATGTCTAGCAAGGCCTATACGCAATTCCCGAAGCTTTTCCACAGACCTTCCAACTAGCACAGCCATTTCGTCGAGGTATGCAAGCTCATCAATGTCCAGCACGCTCAGACTTTTCATAGGCGGAAGCACAGAGAAGCTGGGATGCTCTACGCGGTCGAGATCGGCAAGACGAATGTGTGCGGGAAGGCCTGGATTATTGAAATTACCCATAGCTGCGTGCAAGGGTGGTGGTGCAGTAACGTAAGGTGGCGGCATAGCGTGAGGGTTGTCCGAGGAGCCATTGTCATGCCATCGCACCCAGACTTTTTCAAGTCGGCATGGTTCTCCGTCAACTCGCTCTGCCAGAGACGATAGTGCAAGCCAGACGTCGCGCAAGATTCCCGTGGGCATATCCCAAACAAAGGTTTCCAGCGAGCGCATCCGAGCAACAGCCAAAGCAACGAGTGTTCCGAGCATCTTCCCGCCTTCCTTCGATATCAGATATTCTTGTACCCAGTCTGCCGGCCCATTCCCTAGAGAAAACTTCTTCGTGAAGTGTGCGTAGTGGTTCCCCCGCCTTCTTCTGATGGTCATCTCCGAGGCCTTGCCGCGACCAGTAGCCGCGAACCGATTGCTCGGTTTCTCTGTTCGTTGCCCGGCAGCTTCTCCAAACACTTCTTCGGCCATGACGAGAGTCGCAAGTCCATATGTGAGAGCGTCGACCCCAGAACGTGGTTCGGCATGTGTACTGCTGTCTGGCCAGACAATGTCGAAGCGAGAGTAAATATGCGGAACCGCGAGTCGGTGGAGAGCGCTGTGGCAGAGCGCAAGCGATGTCAAATCATTTGTATGCGTGACCTCGCGAACGATATCCTTAAGAATATCCAGAGGGAGATCCAGCAAACCCTTGGGTTTCTGGGCCTCACGCTCCACGGTCAAGGTCTCTTTGCCTTTGCCTTTCCACACCCGGCTGGATCGCAGTCTCGGGCTGGGCGAATCGGTCTCATGGCAGTCTTCATGGAAGCGCGTGCCGATGTTCTTGAGATCTTTGATGGTGTCGGGCGGAGGGTTCGGAACTGGGAGGGGCGGTGGCAGGCTGGTAGCAGCTGGCTTCGGGACTTGAGATGCAGTGATCGCATAGTGCCTGGCATCATCGTCGAAAGTCGCCGGTGTAGTCGCCTCGCTCGAAGATGCCACGAACACGCTTGAGGCGGTAGCAGCGTCCATGATCGTATTGTCTGTGTCCCGCATGCAAAATCGCAGCGCCACTCAACTGCTCAGACCCGGCGATCGTGTGCTTGCATACGGTAAGAATGAGCTGTGTGCTGTATTTGTTGGTGTAGCGATGGAGGTGTAGGAAGTGCCGGCGCAGAAGTCACCGGCCGCACGAGATGTGGTTGATCGCGTCGCAGTGGTGGGTCGTGGTGGTAATTGTAGGAAGTGAGTGGAATGGTGGATGGCTGCTATAGCGTCTGTGTTGCAGACTCTCTCCGCGCCTCCCCCAGCAAGCCACCCCAGAGAAGGTTGGAGAGAGGCGCACGCGCCTTCCGGCTTTAAACGCTTAGCTTGCTGACTTCACTTACTTGGTCATGAGGCGTGCAAACTCCACGCTACCGGTTTTTGATGGTGAAAGGAAGTCACCAATCATTCCAGTCGTCTTCTGGACGATATCATCTTCGCAAATGCATTCTGAATCGAATTTCCTGATTAATATTACAAAGTCCTCCAATTTTGCCGATCATCCACCAAAAGCGCAGTCTTGGAGTTTCTCTCCACCTCAGGGCAACTCCATCCAACTCTGCCCTTCCTCTCTTACTAAACCCCCGATCATACCCGTCAAATTCATCCTGATATGCTCCTAGAACACAACATGCTCAGATTGCAAAAGTAAAAACCTGCTCAACTGTCTGCATACCACATTCCACATTCCACAAGTCGTTCGACTCCTCCATCACCACAACGACGCACAACCGAAGAAATCGTCATCTGCTCATTCGTGCTTCCATGATCTCTTCTCTATCACTTCCAATCACTCCCTCACGCTAGGTCCGTTGACAGTTTGAATAAAATCCCGAAGCTGCGTGAATGACGCTTCACCCACAACGAACATGCTGTCGTCCTCGTCAACATCAGCGTCTACATCCTCTCGCATCTTCAAGAACTGCAGGTTTCCATAAGGATTGGGTCAGTAAGCTACATTCTTCCACACCAGCTCGAAAGGTGATATAGCACAGCCGACGAGAGGCAGCCAGGCGAAAGCTTTTGACTTTGTGCTTGTGTTGCACCTCTGGTATTCCGGGTGGAACTGGCCAAGAGTTGCTCCTTGCGCGAGGTATGTGGTCTGGCCCAACCTGGGATGATTTTATAAGAAATCGACTCATTGAGATGAGAAGAACCGGTTGCCAATCTGTCTGTATACACGGATACAGTGCGTGGATAAGCAGATCCCGTCAAAATGCTGTGTGTCATGATATGCCGCGGCGAAAGGCCCCAGCAATGGGCAATGGCCGCGTCCTAGCGTGAGCCTGGTGAGTGAAAGCGTTCGTTACGAATGGTGCCTTGGTAGGCGCGCGTGGGTTTCTTGGATGAAATCAAATTTTCGTCTCGCTGGCTGTTGTTTGCTCTGTGTACATCATGATCATGTAATCTTTACTCGCATGGAAGAGAGGTAGGACGTGCGCACTAGTTTGGTGAGCCACTTCATACGTCGCATCGATACGTTTGCTTGCTAAATCAGGCTCTGTACTTTCTCTATGGCTGTCGTCTACAATTACCATGCTTTAGTGTTGAGAAGTGGAATAAAACTGTCGGGATGCTTGTCTACCCCTGCTCTATGTGCTATGTGCGAGAAGTCAAGAATTGCGAATTTTGCAAGGCAATAGATGTCCGCAGGCGTGAGAGGATCGATATGTAATGGTACATATGGCGCTGTTAGGCCGTAATCTGTGATTTCGGTAGAGAAACATCGCAGTCGGATGTATTCGCTCCGCAGGTCCTGGGAAGTTCGGGTAGGAGGCAGCCAAATATCTTGTACCAGCAATCTTTTTTGTGAATTCTTCCCTTATTCTATTGAAACATCTGTAGCTTGTGCTACCAAAAGAAGTAGGCGCATAATCCGTCGCCGTTTTTAGCACAGTACAGCCAGCCATTCCCGTCTTATTCGCCTCGAACGCCGTTTGCCAATGCATCATATTCGTCCACCTGCAGCCGGTGAAGACGCGATTAGCTTAGTAACCGCCCCTGCCGCCACGGCCCCTGGGGGCACCACGGCCACGGGGAGTGAAGCCACCCCTGGAGCCACCACGGCCACCGAACGAGCTACCGCCACGGCCACCGCTGGAGAAACCACCACGGCCCCTGGGAGCACCACGGCCTCTGGGCGCGCCACGGCCACCACGGCCAGCGGCACCAGCGCCTCTCGGCTTCTTGACCTTAGCGGCACCTGGTGGGGGCTTGGGCTTGGGCAGGAACTTCTCGAGCGGAAGAAGCTTGTCGCCGCCAATGTAGACCTTGTCGCCAGCCTTGAAGCTGGTGGCGTGGATGCCATCACCGGGCTTGACGGTGAAGTAGACCTGGTTCAGCGGGCCGAGGATCTCGTCGACCTTGCCGATCTGCGACTTGTTCTCGAGGAAGATGGGGGCGTTGAAGTAAGGGATTTTGGGGTTGATGGACTCGCAGACCATCTCGCCCTCGGTGGCGTGCATGAAGGTACCCATCTCTGTGAAGATGAATGTGTTAGCGGTGTTGCCTCGCCAATGCCCTGAAAGTGACCAGAGCGCGGGTTTTGAGAGCGCATACCCATGACAGTCGCAGGCGGACCGTAAGACTGGAAACCACCCCTTCCACCACCGCGACCTCCACCGCCACGGTCACCCCTGAAGCCACCGCGTCCACCGCCACGGAAAGACATGATGTCTAGACTTTTTCGCGATTGTCTAGGTTGGAAATCGAGGTTTGATGGCTCAGTCGGAAAAGTCCCGCCGAGCTAGTTGTGTGTCGAGAAATACCGATTCGCGCGATCGGAAGGATTCGAGTGTTGCAGCTTCGATATGCTGCGGTGGGCGAGAAGGTATTTGCAGCGCTGCGCAATGCGACCTCAGTTCAAGCGACCCTCGAGCTGCTGCAAAGAAGCTGGAAAAATCGAGCTTCGCCGCGAGTCATGTCTTGGCGCTCGTTCGGGGGACGGGCCATCCCACTCTTCCCTTCCCGCTGGCGGCTGAAGACCCCAGCCCATCGAGGATCGAGGCCTCCGGATGTACCTGCATATCAAATAAAACAAGGCAAGCAGCTCACGAGACCTTTCTAAGCAAAGCAAACCGTTGTTTGTACCTTCTTATTATACTTCCACAAATTGGAGTCAGCTGCTTCAAGTATCTTCGTAACCCTACAGCTCCGACAAGACTGCGCGGTAAGTATCTCGCTGCCTAATCTTGATGCTCCTGAAACCGGTCCTATCTCTCCTATTCCTTGCCTTTTGCTCTAGCAGCCACGCTTTCGGACATAATCAGGAAGTCTTTCTTGAAAGTATAACCAATACAAACCAACCTCATCACTCTACCATGGAGACCTCTCAGAATCATCCCACTCCCGTCGTCCAACACAGTGCAAAAGTCAAGGGAGAACCTCGACAAGCACTTCTCTACAATCATTATGCGCCACTGGAAGACTTCCACCGAGCTGCTGGTCCATCAGAGTCTCTCGAAAGAGTTCGCTTCCCGTCTGCGCCAGATGACATTCAAGCCGACAACCTCGCCTGCTTCGTTCGCAAACATGACTGCAAACAGAGCAGCACACCTTTCCCGCCACCGCAGAAAGCTTCAAACGGCCTGTTGACGCATTGGACATCGGACCTTGCCTCTGCCCTGGCCATCCATCTCCTCCAGGTTCTCCCAGGCGACAGTGTCCTGGATTTACGTGCCGCCGTAGGCAACAATTCGCTCAGCCTCGCCCAATCACTCTGGCCGTACTTACAGCCATCTTCGTCCGCCCCGCCCATGCCTGGAGCAAAGAAGGGTGTACTGCACTCCAACGAATTTGATACCAGCCGCAACCACCGCCTAGCATCCAACCTCGCAGATTACCTGCCATCTAGCCTCTTCACCGCAGGCCAAGTAAAGGTGCTCAATATCGACGATACCAAAGGCATCAAGGACATCACTGTCGTTCCCGGTGGCTACGATAAGGCTTTTGTCGATGCGTCACGCTCTGATGAGCAACATCCTGCGAAAAGGCAGACATCAGACCAAGGCCATTCAGCATCGTGTGCGACGTCAAACTCGCCCGAAAGCGTCGCTGAGGCTCACGTGCAATCACTCATCACAGCACTTCATGCTGTGCGATACGGTGGGCGCGTCATGTACTCCACGACTTCTATTTCGCAAGCGGAGAATGACGCGGTTGTCGAGGCAGCAATACTGCAAGTCGAGAAGGAGAGGAACCAAGGTGGCACCGCGTGGAGCGTCGAAGTGGAAGCTTTTGAAAGTCACGTTGAACAAGGTCTGCAGGCCGACTGGGCGGAAAAGACAGAACACGGTTGGCTTGTGCTACCTGATCATGCTGGGCGTGGCAAGTCAGGGCCCCTTTACTTCAGCTTGTTGACCAAGAACGCTGCGTAGATTCGCAGCACATTCAGGTGGATGTTTAAGACCACTTAGGCTCTGAAAATGGAAATGGATACCCTATCAACCCAACTATTCACAAATATACCTAATTCCAACCTGGGTATTCTCTATCATTCTCTTATTATAACAGCTACTGCGCCTATAAGTGTCTGTTCCGATGCTCTACGCTAAAAGCGGTATATGTAAACATTAAATCATAAAATTCTCCTCGCTAACCTTTCAAATATCCTGTGATGTGAAATGCTGAGCATGCCTCCCCGTCATTATCTCCATTCCTCGCCGAGAATCGCCTTCAGAAATTATTGAAGCCCCAAATGCGCCTTCGTTCGCGAGCCTCCAAATGAATGGCCGCATCTTAGCACTGGTGGTGTGAATCGACTTTGACATGTTGCTGTTGGTCGCAACAAGAATCGCGCAAAATCCGTAAAAGCAGCCAAAGCGCTGCTATTAAGGGACGAGGCCACGCCTCAGTAACTCGCAGAGACCGCCATACTGGCATTGAGCGCATGACCACCCTGCGCCAGACTCGCCACTGCATCTCCGGCAAAGCGCGTATGCATGATCGCTTCGTAGGTCTGCACTCTCGGGGCGTTTTTGCTACCAATGTTCCCACCCAATGAGCAGGCCAGACGGCGTATGGGCGCCGTCAACGCAGTTGGTGTGCAATAGTAAATTGCGCTGAACATCAAAGCTGCGATGAAGAGGTTGATGAGGTTGAAGGCCAGCTTCTCTCCGGGAGACATGACGTATAGCCCGGTGTTGATTTCGTATCGGTAGTACATTAATTGTGCTTGGTAGCGTACTTCGCCTGCGAGGGACGGGAGTTTTGGTCGCCTGGGGAAGGAGGCTGGTGTGTATGTCGACATCGTGATTGTATGAGATGTAATGGTGGAGGTCGTTGTGATGATGGGGGTCGTCAAGTTGATATCGTGGCATATGTCGTTTGCCGCTTGATTGATGTAATCGGAAATTAAATGCAGCTTGGTCTTGTCGTATCCAATGGTAGGTAACAAGGGCTTTGAACCTTTCTGTCGTGGAATCCGTCGTTCCCAGTAGTTGGAGGGAGAATCCCCCAGTAGTGGCGAATGCGAAAATAAGAAAGAGATATACCAGAGAAATCATGCGCGAAAACACAAAGGATCGGAAAAAAGGCATAGGATATCGGTCATCGACGCAACATCGACGCAATGCCGATAAACCCGTTGACTACCTGACTTACCCACTCACACCCAAAGCCGGGTTTCCGCGCGACAGCGACAGCGTACCTCCATCGGAGGTCTAGTGAAAGTGAATCAGACATATGAGCGCGAGTCGAGCGTGCTCGTTGGCTTGAGCGCAATGGTACAAAATTTCTTATGCAATCGATTCCGCGGATTGCCGAAGACGCCGAATCATGTCAGCAAGGCAGACTCTAGCGGATTTTTTGTGGTAGAGTCAGCCAGCACCTCTTCGCTTGCTGCAGTGTGACGATGACCGTACGGTGCCGACGGTATGTTGTCGGGCATGATGTACTGGTAATCGAGTTGGTCATTACTGGAGCGTCGAACGGGTTTTGCATCAGCATGGGATTCTCAGGATCGCATAAGACCGAAGTGAGGTTGGGAAGCGCCGTTGGCAAATGGCAGATGAAGTACAGTTAAGCTCCAGCCTTGTGTCCGACCTCCGCGGCAGGATCGCGGGATCATTCGTGTGTGGTTGACTGATAAGGGTGGTAAGTGAAAGGCCTTTCGTCATATTAACAGTAGATCGGAGAATGCTCGGAAGTGAAGCCAGCATTGGGCTCTCCAAGAGGCAGGCACGCCCACGTGACACCGCAATCAACTACCGCGTTTTGGGTTTAGCTCGAGACGTTGTTGATGAAGAGTAAACACAACGTTGGAGTTCAGGTAACTGGCTGGGTGGATGCGACAATAACAACCTACCTTACTAACAAATAGAGGCCGCACACTGCGCGAATAGAGTCGCGATGTCTGCAGCATCACCCGAACGACCTTCAAGGCGCACTGTCTCCCGGAGAAAGGTGGTCGTTGACGAGGACGATTCAGATGTGGAAAACAGTGTCTTGAGTCAAGAGCAAGAGGAGGACGAGGAGGAGGAATACACACCCGCGCCAAAGAACACTCGCGCATCACCGCGCCGAAGGACTACAGCAAGCGTAGCTGCCACACCAAGGACCAGCACAAGCAGACGAACAACAAGAGCCAGCGAGTCCGTCGAACCTTCGCAGATCTTTAGCCCGCCTGAGAGTGTAGCGCCCGAGCCATTGTCACCAAGCAAAAAAGCAGCACCGAAGCGACGATCTGTGAAGGATGCTAGAGCTGCGCGTAAGAGCAGAGTCTCCGGGGTGTCAATCGCACCAGATACGCCGGAGCCGCAACCACCACTCCCACCCCTCCCAACACCGAAGCCTTCAGAATCGCCAGAGCCTGAAGCACGCCAGGGAACACCTTTGAACGATATCACTGAAACCGCCATCAACGAACAGACGCCACGTCCGGCTTCGCGACACACGCCAGCCGTGGACGAGAATGCATCAACAGTGGAAGATGCTACAGAAGCGACAGAAGCGACGGTAACAGCGGCGACACCGAGACCGGAAGTGAAGAAGGTGGACCCTCAGATCACGCATCTTGAGAAACCTATGGATATCGTGGTTCGAACGAGAGCATTGGGTGTCCCGCAATCGCAAGAGCCCGCAGTGCCCACGTCGCGCATGACAATCACCTACCTCACGCTTACGAATTTCAAGTCCTATGCCGGAAAGCAGATGGTGGGACCATTCCACTCGTCTTTCTCATCTGTTGTTGGTCCAAACGGCTCTGGAAAGTCAAATGTCATTGATTCATTACTCTTCGTCTTCGGTTTCCGTGCGAGCAAGATGCGACAGGGAAAGATCTCCGCTCTTATTCACAACAGCGCGCAATTCCCAAATCTGGAGTATTGCGAGGTCGAAGTGCACTTTCAGGAAGTCATGGACGAGCCCACCGGCGGATCGACAGTGGTCCCCGATTCCCAGCTTGTGATCGCCCGCCGGGTCTTCAAGAACAATACGAGCAAATACTACATCAACGGCCGCACTTCCGACTTCACCACAGTCACTACGTTGCTCAAAGGCAAGGGTGTTGATCTCGACCACAAGCGTTTCCTCATCTTGCAGGGCGAGGTCGAATCGATTGCGCAAATGAAACCGAAGGCCGCGAACGAACACGACGACGGTTTATTGGAGTATCTGGAGGACATTATTGGCACTTCGAAGTACAAGACACCCATTGACGAAGCAGCTGCGGAAACCGAGCAGTTGAACGAAGTGTGCCTCGAGAAGAGCACTCGCGTCCAGCATGTTGAGAAAGAAAAGAACAGCCTTGAGGAAAAGAAGGACAAGGCCATCGCATACATCAGAGATGAGAATGAGCTTGCCTCAAAACAATCTGCTCTGTACCAGATCTACGTGGCGGAGTGTGGTGATAACCTGCAGGTCACCGAAGAGGCGATTGGACAAATTCAAGAGCAGCTTAACGAGGAGTTGCAAAGACATCAAGGCGGCGAAGAACAAATCAAGAGCATGGAGAAGCAGTACAAATCTGGCTCTAGGGAATACGAAAAACTCGAGAAAAGCACACAAGGAATCCTCAAGGAGATGTCCCAGCTGGACAAAGAGACCGTCAAAATCGAGGAGAAGAAGAAGTTCCTCACGAATAAGTCCAAGAAGCTGGAAAAGACCTTTGAAAGCTCCAGGCTTGGTATTCAGGATTCTGCAACACAAGCAAAGAACGCGGAAGACGATGTCGCGCGCATCACCGCTGAGATCGAAGAACTCGAGCAGGAGATGCAGGCTGAGGATGAGGAGCTCACAAGGATTCGCGAAAGTCTGAAGGGCAAGACCCAGGGCCTGAGTGACCAGATCGCTGAAAAGCAGAAGCAGCTGGAGCCATGGAATGCGAAGATCAATGAGAAGCAGTCTTCCATGGCTGTAGCTCAGAGCCAGCTTGATATCCTTCACGAGAAGGAGAGCGCCGGAGCCACTGCCATTGCAGACACCGAGGCGAAGATAGCCAGTCTCCAGGAACAGCGAGAGACCAAAGCTGCCGAGCTCGAAGATTGCAAGAAACAGCGCAAGAGCGCTGATAAAGAGCTCCAGCGCTTGCAGAAACAAGTCGACCAGCTGTCTTCTCAAGAGCCTGCGATCAAGTCCAAGCTGTCCGGCGCACGCCAAAAGGCCGATGAAGCCCGTGCAAGCCTGTCTGCGACGCAAAGCCAGGGCAACGTACTTGCCGGTCTGACCAGATTGAAGGAGTCTGGACGTATTGATGGCTTCCACGGAAGGCTCGGAAACCTTGGTGCCATCGACCAGAGGTTTGATGTCGCTATCTCGACGGCTTGCCCTTCCCTCGACAACCTCGTTGTCGATACTGTTGAAGTTGGTCAGCAGTGCATTGAGTACCTTCGCAAGAACAACCTCGGCCGAGCGAACTTCATCCTGCTCGACCGCTTGCCTCAGCGCGACTTGTCCGCCATTCAAACTCCGGAGAACGTTCCTCGTCTCTTCGACCTGGTCAAGAGCAAGCATGAGCGCTTCCTGCCTGCGTTCTATAGTGTTCTGCAGAACACACTGGTCGCGAAGGATCTCGAACAAGCTAATCGCATCGCTTATGGCGCCAAGAGATGGCGTGTCGTTACTCTTGATGGTCAATTGATCGACAAGTCAGGTACTATGAGCGGTGGTGGTACCCGTGTTGCGAAGGGTGGCATGTCCTCAAAACTAGCTGCCGATGTTTCAAAGGATCAGGTTGCCAAGCTGGAGGTTGACCGTGATTCTATGGAAAAAGAATATGCGGAATTGCAGGAAAACTACAGAGAGCTCGAGAGCGAGCTTCATAACTTGCAGAATCAAGTCCCCCGTCTTGAGACTCAGGCACAGAAGCTCGGTCTTGAATTGGCCAGCATCGAACGTAACATTGCAGACTCGCAAAAGCGCATCCAGGAGATTGCCGTTGAGCAGCAGCCTTCGAAGTCAGACAAGCAGCAGATTGCTACTTTGGAGAAGAGCATTGTCACGATGCAAAAGGAGATCGAAAAACTTCAGTCTCAATCTGCTGGACTTGAGGAGGAAGTTCAAGAGCTTCAGAACAAGATCATGGAAGTCGGTGGAATCAAACTTCGTAGCCAAAAGACCAAGGTCGATGGCTTGAAAGAGGAAATCGACACCCGCAGCGAGGGCCTGAGTTCTGCAGAAGTTGCCAAGTCAAAGGCAGAGAAGCAGGGCAAGAAGCACGAAAAGGCCTACGCTGATGCTAGCGCTGAGCTCGAGAAGATCTCTGCTGATCTTGAAAAGGTTCAGAACGAAATCAACACCCAGAGTAGGGATACTTCAGATTTCCGTCGGCAAGCGGAAGAGGCACAGCAAACGCTGGAGGACAAGAAGGAAGAGCTGGAAGCCCTCAAGGCTCAACTCGACGAGCAGATTGCCGAACTCAACGAAACTCGCGGAGCTGAGGTTGAGATGAGGAACAAGCTCGAAGAGAACCAGAAGATTCTTCTCGACAACCAGAAGCGACTCAAATACTGGGAGGAGAAGCACTCTAAGCTGTCCCTTCAGAATGTCAGCGAAAATGGCGAAGAGCATGAACCAGAACCCATGCCTCAGCTTTCTCGCGATGAGCTTGAGGATCTGAACAAGGAATCCCTCAAAGCTGCCATCGCCGGTCTTGAAGAGCGTACCAGCTCACAGGTTGAGCTTACCGTGTTGGCAGAATACCGTCGCCGTGTTGAAGAACACACTAGCCGTCTCGAAGATCTCAACACAGCGCTTGCTGCACGCGACTCGGCAAAGAAACGCACCGATGATCTTCGTCGCCTGCGTCTGGAGGGCTTCATGGAAGGCTTTTCGCTTATTTCTATGCGCCTCAAGGAGATGTACCAGATGATCACAATGGGCGGTAACGCAGAGCTCGAACTCGTTGACTCGCTCGACCCCTTCGCAGAAGGTATCCTGTTCAGTGTGATGCCGCCCAAGAAGAGTTGGAAGAACATCAGCAACTTGTCTGGTGGTGAGAAGACGCTGAGCTCACTGGCCTTGGTCTTTGCTCTGCACCATTACAAGCCCACACCCTTGTACGTGATGGACGAGATTGACGCTGCGCTCGATTTCAAGAACGTAAGTCTTACCATTTTCACCCCAGACACACTATCCGGGGTCCAATACTGACTTGCAATCCTTCCAGGTCTCCATCGTCGCAGCATACATCAAGGAGCGCACCAAAAACGCCCAATTCATCGTCATCTCGCTGCGCAACAACATGTTCGAGCTGGCATCAAGGCTCGTCGGCGTTTACAAAGTCAACCACATGGTAAGTCGCTGCAGGAAACCCCATGAACTCAAAGAAGAAAATCGAAAAGACTAACAACCCTTTTCTCCACAGACGAAGAGTGTAACAGTCGAAAACAAAGACTACATCACCGCGCGCTAGATAGAGTAATGCTTGTTCGATTTTTCTTTTTGCAAAAGACGGCATGGGCTGGGCTGGACTGGGTTGGGCGTAATGTGACACATGCATGATACCGAGGACATGGTTATGAGGCGTTGGATAGTGTACAGGTCTTCGAGGGAGAAAAGGGAACCGGTGGCTGGGTAGGACCTTGGCCCGTTTGGGAGCTCTTGGGTGCAAGAGTCATGCATTTTTCGTATTTCTTTTCGCTGTCGAATTGATATCCATATTCTCTTTTTGTTGCATTCGTTTCATTGTGCGTTGTGAAAGGGATGCGTCTGGGATCCAGGTCTCATGTTGCGATACTCGATGGCATATGAGGGGTGTATACAAACTACACAACGAAGAAACGAAAATCGGCTGGCAAGTCACACCCGCTCAAAGACTCGAGAGTAATAAGAAGCAAGGCACCTCTTCACCACTGTCCTATTCAAATCGCATGCACGCTGGTACGCAACTATGCGGATGAAATGACCATCAGAATCAAGCACCGTCAGGGACAACACAGCATCGACACCCGCCTTCGGCCACATTCCGCACGACGTGCGCATGCGCCACTTTGCCACCAACGCTGCGTCCAGTGTACCCGGTGTCATCTGCATCAGAAGCAGCAGCGTTGCCATAGCCGAGCTGAGTCATGAGGCGCTCGACAGTGGCGTCGTCGGCGGTGACTGGGTTGGCGCGTAAGAGGCAGGGAAGGTGGTAGACGTGGCCGCAGGCGAAACCGATTAGGGGGAGGGTTTCTAGGGAAATTGTTAGAATTGATTTTTAATGGGGATGTTGTGAGAGGTAGTAACATACCGTTTTCGTGGAAAGCCTCGCCGCAGCCTACGCAGTGCCCGGGCTTGACTTCTTTGCTCTCCCGGTGTGGTACTTTGCGCTTGGGTACGGGGAGTGGTTCGCCTTCTGGCTTGGTGGGGACGTCGTGTGCGGTTATGTCGACGTCTGTAGGGGATTCGTGCAAGACTTCGAACCGGACTGCTTTCTTTTGGCCGGCGCGGAGAGTGTCCATGCCCATTGCGACTTCGCCCTCAAGGACCTTCGCCACGCCCTCGGAAATGGAATACTGGATTTCATACTCTTTGACGAGTCGCATGATGCCTTGCTTGAGGCCTTCGATCTCGAGACCGACCGGAATGCGCCGGACCAGCTCTGCAGGATCGACAGCTGTGCCGACTTCTTCCAGCAGACCGCGGATGAAAGCTGGTTTGTCCATGCCGTATTCGAGCAAGTCGTCCCAGAGATCAGGATTTCCTTTGACAAACTCGATGGCTTTCTTGACATCGCCGAGCTCGCCGATGATGAGCCACAAAGCGCGTTTCAGCTGCCCAGTCTTGCTGAGCACATGTACAAGTTCCAGGATGTAGTGTCTCCGTTCACAAATCGCGGCGGCTTTGTCGTAGCTGTATACTTCGCTGGTCTGCAAGAATTGAAGAAGCAGATCTCGGTCATACTCAGCAAACAGCTCAACCGCCAGATCGGCGTGATCTTCAACCATAGCATGCCCTTCGTCTATCCTGATGTGGAATTTACGACGCGGTGCCTTTTCCTGTTCAGCTTTAGAGCCGCCATTCCAGAGTGCGCGGAGGTAGAAGTACAGGAACATCTGCATGGCGCCACCTTTTTCTTGAAGTTGATCAACGACAGTGCTTGGAGGTATGCTTCCGCGAAGCGCTTCCTCAACAAGTAGAGCCACGGGCTCCGCACTGGATTCCTCAAGCTCGTTCAGAGGAGCGGTGCGCATCTGCTCTTTGCTGACCTTCAATGTCAAGAAGCCTGGGATATCATCCACCAAAGCCTCGGCAATCTTCTCATCACGGATGAGGCTCATAGCCGCATCTGAGTTCTGAGTAAGGATGAAGCACCGCAGGGCTTCTCGAGGCTGGGCATTTGCAAGGTACAGCTTGGCGAGTGCCTCTAAGAGAATTCTCCAGTCACGTCCTTGCACGCCTTCTTGTGTGCTGGTTTCGCTGACATCGCGACTCTGCAATCGGCTTTCGATGGCTGTAATGATGCTATGCACATCGAACAGATCCATGTCCCACTCGTCGAGCAATTTTCCGAGCCGAGGAGGGTCGGTCACAATGTAGTGTCCGAGTATTATCTCATAGACTTCGCTTGGCAATGGCGGCTTCAGCATTTTCGTAGGCACATATGGCGTTATTTCGTCAAACTTGTCCGCTTGCGCGAACGTGAAAACCCAGTGCTCCCATCTAGTGCTGCCATCAAGAACCTTACTTGCGGCTTTGCCAGCTTCGGCCCATCGGTCTGCAGTGACGAGCTGGCCGATCCAGAGATCTCCAATGCGCTTCTTTTCCTTGGCAGCAGTGCCATCTCTCAACTGCGCCGCAGATACAGTGGTCGTAGAATCAGAGTCGGCAAAGAACTCAGCGAGGCTTCCTTTGTTGGTTTGCGAAGCAGTATCCGTTGTTGAGCCTAGCGATCTACGGTCGGTTGTGGAGGTATCAACAATTTCGGGGTGCTTGTCCAGAAGTTTCCAGGCTTGTTCGTACTGTTGGTGTTCGAGCAACCATGCCAGGTGATCACCCAAGTCTCGTTTGACGGCCATAACGCAATCGAACGGACTTTGTATGAAGAGCTTCAGACCTGGTTCCGCTGTGTAAGGGTGGGCATCTACAGTCTGTGTCTTGGTCTGAGTCGGCGGGACACTGTGGATGCTGCCACTTCTGGGTGAAGAGACACCAGACCTAGTATTGTCGTCTTTGCCGCTGTCGAACCGGCTGAGCGCATTGGCTCCAGAGGTAAACATGCGAGTAGCATAGCCACCGCCAGAAATCTCCCATAGGCCTTCTAATGCACTCTTTTGCTCTTTGGTAGCCTTCTCTGGTAGAGGCGGAGGGATGAACAGAGTGCCGAGGTGGTAATCTTGGGCACTAAGTGTTTCGAACCGGCTCACGCTTAGCTCGTCCAGGTCTACTTCTTCGCCATCTTTGACATTGATGAGCCTCAGCTGAGGAGCGAGACTTGTGTGTTTGTGCTGTCGACCTTTCTTGGGAGTATCGTTGGACGTCGCGGTTGGAAGCAAATTGTCGTCATCGTCTCGTGTTCGGTATGCCAGAATTGCAAGCATGGATGGCGTGTATAGAGACAGTCCAGAGACAATGCAGTCGCGGAATTGCAACTTGTGAATTATGTCGGCGCTGCCAACTTGTCTCTCTCCAGCATGCTTGCCAGACAGTACCTTTCCACCTTCATGGACGTGCATAATCCACGTAGTGTCTCCCCATCCTACAACCAGTTTTTCGAACTTGTTCTTTCGCTTTGTACTCTTCGGCGTGCCATTAACACCTCCGTTCAGCGATTTCTCTGCTTCTGTTGCAGATCGCAATTCGTCACTTTCTAGAAGTCGATCATCGATCCACTCAGCTCTTGCCTTCCAAACACCTGCCATGTCCTCCCAGCTTTTGCGATTCGGCTTTGAAGCATGCGCAATGCGTTTCCATGCGTCCTCACTCGACTCGCTGTCCAATTTCAGATGTGAACGCATGATCTTGATGCCTTCTTCGTTCACCCAGACCACCCACTTGCCGCTCAGGCTCCATTTGATGGTGCTGATCGTCCCTTCGCCTTGATGCAATATAGTGTCTCTTCCATTATTCGCTCCCAATCCCATGCTTCCTAGCCATCCAGAGGCCGCGGCGGCAGTACTGTTGGTGTTCGCATCCACGCTGACTCCTGCTTTGCCTCCAACGGTAAGGATGAGATTCCCGGCTCGCCCGCCAGACAAGTAAGTCCTATCTGTCTTGTAGTCGGGCGAGAGCGCAACAGCTTGCACTGGGCGCGCGAAATTCCGCAATTGAACATCCTTTGGATCGACCAGAGAAGAGACACACACATGGCCATCTATAGACGACGTAGCGATGTAGATTTGATTGGTTGGTGTATTCGGCACGGCTGGTTGCGGAGGACGAGCATTTCTGGGACTATTTGTTGTGCTCGTTTTAATCGACTGGGCCTTTATTGATTGCGCCGATGGAGCGAGAAATGCATTGCCATCCTGCGTACGGGTAAGAGTCGGCGGAGGAGGAACGGGAGAGACGGAGCAACTTGTAATGCTCGCCGAGTGCGCGTGGTATGTTCGAAGAATCTCCATGGTTGGTACCGAGAGCGCGTGAATGTTACCATCCTGGGTGCCCATGATCATCTTGTCGCCAGCCACGCAGAAGGCAGAGGTAAAGTCGCCATTCTTGTATACACCGGCCAGACTGCCGGTGAGTTTCGCGTACTTCAGCTTCGGCTCATCATCTTCCTCGTCCTCGTCGTCCTCATCCGATTGGGTCTCTCGAGGCTCTCCATGCTCCTGCTCGTGCGGTTGTTGCTGGGTAGCATCGTCCGGTTTGGGTCCTGAGGCAACTGCCTGAGGGTCCACAGACATGCTGTAGGCATCGAGGGCTGTTCCAGCACGGGTGGGTAGAAAGAGTGTGTTGTTAGAATGCGCTGGTGAGTTAGAGGATTGGCATGGAGCTTTAGGGCGAGAGCCGTGGTGTCTGGTGCTCTGGCTGCGGGAGGTGACGACAAGCCGCAGCTGTGCTGGAGATCGACACTCCAGATCAGAGCAGCTCGGCAAAAGACATTATTACAAGAAACGGCACACCAGGGATATAACCCGCCTGCTATCACTGAATTTCCTGCTTCTCAAGCATAATGGCCATGAGCCATAAAGCAGCAACATGGATCGAGTTCGGCACCATCTGTAGAAGGAGCCTCACCACTCTTACCGCCGCTCGAAGCTCTACGCGACACCAACTCAATCCAAACCACATTCCTCTCGGACACCAGTATCTCGCCTTGCAAGCAGCCAAAGGAAGGAAAATACCCAAAAACCACTTCACATCAAATCGACCCTTGCGACAAGATAATCCCACGCCGCCCCAGAAAGAGCCCAAGCGCAAAAATGCTCGCTCTCAGGCAGCATCAACGTCCTTACGGCGCGTCGCTGTTGAGGCGCAGAGGTCTAGAGAGGGTCTTGTGAAGGGCAAAGGCAAGAGGAGACACGTAGACCCCATAGCAGAGACGAAAGACGTCACGGCGTACTGCGCCGCAGAAACATACCAAATTGCAACTGCCCGCCACCTCCTCGCCCAGGAAGGCTTTCACCCCGACCCGGTCAAGACCGAACTCTTCCCACAAGTGCTACACGTCCAAACGCCCAATTTCATTTCTAGGGATGAGGAGACGGGCGAGAATAAAGAGCAAGGCATCGGCGATGTTTTCGTTTTCCCTTCCGGCAGCGTAGTGACATGGAACGTACCCGAGCACATTGGTAACAATATCGTGACTCGAATCATCCGTCCTGCGGCCGAGAATTCACATCAAGTCGAGATAGAAGACTTTGAGTATCTTGAAGACGATACTCGCGATTCATCCGTCATCATTGGCGATACCATTCTGGTCGGCACCAAACCCTCAATCGAGCACTACCAACAACATACCGAGGCTACATCCGGTTCTGACTCTGAAGTTCCCACACGCCACGAGACAGACACCATCCTCGCCAAAATCGCCTACTCCTCAGCGCTGGCTCGCTCCACGAAACTCGCTGTGCTCGAAAACGCCCTTTCCAACTACTTCCAGTCAACGCGCCGAATCCCCACCACCCTCTCCGCCGGCTCACGCCTCAACTTCACGCGTCAATTCATCCTGCGCAAGACCGGAGAGCTGCTCAGTATCCGCGCACAACTGAACCTCTACTCAGAGCTCACTGACTCCCTACCCGATCTCTTCTGGGATTCACCGCACAATCTGGGCCTGGAAAGCTACTATGAGAGCCTGGGCAAGGCTCTGGACGTGGGGGTGCGAATCAAGGTGTTGAATGAGAAGATGGATTATGCCAGTGAGATCGCGGCGGTGTTGAGGGAGAGGCTGAGCGAGAAGCATTCGACTGAGCTCGAGTGGCTGATTATCTTTCTCATTTTCATTGAGGTCATCTTCGGTATTGTCGAGTTGACAAGGGACAGGAATGAAGGTATCGAGAACGAGCAAACGAGAGCGCTGCTGAATGAGTTTCTGGCTGCGCAGTTGGCGAAGGAGAAGGAGAAGGAGACATAAGCTTGATATACCCATCGATGTCAAATTAATCATGACAGCATTCGGTCAGCTTGCTATTGTAGCGGCTACGACACAGATGCAGCGTAGTGCCAGACTGGGACAGTTGCGTTTCTATCTAAATATGGAATGAGGAATGAAACCAATCTCTACTCTCGATATCTTAAGATCACTCGCAACAATCCCTCGAAATTGAGCGACCAGACGGGGCAGATAAAATCACTTACACTGAGATTTCTTGGATAGAGTAGGCTAGCCAGTCGTGAGTGCTATGAACTACGCTCCTTGGCCCTACGTGGGTAAATAGACCACGGCCTTCGTATATTTATAAATTGGGGGTTTCCAAGTGAATCGCAGCCTACCGTGCTCGGTTGTTGACAAGGGAGACGGCTGTGTGTAGCTACTGATGTGTAGCTTCAGGAAGCTTTACGATACTGCAACTTCCAAACCACCGTTGTTATATGCGTGATGATCAATATACCGATATATTTATCTAATATCTATGGTCATTCTGCAACTATCTTTGTTTCGTAGAATCGACTTCCTGTGGCGTCCCATTGCGCCTGAAGGTTGAAGACTGAATATTGTATAGGGTTAGGGTTGGGGTAGTTACATAGCCTCAAGCCCGGCAAGTTCATTTCCGTCCTCATTCTTGCGCCCTCCAATATGCTAACTATGCCACATCACTTTGGTCAGTGGTCTGACCACCCGCCTCTAGCCAGTATACAGTCTCGAGTCAACAGAACAGCCAGCCGGTCTGCCGGTGGCTTTCCAGCTCGCCAGCCGGCATGCAGTCAGCTGCATCTGGTCAGCATGCATGCATCTCCTGAACTGAATGGAGCTCTTGCACATCGCACGGAATACAAAATTGATGCACATCAGTAGCTTGCTTGTCAGCCCGTCAGCCAGGATGCAGGTGATCACGTTTGAAGTAAGATCGGCTCATGCCTGATTTGCCTTGCGAAGCACATTCAACATTCTAAACATCCCACAATATTCTCTGGATATCTTGATAAATTACGAGGCGCCTATCTACTAGCCCTGTCAGTATTTCAGTCTTGTTGAAGCCTTTCGATCATGCGATGCCGTCGACAACCACCGAACAAACTGTTACTTTAGCCAGGACGCAACGACCTGACACGCCCCCGGCCCCGGCTGCACAGGTACAATTGGGCGATAACAGTATCCCCACCTCACAGCAAGACTCTCGTGAGACAGCACGCACCACGGCTAGCTTGACGAGCAACAATGAGAATGGAGTTGAAGGCAACGGGCTCCAAGATTCGATCAGCGATCTAGATGACGATTTCGTTGGTGTTCAACAGACATGCGAATGTCCCGATGATGACTTCCGAAGGCTGAACAAGGTCTTCGAAACCTTGCCATCGCCACAAAAGCAGTACCAAAACGTCCAGGTTCTCAATGTATATTGGCAACACAGTGACGTTCCTGAGTTGCGTGAGCATACTATAGCACTCGCGAAAGTGTTGGATAACGACTTCGAATTTCGAAGTCGAACCACCTTACGAATTGAGGAACAAGGATCTCGACATGGACAGCATATGGGACGAATTCAAAACACATCTTGTGAATTCAGTGAATCAAGTCAGCAAGCAGGCAGAGAACAATCTTTACATCCTTCACTATGCTGGACATGGAAAGCGGGATAGAGAGACCGAGAAGTGTTTCTGGCAACCCGAATTTACGAGCAAGACCGGGATCTCATGAACGGAGTTTGAAGGCATGCTGTCCAAGAAGCAATGCGACTTTCTCTTTATATTCGATTGCTGCTATGCCGGAGTTATGATCAGCCAGAAACAGAAATGGAAGCATCGCTGCGAGTTGCTCGGTGCTACATCAGCGAAAGAACGTGCTGGTGCTCCCTCGAAGGCCAATCCGGAAAGAGTTGATGCACGAAGTCGTCAAAAGAGTTTCACCGAAGCTTTGTCCGAAAGACTCAAGAAACAACGAAATGAACCTGGTGTTGATGTAAACACATTGTCGGTTCTGTTGGTTCGCGACTGGAAGCAACCAAATTCCAAGCTCAGGTCTATGCCTACCTACCAGCCACTGCATGACCGATCCAGCACAGAGTTCTACTCGAGCAGCTTCTTGGAAAGCAAGAAGCTGGACAAAACGTCTGCGCAACCTGACGGTGGCCCGGCAGCTTCACTCGAAGATCAGGCACGGAAACTTGACGATTTGAACGACGGCCTAACAGTTGTCGTCAAGCTACGCATTACCGACGGGGCAGCAGAGCTTTCAGTAGAAGAGTTTCGGCAAATGCTGGTTCACTGACCGCGCAACATCACCGGCGTAAGCTTCTTAGCGATGCATGGTCTCTGGTCAAGCAACTCAAGCTTGGTGATTCTTACTCTGCCACTTTGGCTTTGGAATCTGATGCCGACCAACGCAGCTTATGAGGGCATTGCTGTCGTCCGTTCAAATAACTTCATGGTTGTCCCGCAGCCAACAGGGCAACTTACACCTCCAAGTGAAATTCAGCACTCTGACTTGAAAGGCAGTGCTCTTCTTGCGATCACCTTCTTGCCTCTTATCTTCCCATTGGTACGATGACACCCTAAGAACTACAATGGGTATTCCAAGCAAGCTGACACGCTCTTAGAAATTATTCGATAGCGAGATAGCCAGTCAATCCCTGACCGTCTGGCTGGCAGTTGTCATCCCTGTCACGGTCGTCGTTGCCGTGATGCTCTGGATCACGTGGCGGTCTTCAGCTTCGATGAGACACCATCTGCGCAAGTCTATGCAGGAAGCATATGACACATATAGGGCGATTTGGATCTTGTTGAGAATTATTCTCTGGGAATCGTGGAACTTGTTCAGAGCTTTTCTATATCGGAGCATCCGACGTTGGTATAACCGAGATGATTGATCGCTGGCCACCCTGAGCTCTTCATTGGAGATCCATGTAAAGTCATTTTGGCAACGCCTGACCAAGTTGAGTGCCATACAAATATCCAGGAATCGCAACATGGTCATGGGTTCGCTCAATAAGCCTCATCATCAGAAACTTCACCTTCCTTCGACTCACTCGACGCCGGATCATCCAAAGTAACACCTTCGACGGGCCCTTTGATCTGCGGCGTCAACTCAACAGTGCGGCCCTCCGCTTCAAAGTCCATCACCACAGGCTTCAGCTGGAAGTCGCCGTCTGACCGACTCAGATAGGTAGGCCGATGTTCCTCAATAACATGCGACCCAAGCTTGAACCACGAATTGTCCCAGAAAATACCATCGAATGCAACGACAACTCCGTCAGGCTTTTGAGAAGTTCAATCAGCTTTACTTCGCAAACCTGAGTCATTTGCTTTTCATTTACATGGTCATACTCATTCCACGCGGTGCCTTTGGGGCTTTCCCACCACGAGACCGAAGCCTCGACATGGCCCATCTCGGCGGCACTGGCACTGATCTTGAAGCCCACCTCGTCTTGATTCGACTTCAAAATCGCAAGCGCTCTCCTCGCCACGCTATAGGTTTTGGTCACGATCCAGATGCTCTTGTCTCTCGCATCGGGCGTGAGGGAGAGTGCACGCTTTGCATTCTTCTCCATCCATTGGACCATGGATGCGGTAGGTCTGGCAGATGAAGCCGTGGTCTCTCCGTCGGTGAGGAGGATTGTTCCTTCGTTGGAAGAGGTCTTGTAGCGTGCTTCGCCTCCGCCGCGAGCAGGGAGAGCTGGTGTGCTTTACGGCAGAAAAATCGTATGTCAGTTCAAATTGAGATTTAAGCTTGTGTTTTCCCGACTGACCTGACGTTGACGCCTGACCCAATTTCCAATTTGGTTACATGCTCTGACGTTCTCACTCGCCATTTCCCTCTGGTAATGCTCTTATATTCCAAGCCGGGCACAAAGGTGTACCCGGAGCTTGAGAGTGCTTTCAAGTCACTAAGGTCAGCAATCGTCTGCCAGTTGCCGTGGTGGTCCCAGAAGCCACAGATCCCAGGTTTGAGCTCGTTGGTGGTGAGGGGCTCGTAAATGGCGTGGCCTTCTGGTTGGTTTTGGAAACACCGGGCGTAAACAACGTCCCAGCGCTGGGTTGGAGCATCAACAGGCATGGTGCTTTCCCTGTAATGTGCGGAGTCTGCAGTAGTGAAAATGAGAGGTATGGAGAAAAGATGGGACTCTCGTCGCTCACAGGCGTACGTTTATGAGGTAGCAGTGATGCTCGTCGAATCCACTGCAGCCTTGCGTTCACAGCTCTTGCATATGCAGCATGTAGAACGCACACATGCTGACATGCTTCCCGAAAGGCCACCGGTCAACGCCAGGTAGCGAGAAAAGATGCGGGCGGTGTTACAATTGCAGCTCATGGCGTGGCATGGCAACATTAGCCACATCCAATGCTGTCACCCAGGCTCCCACATAGATGCGCATGGGGACGTTCGTCTGCACTCAGCAACATGTACGTGCAGACACATAGAGAGATGTTGCAATACTCCATCAATCCAAAACCGCCCTACTGTTACCCTCAAACACACCCGCCTTCTCCTCCTCAGACAAGAAAGAAGCATTCTCAATCGCCTCAATCTCATACTCAAACGTAACATTCGGAGCATAAGGGAAATCCTACCCTCAAAGTCAGCACTCGAGCATTCCCACAAAGCGACCCCCCCAACATCCCACACCAAACAAACCAAAACCAAAAAAAAAACCTACCGACCCATAAAGCAACCTCACCACCCGCACCCCCTGCGCCAACAACCCCAAAACCTGCCTCGGAAACACGGGCCCAGCAACATCCCACCAAAACCTCTCTTCCAGCACGCGTCGACTCCCCTCCCGCAACTCCACACTCCTCGTGACCAAAAACCGATCCAGAACGGAAGGAAACGCCCCTTCCCCATGCGGCACGATCCACTTGAGAGAAGTGAGATTCACGAGCGTTTGAGTGAGCGTGAGGTCCATGAATGTGCGCGCTGTTTCGAAGTAGAATTCTATGATGCTGGCGGGGTAGGGGGTGGGGTTTGCGGGGATGAGGGAGTTGTTGGAGGTGCGGAGGCAGGGTACGGCGGGGTGCACGAAGATGGGTGGAGGGGAGGGGAGGGTGTTGAGGTGCGTGAAGAAGGGGGTGAAGGTTGTGGTTCCTAGGTAGTGGGCTTCGTGGTTGGATTGGAGGCCGAGACCTGAGGCGTGCAGGTTTGTGAGCGCGTGGATTGATTCGGTTATGCTGGGGGTGAGTGGTTAGTTGTGGATTGTGCTTGTGGTGGGAGGTTACTTACGCTGCCTCGGTGTATGGGAGTGGGATTACGGCGAAGAAGGAGAAGACGGTTGGGAACTTGTATGCGAGCTGATTGAGCGATTAGAGACGCTTTGTAGATTGATTGATGGTGATGCTTACAGCTGCCAGGAACTCATTCAACAATCTTGCTAAGGCACGGGACTTGGTCTCGTCACCAACAAAAACCACCGACCCAGGAGCTCCAATCGACACCACAGCACGTCTAATACCCGCACCCGCCATGAAGTCCAGGTGCGCTTCGACGGTCCAGTTGGGAGTCTGCGTTTGACCAACGGAAGGCACAAGAACGCGATACCAGGGCGGGACGACGTGCACGTGAACATCGACTTTTTTGCCGTTGCTGACCGCCGGTGGGATGGTGACGTTGTTCAGGTTGTAAATTGCTTGGATGGAAGCGAGGGCGTCGTCGGTGATGTTCAAGCCGTACAAGTCGATGTTATCCGCTGCGGCGGCATTGAGGATGCGCGACGTGGAATTTCGTGCGGTGCTGGTGGCGATGAGGAACGTCAGAGCTATCCAGACTGCTGTTCGAAGCATTGTGGCAATTGTTGAGGAGGAGAGATTTGAGGAGGATTTTGGTATGAAGAGAGAGGAGCTAGCGACTTGTTCAAGAGGTTTTGGCCTGCGTTTTTGTGAGGAAGTGAATGCCATGTAGCAGGCCGAATGTTGAGTGTTCTACAGACAGTGGCGTGAGATGATTGATCATTGCATATCAGCCCTCGCTTGCATGCGGGCTGCTTCCGATGGCAGGCATCTTGCTTTCTGTATACTAATCAATCATGTGATGGTTCAACATATTCAAATACTTGAGTGGAAATAATGAGTGGAAATACTGTATATGAGCTTCAGAGTGGTGACTTGAGAGTCTACGAAACTGCTTACATTTGCTAATCTCGTTAAGATCGAATGCGCGGCGAAACAGCTCGGCCAACGCGTCCGGTATTTGCTTGCCGATATGCAGCCATTCGCGCCACGTATTGAGCCGTTACCCGACGACCATGGTAAGTAGCAGGAGGCAACCGCGTAGGCATGTTGTACTGTCATGCTGGAGGAGGAGGAAAATGTGCTGAGAGCGGGGGACGCTCGAAATTGGGAACGCATTTCTCAACGACGCCTTGACCCAGGAAGGTCAGCTCCCGGGAAACAAACAAAGCGTACCATTGATCTAATCGAAATGGCTCGTCGGCTTTCCAGAAATGAAGTGGAGTTGGAATCTGCAGCTCTGTTACGAAGTCATACGCCACAGTTGCGGTCCCGAGGGAGTAGCTTTGTATGAGTGCACGCCTAGCGTGAGCGGAGATAATCTTTGTCATAAACGATCACCAGTCTGTAACATGTGGCAGCCATCCAGAGAGCCATGATACTGGGCGACGGTCCCGAAATGGCACGCACGGCCGATTGTCCTTGCACGTCCACGAGTGAAGGTGGCGAAGCTCGGGAAGCACTTGCGACTAGATGGCAGCGATGCAATGCCTCTCGGGGAAAAATTGCCGTACGCTCATGAAAGTCGTGACTTTCTCTCCCATGCTTGGGGTTTCTGGATCTTCGTAATGAGGCGAGGTTGCGAAAGACTTCAGCTTGTGTCTTGCATGCATGCGGCCCTGATGCCGGATATGCACTCAGGATCTGATTCGATGTGGTCTAGATGACCACATAACGCAACTCTTCTTGTCCATTCACCTATGCGATTTGTCGTCGTTTCGCAGCTGCGACCTCAGCGCATCCATATACTCAGTCATAAAGCCCTGCTTAGGCGGCTGAGCAGCATGTCGCTGAGCCTGGCGCCACGCAGCATCCGAGCTATCATCATCCACCGTATCATGCTGGTTTTCGTGTATATTCCTCTCCTTCATTTTGGCTTCATCCCTAAGGATGGTGCTATTCTGTTCACCTCTCTCCCCGCGACCGAGCTGCGTCTTAAGCTCGTCGAAGAAATGCTGTCCAAACCCAGACTCGCCGGGTCGGTCGATGTTGGTGCCTCCCTCTTCTTCAGGCGGCAGGCCGTGGCGTACTCGGTGGACGTTTTTGGCGACTTTCTCGACGATGCGGTGGAAGCCGGGTGTTCGCAGGAGTTGTTCTACCGCCCACCCTTCCAGCAACCGGAGCCACGGCGCCATGGCGGTTATGTGCACGTGCGTTCCCTGGTATTTTCGTGTGATCGTTGAGGTATGTAGGGCTCGATAAGCGAAGTTGCTTGCGTAGGGTGTAGCAATAACAATATTTGCCGCGATGTTTCACCCGCAGGTCAGCTCGGGCTGGTATAGGCCAGCAGGCAAGGCGGATAATGAATATAGTCTAGGGTCGAGCCGAAGACAAGAGGCGCGGGGCGGCGAGTCAAGTCAGATCTCTCTCGCTTGTTTCAAAGTGTTGGTGCACGTCATGTGGGTGGAAGCGCCGAGGCAACATTTGAGTGTGGGCAGTTGGGCGCGCAAGTTGGGTTGGGTTGGGTTGTTTTGCTTGCGATGCGCGGGCGGCTGGCTGTTAGGCAAAAATCATCCCGGGCGGTAAGTGCATGCAATCCTTTGCCACCTGCGTTGTTGAATAATACTGTGAATATCATAGTATCTTGTCCACAAAGTGTTTGCCTCACTGCCGCTCGCACTGCTGCCGCTTGTGATTGAAAGTCACTCAACTCATTCAAAGACTAATAACACAAGGCAGTAGCAAGACCGAACAAACACAACCAAGAACATCCACCATCATCAATCCCACCCACCAGAGGCGCACAGCGAACAAGCTGCGTCGCCCTGCATAATAATACCCTCACAACGGCTTATTATCCAACGAAGGCTCGCTTCGTATCTGCTTGCCTCGCCGGTCTCAGGCAAGCTACACGCCGCCCATATATCACCGCGTCTGCCCACAGCCGCAAGCCATCTGCAGGCCTCCGTCACCCACGCGCCATAGCGGCGCTCTCGACCATGGCAACACCAAACCTCCCGGCTTTTCTGAGCCAATCCAAAGCAGGCAGGTATCTGAAGAGACTAGATTGATCGAGACATGTCAGCTAACTCATCGCTCAACAGACGTCCACAACAAATTCATCGATCTCGAATGGCAGCAACGCAACCGCCTTCTGGCTGGCGCTCAAGCCTCAGCAAACCCCAACCAGCCTTCACAGTGGTCTCGCCTTACTGGAGATGCCATCACAGCTCGCAACCGCTATGCCAACGTTGAACCTTTCGCCGGCAACAGAGTCAAATTGAACGTTGCCGAAGGTATCAGTGACTACATCAACGCCTCTCCCATCCAGCTAGGCGAAAGGCGATACATTGCGACACAAGGACCCAAAAACACCAACGTCAACCACTTCTACCGTATGCTCAGTGCCGAAGTGCAAGGAACGGCCGTCGTAGTCATGCTCACTCAAACCCACGAATCCGGAAGGGAAAAGTGCTTCCAGTACTACCCTCTATCACCAGAAGAATCCCCCCTACAGATCCCACCCGACAGCGAATCCGGCGACAACTTCCAAGGCAGCGTAGAACTCGAAAGCATCGAAGACGACATCCCCACGCGCACGCAAATCCGACGCATGCGCCTGCGCACCACAACCGAAAACGCAGAAACCGTCCCTCACGAGCAAGAAATCTACCACCTCCTCTTCTCCGGCTGGCCCGACTTCCTCGTCCCCGAAGGCGAAGACCGCGCCGCTCTCACGCGCCTAATCCAGCTCTCAGCACACCTGAACTCCAACCCTTCCACCACAACAAGCACAAAAACCAACGGCGCCGCAGCAGCAGACTTCGCAAACTCGGAACAAGACAACCCGCGCATCATCCATTGCTCCGCAGGCGTCGGCCGAAGCGGGACGTTCATCGCGCTAGACTACTTGCTCTCGCTCCTCTACTCCGGTCATCTGGACGATGTCCCAGCAGACAAAGACCCCATCATGGACACGGTCGACACGCTCCGACAGCAGCGCATGATGATGGTGCAGGGTGAGGGCCAATTCCACTTCGTGTACGAGGCTTTGAGGGAGGCTTTTCTCGAGAGGGCCAAGGGCGGGAATGTAGATTCTGTCGGTGGAGCGGAGAAGCTTTCCTGACGAAAGGAGCGGAGTGGTGGACTCCGGAGGCTGGCGGATATGGGGGCTTCGTTGAGGAAGGCTATGTGGTTATGATGATTATGACGGATCGAAGGGAGAAAATCATGGATGAAGGGAAAAACAGGGCGGTATTTTCCCACTTCCCGTGTGTGATTCGAAAGAGGCGGTGGATTGGTTGTTCTTTGCAAGCATCAGCAGCGTGCATTGTGTTTTTCCTTTCTTCTTCTTCTTGCTTGTAATTCTGAAGCGTTAGTTCGAAGATTCAACCAGCGAGGTATGATACATAGCTTGAGTTTGTAATCAAAACTCAGACAGAGATGTATACTGAGAAAAACAAAACAAAGCACAAACAATCACACTAACTTCATAAAACAAGAGTAGAAGCAAATACCATAGTCACCTTACTCACGCTTATACCATATGCTTGAATCCCAAACCGACCCACCGATCATCTAACCAACCTTCCTCTTCCGGTTCAGACACGTGCGAAACCCGCTCTCTGGGTCTTCTGTCTAGGTCACGAAGTCAAAAAGCGATGACGGAAGGGGAGAGATGACGAACATAAGTTAAACTGTGGAAGTGAGATGGAATAACTACTTATTATCTACATCCTTTTATCTAGCAATCGCATATTAGTAATCTCTACCTGTCCTGTTCGCATGAAACGGGTGCCTGCTCGACTCGACGCTGACTTATCTCAAGAGTGCACGCAGAGAGCGTTTGTACATAGCGGCGGGGCAACTTCACGTTTCGCCCGGCCTGTTTTGGGCATGCTTCGACTTGCGACACTGTGCTCAACGTGAAAGCCTAAACCAGACCATAACACTACCTTACACCTTACACACTTCACACAAGAAAGGAGACTCTTTAGCCCTCGAATTCTGCCCTAGAACATTTCCTCCAGCAAAGAAAAGCGCTCCAACACAAACCGCAAAGAAGCATCATCAGTCCGAAAAGCGAAGAAAGTCCAGCCATCCCCGACCACCAACCCCTCCAAACAACCGCTCAGACTCTCTCCCACCAAACCTCCTCATACCCAAACACAACACACAAATAACGAAAACCTCCCTCAACCCAAACCCCACGCCAGCGAGCATCCGCAAAAGAACCCTCAAGCCCCAACATGGCATCCTTCCTCCCCGACCTCTGGACCTCAATCTTCACCGCCGGCCCCACGCCCACGCTCCTCCTCGCCACGAACCTCACCTTCGCCAGCTTGCAACTCGTGCTCCTCCTGCTCCTCCTCGCAACGAAAAGTCTACACTTCCTCGCCCTGAGCGCCATCTGCGCCGGCTTGTGGTGGGCCATCAATTGGTTCGCGGCGGAGGTTGCGGCCGTGAGAGCTGAGGAGGAGGCTGAGAAAGTAAGGAAGGAGGGGGAGAGCGGGGATGATGAGGGGGAGAGGACGGAGGTTGAGGATGAGGGCAGGAGGGGCAGTTTGTCGCTTAGTGGGTTTGAGGAGGGGAGGGTGCGAGGTGAGGAGGAGGTGAGGAGGAGGAATGTTAAGAGCGGCAGCAGTGTGCAGACGGCTGGGGTGGATTTGAGCGGGGAGGTTAGTACGGATAGTGAATGGGAGAAGGTCGAGGATGGGCGGTGATTTGTTGTGAGGTTTTTGGTCTGAGGATGGATGCATGGGAAGGCACTTTTGGAAGGGGTTCGGGAGAGGTAGATTTTGTAGGTATGTTATTCGATGTCTGCTACTACAAGCTATGGGACTCTGATACTGCTTGCCTCTGCTCTTCTCTCACCTTCGTTCGTCATTTATCTGCGGGGGTATATCCGATTGCCTGCCTCTCTTCTTCTTCTGATTATTCTCTTTCTCCTTCAATGGGAAGGACGCGTCGGCTCAGTTGCCGAGACCACTCTTTCGAGCAAACTCCTCGGAATGGTAGATGTGGGATGTGAATCTCTCAAATGATTTGATCGGTTGCTGTGATTCTTTTGTTGAAATGTGTCGTATTTGTGGAAGGAACTGGCTGTTCAAGATGCGCGTTTTGCCGAGTTAATTAATCATTGTTGATGGGATTTACTTCTCTTCGGTGGAGAAGCGTGGATGGGAATGTTCGCATGTTGCGACTTATTGCGCCGGATGATTGAGTTTTTCTTTCTTCGTCGAACGTATTTGCAACTCGTCGTATGTCCAGATGATGAATTATGGTCTGCTCTTGCAGTCGCGTCGCCCGTTGCATGAGTACACTGCTGTTGAGAAGATCCAGCTTCTCGAATGGCAGTACGTATGAGCTTTTCACTCCTCGCTTTCGATCAATGCCTCCAACACCTCCTGCTCAGCCAGAGCGCCGATCCACTCCTTAGCGAAGGTCGAAAAGTCGTGACGGCGCATCCTCGCCTTCTTGTAGTCGCTCTTCGCGGCGTCAATTCCATCTCTGCACGCGGCTCGAAGGCCACATTGCTGTAGTACGATATCATCGCGCAGTGTGAGCAACTGCTCCAGGTCCTCCGCCTCAGTCAGCTTTTGGGAGTCTCTCTTGTGCATTTCTGCGCGCACGATGTCCACGTTCAGTAATTTCAGCTGGGCATCCTCGCCAGTGATCGTCGAATCGTTTTCTTCGGTCATTTCCCTCCAGTCTTCAACAACGCCGTCCAATTTCTCCTCGACCGCTTGCAGAGTCTTGACGTTTGCGGCCAGTGACTCGACGCACACCAGCATGGGATCGTGCACGACCGCCATGATATTGAACTCGATGGAGCCGGCTGCGTACTGTGCCATACGGGATAGCAAAGCTGGCTGCATGATGCCTAGCCAATCCTCACCTTCCTCGACAGGTCCCATGTCTTGCGGGAATTGATCCATGCCGTCGAGCTTCCAGACACGGTCGCCGATGGGCATGTAGGCGCAGAAGTGGAAGGCTTCCTCTTCATCTTCCTCTGCTGTGTCTTCGACCTCGACTGCGGCTTTCGCTTTGGTTTGGCGCGGTTTAGGTGTGCGTGTGGAGCGGCGGGGTTGCTCGGAGTGCTCTGCTTTGACATCGCCGGACTTGTAGTCATCATCGAGGTTGACTTTGTTCTTTGGGGGATTCAGTTTGAGCTTTTTGCAGGTGCTGATCTTCGTTGTCTCGGCGGGCTCGCTGAGTTTAGTGTCTGAATTTGGTGAGATGCCGTTTGGCTTGGTTAGGGTGGAGGCCGATGATTTGCTTTTCTTGGATGGCGTGGAAACATCATCGGCATTGTTGGAATTCGCAGTGACAGGGCTTTTGCTCTTCTTCGACGGTATGCCAGCTTCATCGGCATTGGCAGACTTCGCAGTGACAGGGCTTTTGCTTTTCTTGGAAGAATCGCCTGACTTCTTGGTTGCGCTGGAAGGGATGGCAGTGTCTTGAGGCTCCTTGGATGGTGTGGTTTTGCCATTGGTTGATTCGGACTCTGCGGTCACTGATTGCTTCCTTGATGACGAGCGCGCAGAGCGTGGCGGCGTGAGAGTGGGTGTTGCACTTTCTTTAGACTTGACCGTGGATCTCCTTGAGCGAGCGGAAGTGCGAGTACCTTTGGGAGCCTCAATAGTCTGGACTGCATTGGCCTTGCGAGCAGCATTTGCAGCCTTAGTCTTTTGTGCCTTTGCCACAGCTTGACGCTTGCGTTCTTTGGCTTGCTTCTCTTTGTAGGCCATGTCAGCCTCCAAGAGATCCGTTTCACGTGCGAAAGAGTTGTGAATGCGCTTGACAAAAGTGAAGTCGTCGATAACATCGCCTTTGTGACGTGGCGTCATGTCCTTAGTGAAGTTCTTGAAATCGCTGAGATCTTTGCCCAGCTCCAGGCCTGGGATGTTGTTGATGATGTTGAGGAGAGCAACTGACGCACAAGAGTTCTGAGGGACTTGCTCGGCATACCAGATGTGATTGGGGCATTCGGTTTCGAGATTATCCTGGTCGGTCTCTTGATAGCGGAAGAGGAAGATGAGTGCGTGGACAGGCTTGGGAAGAAATGCCAGCATTTCGTCGTCCAAATCGTAGACTTCCTGGATCTTCACACCGCGAACGCCCATCTCCTGCAGCATGACATTGAAGAAAGCCGGTTCAGATTCCATCTCGACCCAGCCGGGCCAGGTATTGCGATCTGGTGGCGTGAGGGCGTCATTGGTCGCGGCCGCTTTGGCGGTGGATTTGGCGGTCGCCTTACGCTTGGGCGCCATTATAGTAGTGTTGACAGGATTGGTAATTGTTGAGAGTGGTGGTTCGTGTGAACAAGTTTGGCTAAGTGCGGTTGTAAGACTTGGTTGATTGCTTGGATCGTTGTTCAACTGGGGGAAAAGAAGGGTGAGAGCGATGCTTGAGCAGCGCAGGAGGAAATAGTGAAGACGCAGTAGTGATTGTTCGTCATGTTTAAGACTACGACACGGACGAGTGAGGTTACTTCATTGTAGGACAATAGCAGTCTCGGTGTATTGTAGTCTTCTCAATTGTGAAACCAATCTGGGTGCCCGAGCGTTGTGGCTGATGCCTTAGGTTCTGTGGCTAGTGAAGCTCTCTCTCTGCCTGTGTCTCTCTCCAGGCTTTCCGCGCGCAACTTCGCGCGTCGACTTCAAGAGTTGGAGAAAACATTCCACCAAGTGTTTCTTGATTCGTTCACTTGACCACACCAACCACCACAACACCAAGAAAACCACACGCCTATTCAAGGCAATCCTACCATCCACCCATTGCATCTCCGAGAGATGAGCCAGGCACTGCAGACACAATGAACGGCACTCCGCGCATGTCGAGCGCCTTCCCTTCGACACCGCAAACACAACGACGACCTCCTCCTCAATATGGAGCTTCACAAAACATGCCGCGGCAAAGCTTGAATGCCTCCAACTTCAACCCGATAAAGTCAAGCTCGACCGCTTCCGAGGCAGACAGCGGTCCTCTCATACCCATCGACTGGATCGATGCTCCTTCACAGCGCTTCTACGCATTCGCCTTGTATCTGGCGCTCACATCATGGCGCATCTACGATTGGAATACCTTGCAAGATTCGGAAGAGCAGAGCTTGGGGTTGTTCATGAAATGGCTACTCATAGATGGCATATACCTCTTTGGTCTCCCGGCGCTTAGGATACCCTGGCTGGAGTGGACTTCTCTTTCTACACTGGTGATTTTCATGATTCACGCTGTGCTAGATGGCATGCTCATGTTTCAAATATCCATTCCCGTATTCGCTGGTTTTGCTGCGATTGGAAGAAGCTTTTGGGGCGCATACGAAATGGCCGTCAATGAGCACAATGTCAACCTGCAGTCTATCATGCACAACGAGTCTCTTATTCTGGGTCGCCAAACCATTCACATTCTGCCAGAAGGTTCAGCAATTCTCAACAAGGAAAGAGAAGCATTCTGTATCGACAACGTCAGGACCGAGGCCAGGCTGCCCATCACCATCAACGCAACCAACCCAGTTTCGATCGACATTTTCCGCATGGATCTTGAGACCCCGACCAATGAGACAATCCATATTTCCAAGTCGCAAATTAAGACCATGCATAAGGAAGCATCGCGTTTGATCTCATACAGCGAAAATCCCAATGAGCCCAAGACTCTTTACTACGCGACTAAGAAGCCCGGAATTTACATGCTGGAAAAGGTCATGGACGAGACAAATCTGGAAGTCTCCCGCAAGAAGATCTCCCACACCGTCGTTGTACCTTGTCCGAGAGCCGTCGTCAAACAGCCAACATCAAACAAATGCAAGGGCGAACTCTCTGATGTAGAATTGGACGTGATCGGAACCCCTCCACTGCGCGTCAAGTACCGCAAGATGGTGAACCAGGTCCCTCACGCATTGAACTTCCAAAGTATTCAACCGGAGGACTTTTTCTCGCCCTTGTCGAAGCAGGATCACAACGCCGTTTCTGTGCCTCATCGCGTGGACACCGAGTGGGCAAAGACCAGGCAGGTGCCTGTGCCTCTGAGCGAGCATCTTGGACAAGCCGGCGTTTGGGTCTATTCTATCGATGAGGTTCAAGATGGATTTGGCAACAGGGTCATCTACTCCGAACACGATCAAGACGCGCAAGAAAAGCGGCCACGTACGGCCGCCAACCTGCATCAGTCCATCACTGTGCATGAGCGACCTCGTGTCAATTTGAAGGGCTGCAGCCCTCAGAACCCCATGAAGATTGCCAAGGGCAAGAGCGCAAATCTACCGGTTCAATACGGCTCGACTGGCAAGGGCAGCATTGCGGACGCTGCGTACAAGCTTGAATATGATTTCACTCCGGCTGGCGAAACGAGCGTTGGCGTCCAGACAAAGTCCCTTACAGTGAAGAATACAGCCCAGCAGCCAGCTATCAGCGAGCCAGGTCTATATACATTGACTGGTGTGTCTACCGAGTTCTGCCCAGGTGTAGTCATGGAACCGGCATCTTGTCTGTTGCAAAACCCGCCCCAACCCAATCTTACGGTCACTCGCGAGGACATCCACGACAAATGTGCTGGCAGCCCGATTGGCCTTCGTGTCGGACTTGACCTCGTGGGTACGCCGCCATTTGAAATCAGCTACAAGATGATGAAGAAGGGCGACAGACATCACTCGATGCACAAGGAGAAAGTCTCCGGCCACCGTGGACAGATGGAGCTCACACCTAGGACTGCGGGTCATTACATCTATGACTTCCTGGAGGTCACCGATGCGGTGTACAAGGATCAACCTTTGTTGAGCCCGTCTAAGCACCAAAACATTTACAAGTTGGAGCAAGACGTCAAGCCATCTGCGTCAGCCCACTTTGTCAATCTCAAAGACAAGTACATTGCTTGCATCGATGAACAAGTCAGCTTTGAAATCGCGCTTGGCGGAGAGGGCCCCTTTACCATCGAGTACGAGGTGCTTCATTCCGGACGTCGCAACAAGGCGACCATCGATGAAATTGAAGGGTACTCTACAACCTTGACTACTCCGCCTTTGAACCAGGGTGGCGACTACACTATTGCTCTCGCAAGTGTCACAGACCGCATGGGCTGTAAGGAGTTCCTCAAGGACGAGGCACGCATCAGCGTCCGTCACCAAAAGCCCAAGGTGGCGTTTGGTTCTATCGACGGCCAACGAAGCATCGAAATGTTGGAAGGCAAGAAGACAGAGCTACCGCTCAGGTTCATGGCAGGCGAAGCTCCTTGGACCGTCGAGTACACCGATGCCGATGGCAACACTCAACAGATCAAGGCTCAAAGGCCCAATGATAGGATCTCTGTATCCAAGGCTGGCGTTTATGAGTTGACCGCACTCAACGACGTTATCTGTCCTGGCCAAGTTGATGAGTCGGCCGACAAATTCGAAGTCACCTTGATTGATCGCCCTGATATGCGTATTGCTCCTAACAACGACATGGAAAAGAAGGGCAACGTGTTCCAGAAGCCAGAGATCTGTGAAGGTGACGAAGACGCCATCGAGATGCTCTTCAAAGGTTCACCTCCGTACCACGTCCAGTACGTTCAGTCTGTCAAGCCGATCTCAGGCACAATGTCGCCCAAGAACAAGGACATCCGCGCTGCACTCAACATCGCATCGCTTCGCATGGACACTGCTCAAGCAGGCATGTACGAATACAAGTTCAACAAGCTGGGTGACTCGAACTACGACCACAGCTCGCAACACTTTTCTCCCCTGGTGGTGCAGCAAAAGGTCAACCCTCGTCCTTCGGCAGCCTTCAAGACTCCAGGCAAGACCTACAGTTTCTGCTCCGTGGAATCTGAAGGAGAAGAAGTTATCCCTGTAACTCTCAGCGGCTTGCCACCATTCAGCCTCGAAGTTGAAGTCAAGCACCTGGGATCCGTGAAGCCCGAAACTGTCAACATCCACAACATCATGTCCACCTCCTCGGAGGTAACAATCCCACACAAATCTCTCCACTTAGGCAAATCCTCCGTCTCTCTGCGCCGCATCTCAGACGCCCGAGGCTGCAGCCGCACCCTCGACAGCTCCACGCCCCGCGTCCAAATCTCCGTCCACGACGCTCCAACCATCACCCCCCTCGAAACGGCCGAAGACAACTGCGTCGGCGACCGCCTCAACTTCGGCCTCTCCGGCACCGCCCCCTTCAGCGTCTTCTACACCTTCGAAGGGCAAGAACGCAAAGCCATCTCGCAAACCACCACCTTCCGCCGCCTGGCCGAAAAACCCGGCACCTTCGCCATCACCGGCGTGCAAGACAGCGCCTCCGGCTGCAGGGCTTCCACAAACCTCGTCAAGCGCATCCACGGCATGCCCAGCGTGCGCGTCAGCAAGGGCAAGGACTCGTACGTGGACATCCACGAGGGCGGCGAGGCCGAGATCCTCTTCGAGTTCGGCGGCGTGCCACCTTTCGAGTTCACGTACACTCGCTCGTCCAACTCGGACAAGAAGGGTCGTGGCGGTCGTGGTACCGTGCTCGATATGCGCAGTGAGATTAGCGACGAGCATAGCATGCGCATTGCCGCGCATGAGGAGGGCACGTATGAGGTTGTTGCTATTAAGGACCGGTATTGCGCTTATGCTAGGCCGGGGGTGAAGGTTGGCGAGAAGAGTCAGAAGAAGTTGGGGTATTATTAGGTGGTGTGATGGGAGGTTAACTTTCGTGCTTTCTAGAAGGAACAGAAGAAAGCTACATGGAAGAAAGGGACGAGATGAGACTGTTTTCTCTTTGGGCATTTTATGGGACGTAGCGCGGCGTTTTGAGGCGTACAGGGGAGAATGCTTTGGGACCTTCTTTGGAAATTGAGGGAAGAAGGGAGTTGGAGTGAAGTGCGGACGAGGTGTGGATTGAAAGATCGTGTGGAGGATGGAAACAAGACTACCTTACCTTACCTTACCTTACCATCCAATCTTGGGGGAAAACCGCAAATGATTGCATGGGTAGTCTTTCGAGCTCCGCTAGATAGTCCTTCTCGAGATGTATCATTGTATCGCCATTTCACCTTGCTTTTACTCTTCTGTGTTTGTTGCTTTGATGTGCGATTGATTGATGAAATGATTGATGATCAGCTATTCTGCCCTTGTTTGATGGTAGCTGGCAGGCGCAAGGTGCCTACGAGTGGCTGCTTTTGTAAATTGTAAGGACCACGACTTGTTCCCGTCTCACGAATCCGCTCATGACTGATGTTGTTACTGACTAATGCCTGACTGACAAACTGCTTTCTGGCTGTGCAGACACTAAACTTGTCCCGACTGTGGCTTTTATCAATCACGGAACCGAAGAAATTGAGGTCAACACATCTAAATATCAGAGGAAGAACGAAGAATTGGAAGAGAGACAGAAGATGAGGAAGACCGAAATTTCGATTCTCCCCGAAGGGGGCGTACTACGTAAAAGCTGTCCAACATATGCCAAAGCATGTTTTTATTAAAAATGGGCGACAGACCAACCCGAGCAACCAACCGACAAAGCCGAGAGAGAACGTCCAAGACCGTCAAGCAAAAGGGGCAGCAAGGGAAGGGTGAGAAGGTAGAAACGTCAGAACATCGCAAGCAACATCGGCAACATCGACAGACATGGGCGTTGACCGAGAGCGTCAAGCCTCATGTTGAGGTGGGGTTGTGGGGTGCATGTTCTTACAACAGCAGCATGCAGCCGGCGAGGAGAGCGCCGACGATGGGGATGGGTTTGGCGAGGGACGCGGCGCCGCTGTTGATGATGGGCTCGGTGGGCCAGGCGGTGGGCACGGTGATGTTGCTGGTTGACTTGTGGGTGGTCGACGCCTTGGTTGGAGAGGCGGAGGTGCTGCTGTTGGAAGTCGGGGTGACGGCATCAGCGGTTGAGGAGGAAGCACGAGAGCTGGAAGGAGTTGGCTGGACAGCGGAGGTCAGGCGGGAGGAAGTTGATGGCTGAGCAGTGGTGACGGGAGCAGAGGTGCGAGTGCTGGTGGCTGGCGACTGCACAAGAGTAGTGGGCCTGGCCTCAGAGGAGGTGCTGCTCCTCACTGGCTGGATGGTCTCGGTGGTCGAGGTCCAGATGGTGGAAGTGGAGCGTGAAGATGGGCACTGAGTGGTGGCGTTCCTCGGGGGCACGAAGGAGGAAGTCTTGCTGGTGGTGCAGGCCGATGTGACGGGCTTGGGCGTCGGGATGTAGCTCGACTTGCTGGAGGTGCGGACCGAGCTGACAGGCTTGGGAGGGGGCACCCAGGTGGAAGTAGTGCATGGAGAGACTGGCTTCACAGGGATGGTGCTGGGCTTCCAGAGGGTGGTGCAGGACGTGGTGGCGGGCTTCCAACTGGTGCTGATAGTAGCGGGACGGTGAGGGGTGGTCACCGGCTTAGCACAAGATGAAGTCGAAGACGTGGTGCATGGCTTGGAAGAGGAGGGCTTGACGGGAGTCCATGGCTTGCTGGAAGTGGTGCAAGGCTTCGAGGTGGTAGAAGGCTCCAAGGGAGTCCAGGGCTTGCTGGAAGTCGTGCACGGCTTGCTGGAAGTGGGCCTGACCGGAGTCCAGGGCTTGCTGGTTGTCTTGGACGAGCAGGCCGTGCTGGTCGAGCGGGACGCAGTGGTGTAGGTCCAGGTGGTGCAGCTGGTGGTGACCTGGGGCTTGCCAGCGAGGTTGGTGCTGTGCACTTGGCAGTGCTTGGAGGTGGCGGTCGCCGGACGGACGTGCACCTCGATCTCGCCGTCGATGGCAGGGAATACCGGAGCAGGTGGGTGGTCCGCGGGAATTGCAGCACCTGTAATGCGGTCAGAGACGGAGGATCAGGAACTGGAGAGACTGGAAAACTCACCGGAGACCAGGCCAGTGGCGGCGAAGAGGAAGCCGAAGTTGAGAACCCTCATGTTGGCGGTTGAGGTTGGTGTCGAGAGTATTGATATGGTGGTGAGATATTGTGGTGGATGGTTGCCGATAGTCGATGTTGCGTTGAGCTGTTGTACGTTGTGGAAGAAAGGAAGAAGAGGAGGAGGAAGAGGAGAAGGGAGAGTCTGTTTTGTTCATGGCGGCGAGAGTATGGCAGTTGCATTGTCGTCGAGGTGCCTGCCGGTAATGGTATGGAAGGAGTTATGATAAAGAGAAGGAAGGAGTATGCCGGATCACTGGTGGCGTCCGAAGTCCAGTCTTTTAGGGATGAGGTCGACAACAAAGCCAGCACGTGACATGAAGTGAGGTCTGAACATTGAAATGGGTCAATGCGATAACCTCAGCTCATCCTTCAGATGTAACAAGAATCATAATTCTCGTCTCACTCCAATCGAATACACGTGATCGGCAGATTCCGACCTGTGCCTCCCGTTTGTGTTCTGTTTGCTGTTGCCGTATGCAGGCAGCCGCGACTTCCTTCTTGCCTCGACACCCAAAACACAGCCGCGTCTCCCTCCAAACACAGATCCATCACGCCACCTTTCTCCTTCGCTCCTACACCACAACACCACACTCGCTCATCCTCCACACTCTCGTTTTACTCACTGCAGGCCATTCAGCGGCAGTCTTCTCCTGCACGCTCTTCCTCATATCATCACTGCCAACTTACCCACTCCATCACTCACTCACTCATTGCAAACGCCGAGTAAACATGCGTTGCATCACCACCGCTGCCGCCGTCGTGGCGAGCATGACGGCAATCTCCACTGCCCAGAGCAATGGCGCTGGTATGTTCACTCACTGCAAGCGGCGTACAGGCTCATCATTGCTAACAAGCATTGACAGCCGTCGTCACCAGCACTTCCACAGAGGTTGACTTTTTCCCAGCTGGCTCGACCTCGACCATCTACACCACCACCGAAGTCACCATCTACAGCTGTGGTCCAGGCATCAGCGATTGCCCGGTCAGCACTATGACTGTTCCCGTCTCAACTACCGTCTGCCCGGTCATTGTCACTTCTTCTTCCACGACCGCCGTCACGGCCTCCGCCGGTCCGAACTCAGGCTCGTCTCAGTCTTCTGTCACCCAACCCCTTCTGCCTCCCTCCCCATCCAGCAGCCAGACCAGCGGCGGAGCTGGCGTGCCCAGTTCTTCCACTTCTTCGAGCACCGGTGTCCAGCCTGCTGGATCTTCCTCTCAGCCTGCTGGAGGTTCGTCTGGCTCGCCAGGTTCGCCCACCGATGCTGGTCCGAGTGGTACCGAAGGTTCTCCAATCAATGGTGGAGCTCCAACTGGTGGCTCTTCAGGCCCCGGTTCTGCAAACACTTCCCCTGCCGTGCCGGCAGCTTCGCTCCCAAGCAGCAGCAGCGATGGCCACGGTCCTCTGTCAGCCTACACCGGCACCACTGCCAGCCAGTCCAATGGTGCATCTGGGCCCAGTTCAGCTCTCGGCAACAGCAATGCCACCCCGGCGTCCAGCCCATCCACCGAACCGTCCAACTCAGCACCCACCTCGCCTGCCAATCCCGCTCAGGCCTCAAACCCAACCACTTCTCTCCCAGTAGCATCGAACCCTACCGCTGCTCCGAGTTCCCCAACTGGTGGTGGCGCCAACCCTGGCTCTTCGCCTGCTCCCACTGGTCCGACTGGGGGTGCCAACAACCCAGCCTCACCCACATCTGGCACTGGACCAGCCTCTTCGTCCCCATCTGGACAGACATCAAGCCAGCCCAGCCTCGGTCATGGCTCTCCTTCCAGCCCGACTGTGCCAGTCAATGGTCCTACTTCTGCTCCCAACTCTGGTGGCCCTTCTCTCTATTCCACCGAGGGCAGTCCGGCAGGCCTTAGCTCTACCAACAGCGGTACTGCTGCTATTCCTGCTGCCACCGGTCCATCTTCCTACCGGGGCTCACCTTCTTCCCCGGCCGACGGCACCGAGGGCACCACAACCAGTCGCTCTACCATCACCTCTCACGTGACGAGCCAGATCACGGTGCCAGGCTCCAAGTCAACTTCGACCATTACAATCTCGGGCGTATCAAGCTCCTCTTCACTTACTGGTGTTGCCAATGTACGTCTTGACCAAACCTTTCCAGAGGAAACTTTACTAACATTCCACAGAACGCCACTGGTCTTTCCAGCACGTCCTCCAGCGTCACGGGTGGCCCTGCTGCCGGCACTTCGTCGGCCGGCATTAGCTTCGCTCCCACGGTGGGGACTTCTACCCCAGCTCCAACCACGCCTGTCACTTACAGCAGCACGAGCAGCAGTGTGGCTGACGCCGCCGCTGGAGCTGCAGGTACTGGTGCTGGTTCCCCTGACCATCCCAAGGGCGGTAATGGCACCTACGGCTCGCCGACTGCTCAGATCTCGCCTTTCCTTGGTGGCGCGGCCGAGGTTGGGTACGATGCGGGCATGTTGCTCTGCTTCTCCATCGCTGTCATCAGCGCAGTCGTGCTTATCTAAGCATGTCAGTCCTTTTGATGTCAAGAGACTTGAGTCTTCTCAGCCTCGCCGGCAGCAAATGTTTACCAAACCGTCGGCTGATCGCCTTCCACAACTCTCGAAGCATACGCTAGGAATGCAGCTTTACGTTTGATGTATGAGTAGTCATGATGCGTTATGCTTTCCCAGTTCAGAAGAATCCAGAAAGTTCAACATGTACCATAGCAAGACTATAGTCTCAATACTGCAGAGCCAAACAAAATCGGATGCCTTTGCTCCCATCGCTTAACGTTTTCCATTGACTTAGCCAGTCTTGTCGCCGTCTGATCGCGACTTATGGCGTTTTTGAGGACGTTGTTTCACTACCGTGTCGAGACGCGCGGTGGTTATATTCCTTACACCCGAGTGACTTGGTCGAAATTGCGATCAGTCCATGGTGCTGCGAAGACTGGTGTTGTCGTGAGAAAGGTGGGCAAGCTCGCAAGCCCGCATTGATCAGCATGTGGCGTTGCTGACGGCGAATTGATGTAGTCAGCGCGAGCACGTCAATCTCGCTCCTTCTCACCTCACACCTGCCTATAAGCACGCAATATGGCCAGCTTATCTCGCCAACGCCCACGCAATCGCAATTGCACAGCGTCTGGTACGTATATGATCCGTCTATGCGCGCATTTAAGGCGAATAGATATCGGCAGACCCTCTCGGCACAAGTGTTTAGCGTTATTCCCCGATTTCAGCAGTCATTATTAAAACCCCGTGTCCCGCCCTCACAATGGATCCCCTTCTACTATATTCAATCTCATTAACCTTTTACCAAACCCTTCGATCGGCTGAAAAACATCGATTCTGGGCTTTCTGGGCAGACATCTCGTTCAAACACCTGGATACAAAGATTCAAACTTTCATCGAAGATGGCGCTCGATCGTGTCGACTCGCCTACTGAGGCGCCTCTTTTCTCATACGACAAGCCTTCACCAGAAATCTTCCCCGATGGCATCAAGACCAGTGGACAGACTTCGCCAAACTATGATCAGCTCAAGCCCTACGAGGCTTTCCCCAAGGAGATCACTGGCAAGACGGTGTGGAAGGCTGAGGACTACAAGAACAACCCTGAGCTTTGGAAGCACCGCTTTACCGAGGAGGAGGTGAAGGAGCTGAGCGACACTGCCGATGCTTTCATTGCTTCCGGCACTCCCATGACTGGAATCACCAAGGTAAGCTATAAGCCTGCGACAATCGAACAATTTATCGTTCACTAACACGCATTATCCAGGCCAAATTCCCTCTGCCTGGTCTTGAGAAGTTCCTCGACAACCTTCGCGACGACATTGTCAACGGCAAAGGATTTCTCCTCTTCAAGGGTCTCCCCGTAACCGAATGGGGCAACCACAAGTCCGCCGTAGCATACATGGGTCTCGGCACCTACCTAGGCTACTTCGTCAGCCAAAACGGCCTCGGCCACGTCCTGGGCCACGTCAAAGACGTCGGCGCCGACCCAACGCAAATCGACAAAGTCCGCATCTACCGTACCCGCGCCCGCCAATTCTTCCACGCCGACGACAGCGACATCATCGGCCTGCTCTGCATCGCCCGCGCCCTCGAAGGTGGCGAATCCGACATCGTCTCCGTGCACCACGTCTGGAACACCCTCCAACGCGAACACCCCGACGTAGCCGAAACCCTCACCCAACCCATCTGGTACTTCGACCGCAAGGGCGAAGTCTCCACCGGCCAACAACCCTACACCCGCCAACCCATCTTCTACAAAGAAACCGGCCCCGAGGAAACCTCCCGCGTCTACTGCAAATGGGACCCCTACTACGTGCACTCCCTCAAACGCTTCAGCGACATCGGCGAAATCCCCCCTCTCAGCGAAGCGCAAGAGAAAGCCGCTCGCATCCTGGAAGAGACTTGCATGCGTCTGTCCCTGCACATGATCCTCGAAGTCGGAGACATTCAATTCGTCACCAACTCGCACGTCTTGCACTCTCGCACCGCTTACACCGATTTCGAGCCCCCTGCGCCGCGCAGACATCTTATGAGGTTGTGGCTTGCTACGCCGGAGACTGAGGGGGGTTGGAAGTTGCCTTTCTCGGATTCGAAGCATAAGAAGAGAGGTGGTGTGCAGCTTAATGATACGGCTCCTAGGGCGCCTTTGGATGCTGAGTAGGGGCCCTTCTCTTGTGATGGGATGAATCACCGAAAATGGTTTTTATGGGTTATGGTCTTTTTTGGTCTTTTTTGATGTGTTCTTTTAGCGTAGATATTCACTCCGCCTGTTCAAAAATTGTGGCGACGAAATTCATTCAAACTTCCAACTTGGAATTTTGTGCTCTCGTTATTTCTTTGCTTGTCGTGCTTAATATGAGGTTTGTGCCCACGGGTCTTGGGCATTCACGTCACACTTCGTAAGACTTCTATCCAGAATGGAGAGCGGCCAAGTTGCAACGATCTGGTTTAGCCCAGCATTTCTTCATCCCATGCCTCGCCATATAGGCACCCTGCAGTCAGAATGCCCTTTCATTCCAAACGGCTTGAGCGTCTACTTCACTTCTTCACCGAATCCCTACCCTCCACGCATTTCCTCAGTTCCTCTTCGACTCTCTTCTCGAAGTTTTGTGCAGGGAAGTGCTCGAAAATCCCCACCACGGCTACGATGGAGAGAAATCCCCCGGGAACCATTGACAGGCCGCAGAAAAGCGCGAAGAAGACGCTGTTGTTGTCGATGCTACGGACGAGGCCGTAGATGAGAGCTGCTTCGAGGATGAAGAACAGGATGGCGAGAATCACTAGACGACCTGTCAGCTTCTCATCTCACCTTCAATACCTCTCAAGGGAAATAAAAACATACCCGACCCCGCAACATTCCCTCCCGTAGCCTTCTCCATCTTCGCCTCATACTCCTCCCGAAGAACACAAAGCCTCACTTCCCTATAAACCACCCACCCGTCTTCCATGCCGAAAATCTCAAGAAACATCGCAGGCGGGTAGGAGCGGAGTTCTTCACCTTTGCCGATGGACCAGCGGGAAGCGATGGTTTGGGCATGGGAGGCTTCGAGGGAGCGATTTGTTGTTAGGAGGTGGGTGAGGAAGAGGCGGATGAGTTCTGGTGATGCATCTCTTGCAGGGAGAAGGTTGTGGTTGGGTTCGTTTGATTCGGAGGAGTCGCGGTTGGGGGAGTAGAGTGGGAGGTGTTCTTCTCCTTCTCCTTGTTCTTTTTTGAGGGAGTGGGTTGGAGATTTGTTCATGATGGGCGGTGGCTTAGGATGGGGGGTTGAAGTGAGGTATTTTGGGAGATAAGGAAGAAGAGACGGGAACTGAGGGTGGTGTTTTGTTTGATATTGCTTGCTATGAGAGACGACTCCGCCTCGTTTTTGGAGGAGGCTGTGAAGTAGTTTGAGGGACTGGCGAAGGATCACTAGCCGTGCTGCGTGGGGCTGAGGGAAGCTTTAGCATGGAAGTATTCAGGCGCGATGCATTCGATTCGTTGCGAAAGGCTCTCGCTGTAGGTGGTAGAGACCACTAATGCTGTTTCATGAATGATATACGTGGAGACCTGGAAGATGGGTTCAGTGAACTTTGGCAAGGGAGAATGAGAGCTTTTGAGTACTTCCTCACTGCCGTTATTAAATATCCATTTCCATCACCAATCGAACAATCCGGAAGAACGGCAGAGGATCGTCTAGAATTCAAGAATCATGCCGCGATGCGAGACACCATGTTTGTGACGAAATAGTGTCGGCTGATCCCGCACCCAGTAGGTCAAGGGTTGCTCCCCGGTCGCGCTTGTAAATAAACAAAACCTGCCAACTCCTTCGACGCCAGCTTATCAACACACAAGCAGCAAACGCTGTCCCGGCTATCACTACTAACATAATACAGCAGCAAAAATGGTAGCCACACGCCGAGGTGCCCGAACGGGGCAAACAGAAGAACCCGAAATCGACGATACGAGCCTTTCATTACGCAAGAAGCCTGTGAGGCGCGCAACTGCAGCAAAAGCTGCCCAGACAGCACCGAAACCGAGAGCGACGCGCTCGAAAAAGACCGATGTTGGGCAGCAAGAGCCGGAGGCTGAGTCGCAAGCTGATGTCGAAAATTCCAAGCCCACAACAACACGCGCAACAAGATCACGAAGGGCAGAGACGGTAGAGCCAGAGCCGACCGAGCCAACACAAACCACAAAACCAGCCGCACAGCCAAAGCGACCAGCGAGAACGCGATCAACAAAACCCACCGAAACAGCACCACCAGCACCAAAGGCCTCCACATCAGTAGCAGCAACAGCTCCAAAGCCCGCATTGGCAGCTCGTCCAACGAGACAGACGCGCTCAAAAACCCCAGTCGCTCAGGCACCACTTTCGCCAAAGAAGATCACACAAGTATCAAAAGTCCGGACGCGAACCACAAGAGCACTTGCGGAGGAAAAGCCAAAACTGGCCCCCTCCACCCGAGCCGCATCCACCACGCACAATACTCGCGCAACTCGTAAGCGGACAGTTTCAGACGAGAATGCTGAAATTCCCGAGCTTATGGCCGTCGAACCCGCCGAGGTGGAAGACGAAGAAGTCCCGGCGAAAGCCTCTTCGCCCGTCAAAGCATCGCAGACCAAGCAGGAGCCTGCAGAAGAGGAGGAGGAACAATTGAGCACAAGGCACACCACACCCTCAGAATCGCCTGATCTGGAATGTGCGCAACCGAAAGACTGCAAGGAGGATGAATTGGATGCCGCAGACGCGGAGCAGAGCGAGATCGACCCAGAACACGAAGAGCGCTCAGCATCAGACGATGAGCTTTGTGGGCCAAAGACGCCCATGAGACGTTCCCAAAAGGCAAACACTCGCTACTACACTTCTGCACAGAAGACCGCCAAGCGTAGCGATCCCGATGTACCAATGCACACTCCTCCCAGACGCCACGGTGCTCATGGCCCAACTCGTCCCACGCCACAGACCCAGAAGCCACACCTGCATGCAGCAATACCTGAGTCTGCTACGAGGCCGATGACGGTCGGGCGTGCCGCTGATCGTCCATTTGTGTTCCGCCACTTGGAGAAGGAGAAAACACCAACTCCTCAGGAAGCGCCTGGTAGCATCGCCGAGGAAGATGCTGAGCAGGAAAACGAGGGTGAGATGGTGGAAGAAGAAATTGTTGCCGACTCAATCCCTCAGTCTGACAACATGGAGAATGAAGAGGAGGCGTCACCGGGGGCTCAGGATCCGGAGCATGACGAGCAAGAGACGGCCGCTGAACCAGCTGCTGTCGATCCCGACGAGACAATTGTCTTGAATGAGGATGATGAGAGCGACCATGACGAAACTGAGGTTGTCGAATCGCCTACTGCTGAGCCTCCGGTTGCCTCCTACGAAGACGAAGATAGCATGGTGGATATCGATTCTTCTGTTGTAGAGCCTCCGGTGGCATCATACGACCGTGATGACAGCATGCTTGATATCGACTCGCCTACTACCGAGCCACCTGTCGCATCCTACGAGTCTGATGAAGAAGGAAGTGTCATAATGCACCCAATGGACGACGACTCCGAGATGATCAGCGATGAAGAGGATGCAAGCCACCTTGAAGCCACGATGTTTGGCCTCCAGACTCCGAAGCCTCAAACGATCCCGTGGAACAATCTTCGTGAGGAGACTACAAGGATCCCAGTAGATTTCGATATGCACTTCGCCAACGTGCGTAGCCCCACGCATGCTGAGACCGAGCTCACCAACGATGCTGTTGAAGAGCTACAATGCATGCAGCTTGATGAGGTAGACGACACTTTCAATCTCGGCAATGGAAACGATGCGTTTGCCCAAGAGCCAACAATGACTCTCAACGACTTCATTGACGTTTCTGCGCTTGCAGAGCCGACAATGCAGCTTGATACTGTCGCTGGAGCACAGGACGAAGATCTGGATGGTGATGATGGTGAGGGCAATGAGACCAACAACACCGTAATCGTCACAAGGGACGAGTCTCCTGAGCTGAACCAAGCACCATTCGAGTTCACGCCACAACAGCTCGAATACACGCCCGCTCCATCAAATGAATCTCCAGCACGCGCGTTGAGAGAGGCCCTGAAGCAGCTTTCGCCTCTTCGAAGCCCACAGAAGCAAAGCGAGACCAAGCCTGCTCAGACTTTCGACAATGCCCTCGAGGAAGACGACGAGGAGTCAGTGCCTCATTATGCATTGCCTACTCTCTCGTCGAGGCGTAAGTCCATGTCCGCACTTGGGGCCCAGACACCCGTGCGCTCTGGCTCAAGACCAAGGACTTCTGATGGAGCAAGCATTGCCAGGATTGCCCAACCATTTGATCAGTCCTGGTGGGCTAGATCAAGGCGTTCGTCGGTTGCACAGCCGGCCGCGACTGAGACACCGTCGCGTGGTCGTAGTACTTCCATTGCGAATAAGACGCCAGTCGTTGATTCTCGAGCGGTCTCGACCCCCCTTGCAACCAAATCCCCGGCTGCCAACTTCAACCAGCGCTTTCCTCGTCGTTCAGAAGGACTCGACCATCATATGCGAACAGTCGCCGCACCTGCCCGATTTCACACACCTGCTCGCTCGCCAATCAGGCATCCGGCAACTATTTCAAAGCTTCCTTCTCAACAATTACAGCAGTCGGTCAAGAAAACGCCTGTCGTAGCCAGCACGGCGGCGAGTAAGCCAGCGGCGACTCCAGTATCGGCTCGTAGCCCACAACGCAATATTGATTCCAGAGTAAACGTGGACATCGCTTCTCGTACGCCTACTTCCACTACTACACGGCGCGCCGCCCCCGTGCAAAGGCGTCTTTCGCAAGCATCGACCCCGGTTGTCACACCTGGTGTCAGAGCCACGCCACATGCTACACCACAGGAGCGTTACCCTCGCCGTTCTGCGAGACAGGCATACAATGAGCACGCAAGTACTGTTGCTGCTCCTGCTCGATTCCACACGCCCATTCAGGGCAAGCCCAAGAGGCCGGCTACCGCGCAGAGGTTGGCATCCCAAACCGTAGCAAACCCGGCCACGCCGCCACTCCAGACGACGCCCGGAGCCATTCCTCGCGGAAATGTCTCACAGAAAACCCCCAAGCCGGCAGTCTCCCCTGTGAGAGCGCCTCCAGCAGTCACACCGCAGGCACGCTACCCTCGCCTGCCCGCAAAGCGAGCTTACGAGGAACATGCAACCACCGTTGCTGGTCCTTCTCGATTCCGCTCGCCTGCACAGGCTAGTCCGAAACGTCCTGCAACTTCGCAGAAACCCGTCAACCTGCGAAAGGTCGCACTGCAGTCGTCTTTCCCGAATGGCTCTCACACTCCGATCAAGACACCATTGAAGCCAGCGGCGATGACCCCGTCTCAAGTACCGATGACGCCACATCCCGGTGCTCCGCTCCGTGGTGTGGTGGCTCTTGTTGAAGTCTTCACGCTCGACGGTGCCTCGGCTTCTGCCCCTTTCATCTCTCTCCTCCAGCGTCTTGGAGCCCGCACGACCAAGTCCTGGAGCGAACGTGTGACCCACGTGATTTTCAAGGATGGCTCACCAACCACCCTCCAGCGCGTGCGCATCAACAACAAAGAAGTCAAGGAGACCGGTAAGGGCTTCGTGATCCACTGCGTCAACAGCCGCTGGGTATCCGACTGCGACGACTCGGGTTCTCGAGTCGACGAATCGAACGACGCCTACGCAGTAGACGTCACCGAAGTCCCTCGCGGCGGCGGCCGCAGGAGAAAATCCATGGAGCCCTCGGCTCTGATCAACGTCGGAGGCAATATTGTGCGCGATCGCAAGAGCAGCGGTGGCTACGGACGGAATTCCATCGGTCGCTCGGCCATGAAACCCGATACACCGGGGCACAGGTTTTCAGACGAAGTCCCGTTCACTCCTGGTGCGAAATTCCACGACCTGGAGAATGAGATGGATTTCGACGACGATGACCAGTCTGAGCTCTCGACTCCCGATTACCTCGCTGCTCCGGATAAGTTGGTGCAGATGACTGCGCCTATGAATCGCGTGAGGAAGCTGGAGTTGAAGAAGGAAGAGGGGAAGAATAGGAGGTTGACTTTTTGGAGTGGAGGTGCTTGATGCATGAGCTGTTTTGCTTTGGTTGGATGGATGGCGAACGTTGTGTGTGATGGGAGTTCTGCTTGAGGTTGAGATTGGAATACCCTCCGAGCGATGTTATCGCTCCTTTTCGTAGTCTCCCGCTTTTTCTTATTCCTTTTCCCTAACGAAATTGATGACTTTACTTGTACACCCTTCTTTGATTCTTGACCTTCCACCGAAAAAGAACGGATTCATTACATTCGTGTATAATCATTACTACCCGCAGGCGAATTTCCACCCCGTCGTCTCAAAACCTCACTGTTCCCTTTGGCAATCGAGATTCGCGATTCATCAAAGCAGAAAACCTAAGTCGTCACCCAAGCCTTCATCGCCCGGACGGGGTCGGCATCATGCGCCCTCAAAAGCTCCGTAGCCTTTGCCCGCGACAGATCAAGTTGCTCAGCCTGTGAAAATTCCAAAAAAGTCAGCGAACCCACCCTCCGAAACCCAAAGAACAACAAAAACGTGGACAAAAAGAGAAAATTCTCACCAGCAACCCGACATCACCCCCATCAACCTTGACCACTTTCACCGGCTCAGCCTTCGCTGCCGAAGTAGCAGCTTTCTTGCCCCCCTCACCACTGCTACTGCTACTCCCGGTTTCTAAGGCTTTCATTGCCGCGTTGAGAGCTTTGAGGTCGATTTCTTTCTTCGGGGCGGTGCTGGAGTCGTTTTCGGTTAGGGTTTTGTTGTCGAGGCTGGAGAGGGCGGCGGCTTCTGCTGCTGCTGAGGCGGCTGCTGGTGGGGCGGTGGGGGGTGAAGTCGGGGGTTGAGGTTCGGCCATTTTTTTGATGGTTTGGGTTTGATTTTGTTTTGGGGTTGAGAGAGAGGGTTGTTGGGGGGAGGGATTTTATGTCTGTTCGTTTGGGTGGTTGGTTTGGGTAGGTATATTGTATGTAGATGGTGTTGTTGCGAGGTGGAGCTTCTGTACTGTAGACTGCGGGGTGGGTGGATCGTGGGGGAGTCTGCTTGGGCTGGCTTGCTTGGAGGAATTGAAGTATTTGGTGTGATGATGTGCATTTTGTGCCTAAATTCGGGTGAGACTGACCGCTTGCTGGCCAGATCAAATTGCTAGGATATATATTTCGCGCTTTGTCACTACCATACCGTTTTCACTTCAATCGTTTCTGGGTGGTGATTGAATTCAAGCGGACTCAAGTTCCTAATCTCTCGATACGAGGCCAATTTCGACTCCGGTGTGACTCAGCCGTCGAATCATTCCCATCGCCTTTCCATCTCTTTCATCATTCACGTTCGTCCTCAGTAACGTCCCAGTCCTCGCATCACTCCTCATCCCAACATGAGTGGCCCAAACGATACCGCCAGCAGTGCACGCCAGGGCGACTGGAGCCCTTCCTCCTGGAGAAGCTGCCCCATCAAACAAGCAGTGGAATACGAAGACCAAGATGCCGTCCAAAAATCTCGCACAAAACTCAATCGCCTTCCTCCAATTGTCACGCCGACCGAGATCTGGCGTCTCCGTCGCTCACTCGCTGAGGTAGCAGAAGGCAAAGCTTTCCTGCTTCAGGGTGGCGACTGCGCGGAATTGTTCGACTACTGCAACGAAGATGCCATCGATTCGAAGATTAAACTGCTACTCCAGATGTCCCTGGTTCTGATTTGGGGTGGCAATAAGCCCGTTGTGCGTATTGCTCGCATGGCGGGACAGTACGCTAAGCCTAGGAGTTCGCCGATGGAGATGGTTGATGGAAAGCAAGTGCCTAGCTTCCGCGGCGATATCCTGAACGGATTCGCACCAGATGCGAGAGAAATCGACCCAGACCGCCTTGTGCAGGCCTACTTTCACTCTGCCGCCACTCTGAACTACGTGCGTGCACAGATTTCTTCAGGTATTGCCGACCTACACAATCCTCTCGACTGGAACCTCGGACATGTCGGCGACCAGGAACTGCAAACAAAGTATAGCACGATTGTTGAAAGTATCCGGGAATCTCTTCGGTTCATGAAAACTATCGGTGCAGACACCTCGGGACAGCTACAAGCCATCGACCTCTTCTCCAGTCATGAGGGCCTGCTTCTTGAATATGAAGAGGCATTGACGCGAAAGCTCAAACACCCTTCCAACCGTAATGTTCCACCAACCCACAAGCCCGGCCCAGCACCAAAAGTCTCACCACGCACCGGCGGCGCCCTCATCGACCCATCCATTCAAAGCCAAGAAGAATCCACGGGCTACTACAACACCAGCGCCCACTTCCTCTGGGTAGGCGACCGCACCCGCCAACCCGACCACGCCCACATCGAATACTTCCGCGGCATCGAGAACCCCATAGGCATCAAAGTCGGCCCAACAACCTCCACCACCGACCTAACCCAACTCCTCGACATCGTCAACCCCCGCAAAGAAATCGGCAAAGTCACCCTCATCACCCGCTACGGCTCCAACAAAGTCGAATCCCTCTTGCCCACACACATCACCGCCGTGCGCGAAAGCGGCCACAAAGTAGTCTGGCAATGCGACCCCATGCACGGCAACACGCGCTCCACATCCTCGGGCATCAAGACTCGTTCTTTCGCCGCCATTTTCGAGGAGCTTTCCTCCGCGTTGAAAATTCACAAGCAGTGCGGCTCGTTTTTGGGAGGCGTGCATTTGGAGCTTACCGGTGATGCGGTCACGGAGTGTACGGGTGGGAGCGTCGGGTTGCAGGATGAGGATTTGGGGGAGAGGTATGAGACTTTTTGCGATCCGAGGTTGAATGAGAAGCAGGCGCTGGAATTGGCGTTCTTGGTGGCGGGGAGTCAGAGGGATGGCTAGGTGATTTGGTTAGTTCTGGGGGCGTCGTGGTGGAGTTGCTTCGCTTGGGGTGGGAAGTAGCTGGACTGGCGAGATGAATAGAAGAAGTCTCTAGTACTCTACAGCGAGGCCCTCGAAAAGTTATCAAGGCGGAAATCCTATCTCTACATAACACTGCCCTCCGTCTGCTACTATATGTCCCTGGTTTCACAACTTCTGCTTCATACCTTGCTTACTAACATGTTCATGATCTATCTCACAACCGAGCCTTTTGCAACCCATCACACGACTCTGTGAACGGCAAGCCCGCAACCTCCATGATAAACCCCAAAGCCTCAAGCAGCTTCTCATCCTCAAACCGCCTCCCAACCAACTGCAACGAAATCGGCGCGGCGAGATACTTCTTCGGATCATCTGCACATTAAAATCAGCCACGAAACCCCAAACGAGCGCTTGGAAACAAGGGGAAACAATTGAGAGTGAGAGGGAAAAAAAGGGAAAGGCAAGAAAACTCACAACCCTCCCAATTTCTCCGATCCTCCTCGTTCCTCGGCACATACCCTTCCTCCTTCACCCCATCCCTCAACTCACACTTCAAACCCGTCGGAAACACAACGGCAGGATAATCCAGAAGATTCCACTGGCTCGTGTAGCCCCAATTCCGCGCCTGATCCAGCAGTGGAGCACACCCCGGTCCAGCCGGGCAGAGGAGCACGTCGACCATCTCTTCTTCGGTTTCGAGAGCGTTGACTTCCAACATGTCGTTGCTTTGAGGGCCGGGTAGGGAAGTGCCGACGCTATTCCAATGCCTAGCATACTCTGCACGATAGGCGTCTCGTTCGCGAGTCAGAGACCAGAGGTCTGGCACAGAGAGGGTTTTGACGCGCGGGTTTTTGGTCAGGATGAATTTTGATAGAGGGAGGAGGGGTTCGGAGCTGGATTCTAGGGCGGAGGTTTCTTCCGCGGCGCCGTCGGCGAAGTATAGGCTGGCGAGGAGGTTTTGGGCTTTGGCGTGGTTGTAAGGTGGGAAGGGGATGAGGGTTATGGAGGGGTGGTTTTGGAGGGCGGTTGTGGGGGTTTGCAGGGCGCGGTGGATGGGTGGGTGAGGCGTGACGATGTTGTCGGTGGGGAGGAGGCCGATTTGGAGGGTTGGAGGATTGGGGAGCTGTGAAGGGGTTATGGGTGATTTATTCCTGTCAGGCAATTCTGGCACTTACCAGGGAACCATGCGTGGTTTTGTCTTTTCAAGACATCGGAACGAGCATCGGGTCGTAAAGCCAGGGTTTCTGATCAATCAAGGCTTTCATGAAAATCTTGATGCCCTCGAGACTGGTGCTCAAGGGCCCTATGACGGGGACGATGTGTTCTTGTCCAAGCATCGTCGCAGCACATCCGTCCATCGGCAAACGATACGAAGTCGGCCGTAAGCCAAACAAGCCTTGATTCGCTGCAGGCGAGCGTATGGAGCCTCCAATATCCGTTCCAATCCCCAGACAACTCCCTCGCAAACCCAGAAAAGCGCCTTCGCCACCACTGCTGCCGCCGGAAGTGAGGTTGGTATTGTAAGGATTCACTGTGACGCCGTAGATATTACTTGACGTCTCGAGATGCATCAGAGTTTGCGGTTCCGTCGTTCGGGCGTAGAAAACACAGCCGGCTTTCCAGAGGAGTCTAAGAATGAGCGCGTCGTCTGGGGCGACGTTGCCGACCCATGAGATGAAGCCGGCGTTGAGATCGAGTCCTTTCATTGATATATGCTCTTTTACACTGATGAGAAGACCGTGCAGGGGGCCCATGGGCTTTTTGTGTTGTGCGTAGAAAGCGTCGAGTTCTGCTGCTCGTTGCAATGCTCGTTGGGAGGAGTTCTGTGGCGCAGTTGACGAGTTTGCTTGCTAGGCCTGCGCGTCGGAGGAAGGAGGTTGTCACTTCTGTACTGGTTAGTTTCCCTGTGGCGAGGAGGTCTATGAGGTCTTCGGTTGAGGATTCTGTGATGCGAATGACATTTGGTGGAAGGAGTTTGGCTGGGAGTGGCGTTACATTGAGAGGGAGGTCTGTTGGGGGCTCTGGCACCGAGGGTTTCACGCGGGCTATGGTTTCTGCGCGATGGGTTTGCGCGGCTTTGGCGATGTCTTGCCATGCCATGTCACTTGTGTGTGGACCATTGTCGTCTTGTCGATTTCAAGAGCTGCTTTGGCAGTATGTGAGGGAATACCTTATTGATAGACTTGAAGATATCAGTAGTTTCAATAAACAAGTAGATAAAAACTTTGATCGAATCGAACTTAGGCGGAGCAATAATGCTCAGACATGATGATTATATACCTGCTCGTGCAGGTGGTGAGGTCGCAATGCCTATGGTGAATGAGGGGCTGCAGAGATACTCAGCTGCTGCAGATACTATATAACTCTTGATTGTGAATGCATGAGGACAATGCGTTTACTGTGATGATCATCGATGGGTATGGTTTCAACGCCGAAAACAAAATGTGATTTCGAAAGAACTGCTACTTTTCTCGCATGTCTCAACATGCCAAAGAACATGTCCAGAAGTAGACATTGGACGTTTAGTGGCTGCTGAATCATGTCGTGTATATAGGCTCTCGCTTATACTTCCCTAGCTTTCGCGTAATATGTGGGTTAGCGAGCGCCAAGGTGTCAGCATAGGCGAGAGCTGAGGAGTCTAGGTCTGCCAGTCAATATTACTAGCGAAGGAAGGATTATGGTTATTTCCCGATCCATCCATGACACCTGGGCGATGGCTAGCTACACGATCATGGCAATCCGATGCCTGCTGTCGCCTTTTAAAACACCACATCCGCTCCCCCCACATGAGACACGCAATGAATGAAGTCTTCTGACGAATGACGTCGACGAAAGCAACAAGCCTCGGCATCTTGATGCTCGGCAAGTTCTCTATCCATGCCGCTAAGGATAGCTGACGAGACTAGTCCTCAAACCTATACTGCCCCGAGACGGGCCCTGTGTGGTCCGACTGCGGATAATGGAGGCAATGAGGGCAACTGCACTCCCTTTCACTCCATCACATTCCTCCTCCTCACCTCTCCATCTTCTCCCCCGGACCGCCAGCAAGGAACACCCTGCTTCGACGGCGATACCATCTCATAGCATACAATCATGACCGGTTTGTGAACCACGAACATGCCCGCGGTCGATTCTATCTAACGAGATCTAGCTCTACCAGTATCACTTCTAGCGCCAGCTGCCGCTTCCCTCAGCGCTTACGCCAATGCCAAGTTCGGAATATGGAACGACCTTCAATTTTTGAGCAGAATGGTGGGTTACACAAGAAACCTTGCCAGCGTTGAGAAGCAAGACCGAACAAACGTCTTCTACCTATTCGAATCACAAGCCAAAAATCCCAAGATCGCTGGGCGAACATTCCTCCTCCTTCCTCCCGATGAGGCAAAACCAAACCAGAGAACAGCATGGACTTACGCAGAAGCATACGAGAATGTGTTGCAGTATGCGGCATGGCTTAGGGAAGAGTACAAGATCGAGAAGAACGAGGTGGTTGCGATGGACTTCACAAACAAGCCGCAATTTCTCTGGCTGTGGTTTGCGCTTTGGAGCTTAGGCGCCAAACCCGCATTCATTAACTCCAATTTGAGGGATAATGCTTTCGTTCACTGCGTAAAGGTGTCGACCGCTAGGATCATCTTTGTGGATTCGAGCATTCGAGAAGTGCTCAACGAACAAACGCTAGCAGAACTCTCAGCAAGTGGAGAGGGTCAAGGTATCAGCTCGGTCGTGCTGGAGGACGATGTTGAACAGGCAATCCACAAGAAGACGCCTTACAGAGCGCCGAATGAAGCACGATCTGGCATGAAGATGAAGGAGTCTGCACTTTTGATTTGTACGTTGACAATTCTTGACGACCTACAAATATCAACAATACTAATGAATTACAGACACATCTGGTACCACCGGTCTTCCCAAAGCGGCGCATGTTCCATGGGATAAGCCTCGTGGCGCAGCTGGCATGGTGGCCAGAGTACTTAAACTCACGCCTGAGGATCGCTACTTCTCTGCACTCCCTCTCTATCATAGCGCAGCCTCCCTCCTCTGCGTCTGCGCATGCATCGGCACTGGTTGCACATATGTGCTTGGGCCCAAGTTTTCTCCCAGGACGTTCATGCGCCAAGCAGCGGAAACAGAGGCCACGGCGATGCAGTACATCGGTGAGATGTGCCGTTACTTGACTGTTGCTCCACCCACACCCTACGACCGCGCTCACAAGCTTCGAGTTGCATTTGGCAACGGCCTTCGACAGGATGTCTGGCAACCCTTCAAGGATCGCTTTGCACTGGATACGATCGTGGAACTCTACGGCGCAACGGAAGGAATAGGCGCGCTTATCAATGTCAGCCGTAACAATTTCTCACAAGGCGCCATTGGACGCACTTCGCTCATCTCAGGCTTCCTCAGCAATCTCGGCCAAGCTCTCCTCAAATTCGACCACGAAGCAGACGAGCCCTGGCGAGACCCAAAGACTGGTCTATGCAAGCGCAGCGCCCACGACGAACCCGGTGAATTCGTCGCCAAACTCGACCCAAAAGCCGTCGAAGACAAATTCCTAGGCTACCTCGGCAACGAAAAAGCAACCAACAGCAAAATCCTCCGCGACGTCTTCTCCAAAGGCGACGCCTGGTACCGCACGGGCGATTTGATGCGGCAGGATCGCGAAGGACGTATGTGGTTCGTAGACCGCATTGGCGACACGTTCCGATGGAAAGGCGAGAACGTCTCCACCGCCGAAGTCTCCGAGGCCCTTGGTTCGCATCCGGCAGTGAAAGAAGCGAATGTCTACGGAGTCACTCTGCCAGGCCACGATGGGCGCGCTGGCTGTGCTGCGGTCTTGCTCAGGGAAGGGCAGACTTTGAATGATGAGCAGAGACAGAGTCTCGCGGCGCATGTTAGGAAACAATTGCCTAAGTATGCCGTCCCGCTGTTCTTGCGTTTGGTCAAGGGCGAGCTGGAAATTACGGGCACGGTCAAGCAGACGAAGGTGCAGTTGAGGAATGAAGGCGTTGACCCCCAGAATGTGGGCGAGGATGAGCTGCTGTGGTTGCCGAACGCCTCAGAGGGTTACATGCCTTTCTCTAAGAACGATTGGGAGTCTTTGGAGGGTGGGAAGGCTAAGCTTTGAGATTGCGAGTTTGATGACAAGGGAACGTACTTTCGCGATCGCGCTCTGGGAATCGATGGAGACTGAATATCTTGATTTGCGCTCTACATCAGTTCAAGCTGGAGAATCGACCAAAAACGCCAAGTGGAGCTCTCAGACCATCCGAGATGCCCTAATCACGAGCTTTGCCAAGAAGGTCTTTCGATTCCCATCGACCCAGACTTCAGAACGCCACCACTCATGGGATGTCGCCTCTGCATTCTACGACTGCTGCATTTGGCGCATGACTGCGCACCACCAGCATATGAATTTCGACCAGGAAACAACAGACAGATTGAATAAGCCATCAGACCTTGGCACGTCTTGCAATTAGAGCCTTGCAAGTCGCGAGGTCCAATGGACCGGGTCGATGCTGCGTGTCCAAGATTCCCCGGAAGGACTTCAATTCAGCTATGATTGTAATAGAACTGGGAAGTCCCTGGACTTTTGGAGATGATGGCTTCCCGGTGAGGGAATTGTGCGAGGCTGGCTGGTGGGACACGGGCTGTGGGACTATGGCTGGGCGAGAGGACGTAGATAGATTTCAAGAAGATCTAATCTCCGGTATGGCATTGCTGCGGGCAATAAATCGATGGATTTGAGCGACTTGGTTGCTGCAGGCTCCATCCATATTGTATAATAAGACTTCCAATCAGTTTATTTCTCATAATAAAGATATCTAACGTGACTAGTGAACCAACCCTTCACTGATAGACGGGTATGGCGAAGCATCAAAGAGCGGAATCGAGCCCAGCAGCGAGTGATCGATGGTGTTCTTGACATTGAGAGATTGAGAGGTTGAGAAAGTACCTGAGGCAATAGGGAAAGGAAATTTTATCGGAAAGTCTTGCCTTTATCATTCCAGTCGTGACCTTGAAATATCTACATAACTAACAGTTAGAAAGCATCAACAAAACAAACAACCCTTTTCCCAAAACTCCACCTGACTGATTGACTGATCGTCAGCCAAGAAAACAAAGATGCGATGATGCTGATGATTATGCCGCCGCGCTCCTTGAAGGAAAGAGGAGAAGAGAAAAGGAAAAACGCCGGTTCTTTGCACAAAGCCGCACTCGCTCACAACATCCCTTTTCGCGTCTCGAGAAGAGACAAATTAAAAAAAGGAACCAGTCTTTCTGACAAGGCGAAAACGAAATGCCATCCCACTTCCTTCTCCGCCAACCACATGATCTTTTCAGGTTCCACTTTCCCATGTTCATAGGTCATCACTCAAACTCCACCCGAGCACCCTGCTGCTGCCTCCTCGCCCTCTCGGCCCTGCGTCTCCTGCGATTATCCGCAAAAGCGCTCACATCCGTGCCAGCACCCGTATCCTCCGTTCCAGTCCCGTAGCCCGGGCCACCTGGGCTTCCAATAGGTCCGCTGGCGTTTGAGAAACTACCACCATGCACAGGCAACTTAGGCGGGAGAGGGAGGTTCATCTCGCTATTCCCTCCCGGCGGGCGGTTGGAGCCTAACGCGCTGTTGGACATGGCGGGGGGAGGAGGGACGTTGGTGATGGGCTGGTTGTTTGAGGGGCGCACGCGCGAGCCGTTGCGGCGGTAGCGGCGGCCGGGGGTTTCGGCGGAGGAGACGGAGGAGTTGCGGCGGTGGCGGCGGTGGTTTTTGCTGGTTGAGGGCGGGTGGACGGTGGAGGTTGAGGCGTCGCCGGGGAGGCGAGAGAGGGTCACACGGCCTGCTTCGTCGTTGTGCATTTGCATTTTGACGCGGACGGGGTCCGATTCGCTGCCGTTGGGGGGCATGGCGGAGATTTGAGAGGCGGACGATTGGCTGTTGCGGCGGTTTGTTCGGGGGCGGTAGCGGGAGGGGGATTGGGATTGGTTGCGGTGGTGGGAGCCTGCTGTTGCTGCTATGCCGGCTGCTGCTGCGCCTGCTCCGAGGGTTGCTGCTGGGTGGGGACCGGAGCTTGGTTGTGCTCCGCCGTCGGGAGGGTCGTAGAGTCTTGAAGGGTCTGGTTCGACGGCTCCGGTTGGCATGTGAGCTGATCCTGGCACTGGAGGTCCGTAATCTGATGGACCGAAGGTGCCGTGAGGTGGTGGGCCTGGAGGAGGTGGCGGAAGAGTGTAGCCCTGGGCATCAGCATGTGGTGGTGGCGGAGGGCCTGATGGCGCGATGTTACCAGCGTTCGCGGGCAATGGCGGTACGCTCGTGTCTGGCCGTTGGCTTAATGCAGTTCGTGATAATTCTGGATTGCTTCCTCGTGCTGGATCGGGAGTCATGCCAGTCATGATAGTTTCAGACATACTAGGTCTGCGCCCATCTGACTGTCGAGGATATCTCATCGAATTACGTCGGTTGAAGCGTTCGGCGTTGTCGATCTCACGCATACGCTGTGCATCGATACGCTGGTCTTCTTGTCTCTGCTTGCGGGCTCTGTTCCATTCTCTAAATCCAGCTGCGACACCGAACATGGCAATACTATTGCGCAAGGTCTGTGGCTCATCCAGCTCGGTTCTGTCATCGAAGCTTGTACCGTCTCCGTAAGAGTACATTTCGGTGCTTTGACGTCCTCTTCGTGAGTTTCGGCGAGGCGTAAACCCAGAAGCAGTTGGAGGTATAGTCGAGGCCATTGGACCGCGATCACGACGAGGATCGCCAGGTGAGAAGGGGGCATCACCATTGCGCACGCGAGACACGTCCGTCTGGCTCACCATGCTATGGTTACCGCCTAGAGCGGGTCTGTATCGGTCGCGGCGGTCGAAGTCATGTTCTAAGTCCTTCTTGCCAAAGATGCTCTTGAAACCCTTGTATGCTGCCAGACCAGCTCCAGCGCCGAGGAGGCGATTACGCCATGTGTTTTTCGGCGGGGGTGTGTCACTGCTGTATTTCTCGTCCTCCCAGGACTGTCGTGATAGTTTGCTCTCGGTGTGGCGGCCACGGCTGCGAGAGCGCACACGACTTGGTGTCATCGTACTAGCACCAGGTGGGGGCCTCGTCGAAGGGCCATACATCGTGCTTGTTCCTGCTGGTCCTCTGCTTGGTCCATCATATCTCGAATCGTAGTCGGTGTAAGTATCGTCGATGGTCCTTTCATCTTCCTTGCGCTCATTTCGACGCTTCCAAAGCCGCCATGCACCCAGGACACCACCAAGCGCCAAAAGTTTCTTGCCCCAACCCCAACTACTCTTGTCCTCCTCTTCATACCGCTGACGCCTGCGGTCGCCGGTAAGTTCTGTGCGTGTGAAATCTGTTCGTGATCCTGAAAGATAGCTTCCATAGTCCGAGTAGGCTTCGGAGCCACCAGGGCCCGGCCGTGGTTCTCTGCCCAGAGATCTGTATTTCTTCCGGAAATCCAAGGTAAGGTACAAGAAGAGCAAAATCAAAGCCGCTACTGCGTACAGTATAAACAAAACCAGTGGACTCCCGTACAATGTGAGTCCAAGCGGAATCTGCACAAGACCAAGCAATGCAACAACCCTGCCCATGATGCGATGAATGTAAACCTTCTTTGGCAGGATCGTCGGAGCAGCCTTCTTGCGTCGCTCAAGCTTGAACATTAACCAGCCAAAGAGGAATTGCGCCATGACCAGTACGTAGATCGCAACTCCAATGCCGTGGTGTGGGTTGGTCAGCGCTCTTTCAGGTCCCACTGCAAACCAGCCGAGAATCAAGACGACGGTTGTCAAAAAGACTGTCAAGATCTGCAGGTAAACGTGCAGTTTGAGACTCAGACCTGGATTCGCCTGACCAAATTTGGCGATGAGAATCGCGGCTGGCACGACTCCCAGAAACGTAATGGCGGCGACAGCACCATGGCCTCGAATGAGAGAGTGGTATTGCGGCAGGTCTCGAAATCGGTTTCCCATTCCGTTGTATTGCATTGTGTTGAAGTTCAAGCCCATCAGGTTGGGTAAGAGAAAGGTGTTGCGCTCGCTATCCCAGGTGCCGTCGCCGACATGAAGAGTCGAGCTCGAGTAGCTACTGCTACCGGCGTCTGCGAGTCCATCACTGTTGCCGGAAGACATGTTGGAAGGTCTGGACGAGTGGAGGCCTCACAGGTGATGGTTGCGCTCTGCGCTTTGATGAAAGGCGAGGGCGCTATGCAGCGCTCATGTCTGGTGCGGAGAGTGCTCGTCTTGCGGTGTCGATGATTAGATGCGCTGTATGGGCAGTGTGTATATTCCGTCTCTTCTTTTGGGCTGTTCGTCTGATGCCAGCGGGGATCGATGATGCGCTGGCAGCAGGCCGTGTCTTCCGGTAGAGTTGAGTGTAAAGGTGTTGTCCTTCAATGCCTGGATAGTGCCCAGGTCAGTGACAATTGAAAGCGACGTGGGTCCGGCAGGAAAATCAAGTGATGGATAGTGGTAGCCAAGTATTCCGTAGTGCACTCTGTCGCGGTATGTCGAGAGTATGGGAAAGTCGGTCGCGCTGTCCATCGTCCAGGCAACGCGGCTGGGAAGACTAAAAAAGTGGGGATGCTCTCGATTCTTGTTTCACACCGCTGATCGTTCAGCTTGTGACTTGATGCAGGTACGCAATACAAGAGAGGAATACATGATCTTAGGAAGTGTTACAAATGTCACGGTGGTGATATGCGTTCGAATATTTCGCGATGCACCCCAGCATTCCGTTTGATACCGACCAAACGGTCGCTCCAGCCGTTGCTCTCCAACGACGTCAGTCTCAAGCACGTGCCGCACCTAAATCAGACGAGATGTCTTCTCATCCTCGCTGGCTGAAGGTCTGTAGGTATACATATACATTCCTGATTACGTGGAAGTATTGGAAAGCCGCGAAGCCACCATTGACGACATCCACGCGATAAGATGCTGCTTTGTTTCTTCGAGTCGTGTCTCTGTCGGGCGCCTGTAGTACTGATCTTTCACGTATGTTCTCAGGTAAGAGACAAGCGCCTACTCTCTGCGATATCACGAAGCACAGACACATATTCTTTTCAATGCAACTCTCCAAATGCTTCTCCACCAAAGACTAATGACATAGCGGCCGATATCAGCGTGCAACTTGGAGCTGGCTTCGTTGCCGCCTAATAGACTACTGAGGCACACATGCTTCATCTTTCTCAGCACCCGACCAGTGTACGACTGGCTGGCTACCTCCTGCTAGCTATATACAGCTAGATCGCCTTCGCTTACAGCCTCACGACCATGCTTATGCCGTCCTGTTGCTCACCATTTCGCCGCCCTACAGCGCAGAGAAGCCCCTATGAGAACTCCTCCAGACATGAGACCGCTCCGTCTGACTCAATATCTGCCGCGTATACTCAATGACAACCTATGCGTTGGCTGAGATATGGCCGAAAGCTCAGCAAATCATCATCATCAAAACAACTCTTATGCAAACATCTCCGCCAGCCAGCAGGCTCGGCAGCATAATGGCAACATCTTCAACAGTAAGCGCAGTCCACGCGTCGATTGGGCCCCTAAGAGCTGCGGGGAGCTGATGTAGAGCTATCAGACAACACATATCACTATCCCCCACGTCAGCGCAAATCAGATGAAACGCTCAAAGCAGAGCAAAGAAATGACCGGTTCTTGAAAGCAGCAGCGCAAGGGCAATTGCCACGTCTGCAATATCTGGTCCGCCTGGGCGTGGATATCGACCGCACGGACGATCAGGGCTATACAGCGCTTCACCATGCCGTTTTGTCAGGCTTTGAAGATTGTGTGCAAGAGCTCATCATCCTTGGAGCAGACGTCAACGCCTTCACCTCGTTCTACGAAACTCCACTGAGCTTGGCGGCCCATAAGCAGCGCCACAATGTTGTGCGTATTTTACTCGATGCCAGGGCTGATGTGCTACAAGCACTCAATCGTAAAGATGCGCAAGAATGGGAGAGACGGTTTTTGCTCTCTTGCATGCCAACATCAGGTTTTGGCTGCGAGGGACAGCATCAGCCTGCACTCCTTTTCAGCCATGAGCAGCAACGACCAGCAGCACTTCCCGATGTCAATAAATGGATGCATGGCCAAGGCCCTGTGCCCCGGAATCGGAGCGCCCCGAGTGTTCCACTTGCAACGCCTTGGGGTGATGGCATTGCGCGCCCTGACTCTCACGCGCAACCGCAGAGTAGTCTGCCGTTTACCAGGTACGGAGTGCACATTGGTCGAGAATCCAACGGCATCCTAGATCAAAACCAAGTACTATCAAACGCGGGTGCAGTGCACACATTGAACAGCCAATACTGGCGGGACGGCCCAGTCGAGTCCCGTGGCAGACAACTTGACAGAGGATTCGCATCACCATGGGGCGCATCTTCTGGAGACGCTCCTTACACTCCCAGTAACCAGCTGCCTTCGCATCTCGAAACAGTATCTTCTGGAAATACTCCTGAAACTCCCAATAATCAGCTGCTTTCGCATCTCGAAATAATGTATCGTCCGAGGCGCCGCGCGCGGTCGGTCTACAGCGACATTGACTCTTCCGTGAATGTGAGTCCACCACCGACAAGTCGGAGGATCTACGAGACTACTCACGAAAGCCCTGCGCCAACTTCTCAACAGCCCAAGAAATTTGCCAGTCACGAAGATATATTTGCAGAGTTCATGAGCAGAGATCCGTTTGAGACGAATCAAGCAGGCACCCTCGATGATATATTTGCAGAACGCACGAGGAAAGATCCATTTGAGACGAATCAAGCGGGCAGCCAAATTATTCACGAACCTTATGTACATATGCCTGGTGTTTCGCGAGATCCTGAACACAGCACTGATGGATTTGTCCGACAATTTTCCAAGTAAGCTTTCGAAAGCGCACTTGCTCCATGTCAGACTCCGCGGCATGACGCGGTGCTCGAATGACAAAGAACAATCGGCCAGTGACTTTCTCACTCTGAGCAGTACGAGCCGGGTAAAGAGCCAGAAACCAACGACATCACGATCTTTGGAGGAGGGCAGCGGCTCTTTCAAGAGGCTCTGGCAGATTTATAGCGAGTCTTTCTTTATGACTCGGCAGCCAGCAATGCGTAGTATGAGCTGCGCTATGCTAGACATATGGACAAAGCATGCGCTTTGAAAGATTCAACGGAGCCGTAGGAGCTATCGGCAACTTGAATGTGCCGCCGCTTAGCCGCCTATAAACTTGCTCATGGATCTGCAATCTACAGCAAACCACAACAACACTTCTGTCGCAAATGTGCTCAGCATCGCGCACCTCCGGAAACCTCATCATGAGACCGTTAATCCTAGTTGATCACTTTTTATTGCTCGGGTTCTGAGGGGCGAAGCGCAGGATTTGACGCTGCATACGGAGAGTTTTGGGTGGTAGCGACGGCAACGAAGGAATGGATGGGAACTCTTTCGTTTATCGTGGACTGTAGCACTCTGAAGCTCGATTTATTGGACTCGAAAGAAAGTCTCGGGTATTTCGTATCAATATGTGTACATTCAAACATCCTTTCATAGTCGTATCCATCTTAATAGCAGGCCATCTTGATTATCCGTAAACACCAAACCTAAACATCCTCAAGAGCAAATCAAGGCACGCCTCTCCCCTGCCTCGAAGCCTTCGCCATCTCGCTCTGCGCCGTGTCATCCGCATACCTCTGATAAATCGGCAAATAATACTGCGCCTCACTGGTAATATCCCTAATACTCGGTCTCTGCTCCACCGCAGCCTTCCAAGTCCTCAAACGTCCCCAAATCCGCTCATCCTCGCCACCCTCGCCTTCCTCCGGAATCCCCGCGCCACCCTTGAAGTGGTCGAAAATCCACAACCGCACGACCCAAGGCGCAACAACAAAATCAATCAAACTCGGCTCCGAGCCCAGAAAGAATGGGCCTGTGGGATGCATCTCGGCCGCGAACTCTTTCAGCTTGTCAAGGAACTCCCCACGCACTTTCGAAAGTCCCTCAGCATCACTAGCCGGCTGAAACTGCAAAAACCGATGCCACGCCGGAATAATCCTGGACGTACAGAAATCCGTCCAAATCCTGGTGCGCGCTCTCTCGTACGGGTCCGAAGGGAGTAAGCGCGGAGTGTGGTCTGGGTAGGCTTCTTCGAGGAACTCGCAGATGACGGTGCTTTCGTAGAGGGGTTTGTTGTCCGTTTGGAGAGTTGGGACGAGGCCGCGCGGGTTGAGGGTTAGGAGCGAGGCGGGTTTGTCGTAGGGGTTCACTTCGATGTATTGGTAGGGGATTTTCTTTTCTTCCAAGACGGACCAGGCGCGTTGGACGAAGGGGCAGCTTTGCGGGAGGGGTTTGGTCAGTGGTGTATTGTTGGAGAGGTCCGTTGTTGGTGTGGAGGACTTACAACCAGCCTGAGAAGAGTTTCAAGGGTTGTTCTGCTTGGTGAGCATCTACGATTGCTTTTGCTGGGCCGGTGGCGACTGGGTGGAGGTTGGAGTCTGGATGAGTGCCCATGTTGATTGATAACGGGTCGTTGTGGTGCTGATTTGGTCAATTTGAGAAGTGGCAGTGATGAGTGTATATAAAAGGCTGACCGGTCTATTCATGAACTACGTGTTTATATCGACATTCTCAATTACAAATCATCATGTTCTATTGACGTGATCCTGTGGGGTTCTTTTGCCCGCCATAGGGTGGGGTATCTATCGTCCGCTTTGCCCATCATCCATTACCTGTTATTACCGAAAACGCCCTATTGCAAATGCCCAAAATCATCCGTGTTACTGCTGATCGCTCTCCCCTCACTCATGAAAACCAAGGAGTCAATGATACCTCCTAATGCCGCGTGAAAAACCGCTATCACATGACCGTGCATGCTGGTGGTCTGACAAACTCCTCGCCGTAATTCCTCTCCAAAAGAGCCTTCTCGTTCTCCTTTTGCCGTTTCTTCACCTCGAGAGGGAAGTATTTCTCTAGAAAGTCCATGGTGTCGAAGTCGAGATTGCGTCCGTCTGCTGCCATGACGGTCTCGGTGTTGCAGCATGGGCATCGCATCATCTTCTGATCCTGAAGCTGAATGATGCAGCGGATGCAGAAGACTGAGCGACAGCAGCCCAGACTTACTGGACGCCATGCCATGCCTAGACATACCGGACATGTCCAGTCGTCCAGTTGTGGCACGATGGCGAGGACTTTGGTAGCAAGCTCGGCTTGCAGATCTCTCGCGATGGCATTTGCAAAAGCACTACCTGACTTACTCCCAGTTGTAAGTAAGGCAGGGTGCTGCTTGCGTACGTCGGTCATGAACATCTGACCTTCGAGGTGCGTTCGCTTGTCGAATTTCTTGAGGATTTTCCGCATGGCGCGCGCGTTCATTTCTTGAAAATGCATGATCTTGAGAATGTCTACGTTGAGGTCGAGAAAACGCTGAGCTGCTCGCTTGGCCAGCGGTGTTCGCATCTTCGCCAGGAGACCAGTGGATCGCAGTTGCTCGTCGTAGGCCTCTAGATTTGCTTTGGCCTCGTTGAAGCTTAGTGCGCCCCTGTTGCGCTCCGACTCAGAATAGAATATTGGCTTCTCCAAGTAGAGGCGAAACATTTCACGCCAGAAGTAGAGATCTCTGTAGCTGATTTTCCGCTTTGCCTCGAATCCTTCGCGGACAGGCTCAGTCACATCCTCCACCATGTCGCCAAGATCGAGAATGTCCATTTCCAATTTCTTCTCTTCTGCATCATTCAGAGCCTCGAGCTCTTTCAATTTTGGCTCTAGCATGTCGAAGAAGTTCTTTGCCGATACCAGAGGTATTTGGATCCACTTCGTCTCCGCCGGCCCCTCTTTGTCTGATTCATCCGACACCTGCTCACTGTCGCCGCCCCGGATGTTCGTGCTTTCAACGTGATGTAGCGCATGGCCAAGCTCGGCGTGGCGTCCAGCGATCAGCATTTCGCTGCGCGCGAGTTTCTCGAGGTTGGCCCTTGTCTCTGGGGCAAGAGTCGCATCGAGCGGCCTGCCAGTCCTACTATCTACGAGTACTCGCAACTGGGGAGCGAACTCCTCCGTGATGGTGTCCAGACCAGGCTTTGCGGCGGACAAGAACTCCTTCTCCTTGTCTCCATCTTCAACCTGGTCGCCCGGTCTTCCCAACCAATTGGCAAGTCTTTCTATTGTGGGCGCATCCAGTCCAATGTCCGCCAGCTCTCTCTCGACCTTTTTGATGCATTTCTTAAGTTGCTTGTACTCAATAGCCGAGTCAAGCCAGTGCTGCGGGAAGTCCTCCTTGGCCAAGGCTGCCGCGTACTCCTGCCCAAACTTCATGATGCATGCAGATGGTGGGCTTCATATAGAGCGGGTGTTGAGGTGTTGGATTGTGGGTGGATGTGGATGCGAGTGCCTCGGAACGCTTGCGCTGAATGATGGGATCGTGTTACGTTGGTATGTGCAGAAGGTGTCGAGGCATTACTCATGCGGCTCCTTTTCGTATAACATCGATATCGGGCTGAACGCAACAGAGTTTGCGCACAACGGTAGTGCGGATTGCATGATTTATACCATCGACAAGAACAGTAGGATGCCACGCGACCACCTTCTCTTCACAGCGCCACGGCGTATAATGCCTCACATCAGCCAGTCACCTGATTCGCTCGCCCTGCGAAATCATCCTGGGCAAGATCGGCCACCGTTCCGTCAGCCGTGGCCCTAACCGTAACCCGCCTATGTCATTCTTCCATGGTTGGTTCGTTCTTGACTTCGTTCATCTAGACCCACCGATCTCGCTCTTGTGCCATGTGTAGCCACTCAGAACTCTAACTACTGGTGCGGGTAGATCCTATCGCGAGTTTAGTGCGAACTCTCCATCTTTTGCGGAAACACTCATAATAAATCACCTATAAACGCAAGGTTGATAAACACCGACGCGAGCAAGAGTGGGCGACGCTTTCTTATGGACTGAAACCACACATTAGGACACTCGTCATGGGAGCCTCTCAATCAAGCAGTGGCAATGCCGGTGCGGCACCTGCACAAGAGGCAAAGACGAGTTACTACGAACTCCTGGGCGTACAACGACAGGCCACAGAGGAAGAGCTGAAAAAAGCATACCGTCGGAAGGCACTGGAACTACACCCGGACAGGAACTTCGGTGACGAAGAGAAGGCCACCAAGACATTTGCCGAAGTACAGGCGGCATACGAGGTGCTCTCAGATCCTCAAGAAAGAGCGTGGTATGACAGTCATGAAAGCTCTATTCTGCGTGGAGATAGCGCTGGTGGGGAGGATGCGCCAGCATACCAGAACGTGCGCATGACCAGCGCAGATGACTTGGCGCGGATGGTTCGCAAGTTCAACAGCAATGTTGAATTCACGGACTCGCCCTCTGGCTTCTTTGGATTCGTGCGTGAAACTTTCGAGCAGCTGGCCACGGAGGAAGAAGCGGCCGCGCAGTGGGAAGATGTGGACGTGCGAGAATATCCTACTTTCGGACACAAAGACGACGAGCATGACGATGTTGTCAAGCAATTCTATAATGCATGGGCGAATTTCGCAACGGTGAAGAGCTTTGCTTGGAGGGACAAGTATCGGTTGTCTGAAGCGCCTGATAGGCGTGTTCGCAGACTCATGGAGAAGGAGAATAATGCTGCCAGACAAGATGGTATTCGCGAGTTCAACGAGGCAGTCCGCGTGCTTGTTGCTTTCATTCGCAAGCGTGATCCTCGCTATACACCAAATACACAATCGGAGGCGGACAGGCAGAAGGCTCTGCGCGATGCAGCTGCTACGCAACGAGCTCGAGCTCGCGCCGAGAACGAAGCCAAGATCAGCGAAGCAGCAGTGCCGGAGTGGACAAAATTCAGAGAGGAGGATGAACTTGAAGAGAGCGAGGAAGAAGAACAAGAGCAGGAAATCATCGAGTGCGTGGCATGTGACAAGCAATTTAAGAGCGAAAGACAATATGAAGCACATGAGAAGAGCAAAAAGCACCAGAAGGCTGTCCACGCATTGCAACGGAAAATGAAGAAGGACAATGCGCATTTTGATCTGGACGAGGCAGTGGGTAGTGGAACTGGGACGCCGCAGGTGAACGAGGAAGACTACGAGATCATTGATGAGGAACCTTTCGAAATGATTGACGATGAGAACCAAGCCAACGGCTTCGCCAGTCACGTAACCTCGGAAGACAAGGAAGAACAGGAAGACGAAAAGGACGTTGACGCCGCAAGCGAAACCTCCGCCCACGGCGAGGAATCCAAACCCTCAAAACCCAGCGCCGATTCCCAATCACCCGACGACTCCGACGAAGACTCCGACTACGCATCCCCCGAAGCCGTCCGCCAACGCCTAGAAGCAACCGACCTGAAAGCCGAAGCACTGGACGACGAACCCCAGCCCACACAACAACGCAAGCTAGGCAAAGCAGCCCAAAAGCGAGCGAAGAAAGCTGCCGCTGAAGCTTCCACGGAGCAGGCGGATGATGGTCAGAAATGTGCTACTTGCAATTCGACTTTCCCGTCGCGCACGAGGCTTTTCCAGCATATCAAGGATCATGGCCATGCGGCGCTGAAGCCTGCTGTGGGTGGGAAGGGGAAGAAGAAGGGGAAGAAGTGAGGATTGAGGATTGATTGATGGGAATAATTAATGACAACGATTCATGATATGATGTGAGCGGATTGCATACTTGAGATGGACTACGCATTGCGATTGCCGAAGCAGATTGCCTCTTCTTGGGAGCCTCATTCATTGACACCGCCGGTTGAGACAGAAGCTTCTCCCAAAAGGTCAGGTTTATGCACGCATTCACTGGAGACGTGGCGTCGAGGCACTCAGTTGCCCATTAATTTGCATGACACGCACTACTAGCCAACAAACAACTCTGGGGACAGAAGTGGGTGTATGACAAGCTGCATGGGTAGCATTACGAAGTACTAGCAATTGGCAAGTAATCTACAGTCGAGCACGTTATCTAGAATACAGTGTAACCATTTCTTGTTGGAGATGGCTGTTCACCACGATAGAAATAAATCATTACATAGCCACCGTACCTGCAATCGAACTTGCTCATGCTACACTAATTTTGACTCTTCATTTTAGGTAAATGCATCTATTGACGAATCTACGACCAAGTGAATGTAGGAGGTATGGAGGCTAGATCCGCTTCGGGTAAGCCCGTAGCCGGTCGCGCTTGATCGTGTTTCGTCACTGTCACCTTCGCCCAAGCAGCTGCAACACCAAACACCATCTTCCATCAACTCTCACAACCTCACTCAGCTCAACACCTTTAATCTACGACAGCTACAACCATCACTTCCGCTGAAACCATCAGGAGCTGTCTCTCATCATGGCGGACGTGCTTAACCCAGCCAACACCGAGGCGCCGCACAAGCACCAGCCCAAACCCACTGCTGGCGGTATCAACATCGAGACTATCGAGGGACTCAGTGCCGAAGACGACCAATATTCGACTTTCAAGAAACTTCAAAGACAACTGGAATACATCAAGCTGCAAGAGGAGTACATCAAGGATGAGCAGCGGTCTCTCAAGCGCGAGCTCGTGAGAGCACAGGAGGAGATCAAGAGGATACAAAGTGTGCCACTCGTCATCGGACAGTTTATGGAAGCGATCGACCAGAATACAGGAATTGTGCAGAGCAGCACGGGCAGCAACTATGTTGTGAGGATTTTGTCGACGCTGGACAGGGAGCTGTTGAAGCCGTCTTCGTCCGTCGCATTGCACCGCCACAGCAACAGTCTGGTGGATATTCTGCCGCCAGAGGCTGACAGCAGCATCGCAATGCTGGGCGCCGATGAGAAGCCTGATATCTCTTACGCGGACGTTGGTGGTCTGGACATGCAGAAGCAGGAGATCAGGGAAGCTGTTGAGCTCCCGCTTACACAGTTCGACCTCTACAGGCAGATTGGTATCGATCCTCCCCGGGGTGTACTGCTTTACGGTCCTCCTGGATGCGGTAAGACTATGCTTGTCAAGGCAGTTGCGCACAGCACCACTGCATCATTCATTCGCGTGGTCGGTTCGGAGTTTGTGCAAAAATACCTCGGAGAGGGCCCACGCATGGTCCGCGACGTGTTCCGTATGGCGCGTGAGAACAGCCCAGCAATCATCTTCATCGACGAGATTGACGCCATTGCCACCAAGCGTTTCGACGCACAGACCGGTGCCGACAGAGAGGTGCAGCGTATCCTGCTGGAGTTGCTGAACCAGATGGATGGCTTCGATCAAAGCTCAAACGTCAAGGTCATCATGGCCACCAACCGCGCCGACACTCTCGATCCCGCTTTGCTCCGTCCTGGTCGTCTGGACAGGAAGATCGAGTTCCCCAACCTCCGCGACAGACGCGAGCGCCGTCTGATCTTCTCGACAATCGCTTCGAAGATGTCGCTCTCGCCTGAGGTCGACCTTGACAGCTTGATCGTTCGCAACGACCCGCTTTCTGGTGCAGTGATTGCTGCCATCATGCAGGAGGCCGGTCTCAGAGCGGTGCGCAAGAACAGGTACAACATCATTCAGCAGGATTTGGAAGATGCATACACCAGCCAGGTGAAGGGCACGAGCGAGCACGACAAGTTTGATTTCTATAAGTAGATTTTTTTGTTGGAGGAGGATGGTATGGGATGGGCACGGTGTTCTGCAGCTCGGGCGCACATTGCCGGCGCAGGTATATGAGAAGCACTGCGATTGTTTGCTGTACGATAGAACAAAGCATTAGGCAACGTGTCATTAGTACCCGTAGTAGTGTTTGCCAGATGCACACTTTCTTGTCACATATGATCGTTAGTACACATAATATGGGGTGATCTTATTGACCAAGCACGTCACCCGGTCAAAGACATCTCACCACGTTGTCATGGAGTTGCATACGCACCAACACACCAATTCGCTGTCTTCCCTCTTCCCCACGATCTGACCTGAACTGACCAGCACCAGCCATCCTATAAGCAAACGCTCGTAAAACATCCTTTCGACGTTGAGATAGCCATGTGTGGAGTACCTCTCCCAAAGAGTCTACGGTGGGATTTACATATAGTAGCTGAGGCCAAGTGGCGCGTCGAAGCTTTTTAGTAGCCCTAAGGCAAGGCAAAGCGAGACAGAGACAGGCTGGAGGGCAGGTCACGTGTTTTCGAATCGCGCCTGCTTGCTGGAAGCCCGCGCACGTCCTTCCAGGCAAGCTGCGTCAAGCAGCAGCAGCAGCAGTGGCAGCAGCAGACACCACCAGCGACGACACCCATCCGTCCAACGCCATCCTCATCACCACCCGCGCCAGCCACCGACAAAGCATCCTGCTACCCGCTCACTATTCTTGTGGTACTGGTTGCCATCCAAGCATTGATCCGCTGAGCCGCCGCGCACTCCCTCCCCCGGTCCTCCCACCGCCCTCTCGCATACTGCCTGCCCACCACCAGGTAGACCTCCCGCTCCGCACCCATCGCGCCGCCGCCGCAGCAGCACGCGCACATTGCCTGCAGCCTCGCGTGATTGCTGGTTGACATCCCCGGCACATTGCGGCACCAAACGACCGTCGTCTATGCCGAGCGCGGCTGGTGCTCATGTACAAGAGAAGAAGACTTCGCCGGCCAGAACCCCCTCCTACCTGAGACCTGCAGCACCCTCCACCGACACGGCCGCACCAACACGCGCGCGTCACGTGAGGACAGTCGCTCCTTCTAGTCTTTTGCTGCCCGGTGATGGCAGATGGTTTCAACCGGTTCCATACCGGCGGCCAGTATCTCTACCAAAACCAACACGCCAGGAACCTTCACTCCCACCGCAACGGCTCTCCCATTAGCAACACCAGAGGCCTGTTTCAACCGAACATCGACACGCCCTCCCCGAACCGATCGCCTGGCACCCACTCGCCAGCTCACAACCCCTACAGCATGTTCAATCACGGCAGCCATCGGCAAAACCATGGCTTGCTCAATGGCAACGCGGGACATCAGGCTTACCAGCCGCAGATGAACCTGGCAAAGCATTTCCAAACCCAGGCGAACGCGCACGGAGGACACCACTTAAGCAATCAGCACCAGGATCACGCTGGAATCGGACACGGTGCCGCCTTCGCTGCTAACCACCAGCACACTATCTCTACCAGCACCCTATCAAACACCACACCCCATTTCACCCCGGCGCATCTCCAAAACGGAACTCCCACGAACAGCGGCGCGCTCTCTAAGCCATCGACTACCCACTGGAACGAACAGATTAGCGAGTACGAAAAACTGAAGACCGCCGCCGAGAGACCTCATTACTACGCGAGAACAACCCCACACGTCAGTCGGATACCTGGAAGCGCTCCCTCGAATGCCAATAAAGAAGGCGATGATAGAATCGAGAGACGACGGGCCGCTGATGAGCCGGAAGAAGAGAATGTATGGCAGGCGATAGACTTCGGTGGACAAGGCCTGAAGTGCATGGGAGCATCGCTCTTCCGGTACAATTTCCTGAAGAAGATTTACTTCAATCACAACAAGCTATCATGGCTTCCAGAGCAGATTGGCGAGATGCGGAACTTGACCGTACTGGATCTGTCTTTCAACGAGCTTTACAGATTACCACCGGAGATTGGCATGCTCACAAACCTCAAGAGACTGCTGCTCTTTGAAAACAAGCTCTCAGATCTGCCATACGAGCTTGGATCCTTGTACCAGCTCGAGCTGCTTGGAATTGAAGGAAACCCCATGAGGACTGATTATGTCGACAGACTCGCCGAACACGGAACTCAAGAGCTGGTCAAGTATCTGCGCGAGCAAGCCGATCAGCCCGCACCGCCAGAGGACAGAGTCTGGATTTCTATCAATGACATGGACACTGCAGACGCCGACAAGTTCAATGTGCTCAGCTGGAATATTCTCTGCGACAGAGCCGCGACTCAAGCTGCATACGGCTACACACCTTCCGAGGCTCTTGGATGGTCACGTAGACGAGGAGTCATTCTGGACGAAGTACGCGCGAGGAACTCTGATATCGTGGCGCTGCAAGAGGTGGATATTGAAAGTTACAATGAGTACTTCAGACCCAACTTGGCAGCCGAAGACTACAAGGGCGTTTTCTGGCCAAAGTCGCGTGCTCAAACTATGGCGGACAAGGAAGCCAAGCGAGTGGATGGCTGCGCCACGTTCTACAAGAACAGCAAGTATATTCTTTTGGACAAGCAGCTCATCATCTTCTCAAGGGAGGCGATCAACCGACCGGATATGAAGGGCGAGCACGACGTCTACAACAGAGTTATGCCGAGAGATCACATCGCAGTGGTTCTCTTCCTAGAGAACAGGCAAACTGGTTCAAGGTTGATCTCGACAAACGTCCATCTTGCTTGGGAGCCCTGGTACAGTGATGTCAAGGTCATCCAAGTCGCCATCTTGATGGAACAGCTGAAGAAGCTCTCCGATACATACGCCAAATGGCCGGCTTGCAAGGACAAGGAAGTCTTCCGCTTCGCCAACGAAGACAGTGCAGATGGCGTGGAGCGCGAGATCCCCAAGTGCGGACCTTCCATGAAGTACAACGAGGGCACAGACATCCCCATGATCATCTGTTCGGACATGAACTCGACTCTTGACTCTGGTGTCTACGACCTCGTCACCCAAGGATCCCTCTCAAACTCGCACCCCGACCTAGGCAGCCACCAATACGGCGACTTCACGCGCAACGGCATGAGCCATCCCTTCAGCCTCAAGTCCTCGTACGGCACGATCGGCGAGCTCCCATTCACAAACTACACGCCGGACTTTAAGGAAGTCATCGACTACGTCTGGTTCTCGTCCAACTCGCTGCAAGTCGCCGGCCTCCTCGGCGAAGTCGACACGGACTACATGAAGCGCGTCCCCGGATTCCCCAACTACCACTTCCCCTCAGACCACTTGGCCCTCTGGGTCGAGTTTGTGGTCAAGAATAAGAAGGAGCGTAAGCAGGTCGAGGCGGATTTCGGACCGGCTAGGAAGGGTAGCAGGCATTAAACGGGAAGGAAATGGAAGGAAAAGAAATGAAAGGGAAAGCGGGGGTTGGGGAAGGGCGAAAACACGGAATTTTCCTGGAGGGCGGCGCCTGTACGGCTTTTTGCTGTTATTTGTTCTTGTTGTTGTTTGCGTTCCACTGCTGTGCTGCTGTTGGGGAAACCCCTTTTTCTTGGGGGGTTTTTTTGGTTGGCTTTGTTAGTGTGTACAGTCTTGACGTTCTTGACGTTTCTCGGACTTGTTTTTTAACCTCCTCTTTTTTACTACTCTTTTTTTCTTCCTTTTTCTTTTGTCACTTCTCTGTCTGCGAAATCCGAACGAACGATTCTTTGTTCAAATCACTACTACTACTTCGTATTTTTTGCCCTGCTGCTGTTGGCTTGCTTTTGTTTGGCTTTTATGGTGGAGATGGGGAGGGGAGTTTAGGACACGTTGGTTGGCGCGATGGTACGGGAGAGAAGGAGGCGAGTAATGGTGTGGATTCTGTTTCTCGTTTCTTCGGAGATACGAAAGCGGTTGAAGATGAGTTTTCTTTGATGTGGGCGTGAGAACAGAGAAAGGGAAGGAACTTACCTTATCAATCAATATTCAGCTGCTTGTGTGCAGTTGCGCACGCGGGGGCTTTGCTAGATCATTGACGATGCAAGCATTGGGTTGAATTGGTTTGGGGTTTGGGAGGGAGGGAGGGATTGTTGATGGGATTGGGTTGGGTGAGGGGCTGAAGGCGTTTCCCTTTGGGTCTTTCATTCTCTATACTGTTGGGTAGTGTAGAATCTGCGCTTGTTCGTTGTCTTGTTATTGCTGTTTAGACGCTTTCCGGCGTTTGGCTCTGTTTTTCTGGCTTGCTTGCTTATACTTGATAGTGCGGCGTTGTTTTCCGCTTGGTGAATTTTTATACATTCCTCCTCTTTCGGTTTTGGTGGAATGTAGATGGGGGAGTGGGCTTTCTTGTGCTGGGGTGTGAAGCTCTCGGTCGGTGGCTTGGTGGGAATTGTAGAATGGGATGACTGTTTCTTTGTGGTGTGTGTACCTCTTGTTGATGGCTTTCCTGTATGGTTTAGCTTTACTCACTCATTCAATCTTTCCACCTCCTTACTTGCCTGCCTGCCTGTCCCGGGTTTTTGCTGTCTCTTTGAGTCTGCGATTATACGTACAATTCTCCTTCGACTGTTTCCGATAGAGTTTGATGTCTTGTGAAGCTTCTTTGGTATGGTTGATTGTTCATCGGGTCTTTTTCGCTTTCCTCGATTAGAGTCTTGCTCCGTATCTGTTCCATACCTATACAATAAGCACCCGGACGAGTGCATCATGAATAAACCAACAGATTCACAAAAAGTCCATGATCAATCAACCCACACCCCAAAGCCAATCAATCGACCCCTAACCCACCCTCTCATCCCCATCCCCCACCCCTCTTTCCTCCCCCTCACCATCTCCCTCTCCACCCCCCTTCTCACCCTCCCCACCACCCCTCCCCAACTTCCCCCTCAATCTCTTCGGCACCTTCGCACTAACACCCGCATGCTTATTCTTCCACATCCCCCCATACCGATACCCCTCCCTCCCCTTCTCCAAATCCCCATCGATAACCCCGCCGCTGACGAGCCTCCAGCAAGAGCCGGGGCAGACGAAGTGCCATGTTTGGGGGTTGAGGTTTCGAATACTGGGGTTGGGGTTGCAGTTGTCGTTGTCGTTGTTTTCGTCGGTGGCGGTGTTTTGTTTTGGGGTTTCGGCCGTTTCTGAGGCTGAAGTGGGGATGGAAGTGGGCGGAAGACTTGCAGGATCGATTTGGCAGCGTACCAGGACGTCTCGGGGTTTGGAGCAGAGGGTGCAGTTTTTGCGGTAGGATTCGGGGGGTTTGGGTTGGGGCATTTTGTTTTTCTTGGTTGTTGCTGTTTTGTTGTCGAAAGTGAAATCGGCTCAGATTACAGTTTTCTGTCCGTTCTTCCGTTCGACGATTGTTGTTTCGGCCGGTCTGATACGTTGTGTTTTTGTTTGGTATAAGGTGTGTTTGGTGTTGAAGTCGAGTTGGAGGGTTTGGAGAAGTGTTTTGTGGTTTAATGAGATGCTGTTTCGGTTTCTGGTCGTTACCTGATTTTGATATCTTCTTTTTTTTTTCTCAATGGAACAGGATTATAAGTCCTAATCGAACGGAAGTATGTCTAATCAGACATAAAACTATACGCGGAGATGTAAGTAGGTAACGATTGTATCTAATAGAAAACAACATCGAAGTCCAGCACTTCGATGATGTCATCGATATAGATGTGAAATGTACATATGTACAAACCCGTCCCAGAGAGCAAGGACGTGAGACATGTCCGCACGCTCAAATTTCAACACGACAAGCTGTAATTCATCTGGATTTCGAAGAAGATAAAAGAATCATGCTACAATAAGGATGCAAATTGATCACCTCTTGATCGGATCGAAAGGGATAAAAAAGGGAAGATGAAAAGGAACCCCAGCGCAATCGCTCGAAGAAATCCCCAAATCAGGGTATATATGCACGCAATGTTGCCTCTTCTCAACTTCAGGGTAATTTGGAAGGAGATCACAACAAACACAAAACTCTTCCGCTCGCTTGAAATGAAGAAACCGTACGTGAGCTGCTTTGATGGGCCAAAACAAATCGCGGTTCAACAATCACTTACATGACCGCACACTCGCCATCCTGCTTATGCGCGGGCACGCCCATTTCCTCGAAAGTTTTGGGTCCTTTACCGGGTGGCGGCTTCGCGTTGGCAGCCGGTTTAGGGGTGGGAGTCGTCGGCTTGGAAGGAGGCATTGGCGCGTCGGTCAGAGTTACTGGTTTTCGGGGTGGTGCTTCCGTTGGCGGCCTTGAGCTTGGCCGTGAAGATGGCGCTGAAGCTCTTCCGCCTGGTGCTGTTGGTGCTGCGGATGATCTTCCGGCGGAGTCGAAGGCGGGCATTGAAGGTGAGCTTGCCATGGCGGGTGAGGCGGCTGCTCCGGGTGGTCGCGGGCCGTATTGTCGGTTTCGTCGGTCGTCGCGAGGCGCCGAGAAGCCGATATCTGCTTGTGCAATTGGAGGTTTGTTTTGGGGTGGCGGAACTGAGGCTGATAGGCCGGGACGTTGAGCGCCGTTTGGCATGCCTGGAGGACCAGAGAGGATTCGTTTGCCCGGAGGTGGAAGCGGCCCGGGGCCATACTGAGCACGAGGGTCGTTTGGAGGTAGGGTTGTTGCCGGTCGCATTTGAGGGGCGCCGTTTGGAGGGTAGCCTGATGGCGGATATGGACGGCCACCGGGCGGTCCTTGCTGTGGATGGTATTGCGGTACTGACGCGGTTGACTGCGAACGGAGTTCAGGGTTGACTTGGAAGGCACTGCTAGGTCTCAAGTCTGGTTGCAGTGCTGTCACTGGTCGAGACTGTGGTGGCGGGCTAAAGAACCCGCCCACAGGGCCTGGACCAGGTCTCTGCTTGGGCGGTCCGTCCTCAAGTGGGTAAGGAGCTACAGATGGCGCACGCTGTGCTTGTGGAGGGCCGTCGTCCATGGGGTAAGGTGTAGTCAAGTTAGGTGCAGATGGCATGCGAATGGTTGGAGGCGCCGTCACCAATGGAGTTGCTGGGCTTTGGCTGTATACCGAAGCATCGTCGAGTGGAGATCCTGCTACGACAGCTGGCTGTGCTTGTTTGAAACGTTCAGGGCGTCCACCTCTCTTCGAACCATACATTGATGTGATCCTCTTCACAGTGATGTTTTCATGATCTTTTCGAGACAGAACTTGCTTCCGAGCCAATGCCTCAATGCGGCTCTTCGCATCGTCGTTGCCGTGCTTCGCGGCCTTCTCGTACCATTCTCGTGATGTCTCCAGATCAACTGGCACATACATGCCAATCTCATTGAAATAGCCAAGTGCGAACTCGGCGGTGGCAAGACCACTCTGAGCAGCTCTTTGGGCGTACGTGTAACTCAGCTCTTCGTTCTTAGCAAGTATTCCCTCAGAGCCAACCAGAAACCACTTGCTAAGCGCCATGTCGGCTTCAGCCTCGCCCTGTTTTGAGGCCAATGCATTGTAATGCACAGAGAGAGCAGGATTAAATTCGCATCCAAGAGAGCCGAGTTCGTAAGCAGAACCCATCTTCAGCTGTGCTTTGGCAAACTTGAGGTATGCAGCCTTTTCGATATTGATCCGTGCAAGTCGCTCGTCGTACGGTAGGTACGCTTCTGGAATATCGACTTGCGGCAGCTGTCTTGCAAGCAACATTCCGTAGACGTACGCACCCTGCGCCGCATTCTCATCAGCTGCTTGAGCAGAATGCTTGATCAGATCGATCGCCTTGGCGTAGTCCTGCGGCTGTCCATGTTGTCCGCGAAGTGTCATCATGCCCAGCCTGTAGCAAGACGCTGCATCTCCAGCGTCCACACCTCTGTGGTAATGCCTCAACGCCTTCACAGGATCGTTATAAGACTCGTAGAGCATACCGATCCTGTATTCCGCCCTTGCGTATCCTCTGTCCGCTGCTCTTGAGTAGCACCTGAACGCCTCCTTCTTATCCTCTCTTTGTCCAAATCTTCCCCATTCCAGCCACATGCCTCGTAAGAATTCTGCCTTTGGGTGGTGCTGGTCGGCCAGGAAGGTGACGATATTCATGGCGTCGCTCTTGAGCTGGTGCTCTATCCGGGGCGTTGATGATCTGGCAGATTGGGGCTTGATAGCCGCATTGCGGTCCTCGTCGTCCGCGCATACACCAACATATATCATGGCATCTGCAGCCCATGCAAGCTGCATTTCCGGGTCGTTGGCGCCGAGCACCAAAGAGCGAGCATTTTCCAAGGTGGCCTCAAGCTCTTCATCGGACGGTGGAACGTTCGGAGGTGGGTTGACCAGCTTTGGGAAAGGTGAGAGATGCGGAACATCTTTTGGGCTGTTTAGTTGGGTATAGTCGGGCGTCTGTCTGGGAGAAGCGAAGGAGTCGCGAGTGTTGAGGTTGAGGTTTTGGAGGCCGTGTGAGATGTTGTTGGACATCTCAGGCATATGCCTGTGGGGAGCTTAGGTTAGCATTCGTCAACAAGCCATTATGCTGCTCGAGGCGATCGATGTACACTCGGCCGGGCGGTGATGTACCTCTGAGGCTCTGGAGCGACCAGCTCGGGAGGCTGTGGTTGCCAGTAGTCATCGCCTGGGCCTGGGATAAATGTGGCACTCATTCCTCGTCCGTGGCTAGCCATTTTGAAGAATGCTCGCTGGAAGACGGGGCGAGTTGGGAGAAGGAGGCGATTAATATGGGCTCGGTGGCTTGGCCGAAGTGTTTGCTTGACTGGGGCGGTGGAGTTGTTGTTGTTGTCTAGTACTTAGCTCAGCAGCGAATCACTAGGCAGTCGGCTGCAAGCCCCGGGCACGGGGGAAACAGAGTGGGAGAGATGGAAGAACGTGTTGGGGAAGAAGGTGATTACAATTATTATTATTAGGGTTTCTTTTCCCAGGCGGGATAGGGTGAGGTCCGTGACGAGGCTGAGTTGGGTATTGGATGCTTGGGTGCTTGGGAGGAGCACAGCAGGCAGGAAGTCGGCCCCCGCACTGTTCTGTACTGACGACGCTGATCCTCTAAATAACGCCTAGCCTTTAAATGTGGGCAACCTCACTTCCTTCCTGCCCCTGACCCTGGCCTTGCCATTTTCGCAAGACCGTATACCCGTATACCTGTACCAATCCTTTCACGCCATCTGCACGGGCTCATTTGTTGGTCGGCTAAGTCGGTCATCCATCCGCCGCGGACCGCTCTGCTCGTTCATTCCTGCACAGCCTTATCCCTATATAGCACCGAGGCTTAGGGGCAACGTTTTTGCACAGGCGCTATCGAATGAAAAATGCATCGTACACTCAACATTTGGAATCAACGTCGACTATCGTACGGTGCTATGAGACGCTTACTCGGGAAACACAATGCTCTTAAATTCTCGAACAAAGGAATCTAGCTAAACAAGAGAAAAAAGCCAACTTGCCTTACTGCCCAGAATGTAGAGCTAGCAGCCGGACAAAGCTCGTCAACCAAAATGACCTCCAGGGTCAGGCCGGCTTTCATAGCTGTCATCACGCCCCAGTCCGTCGAGCTCTTAAATCTCAATCCCATATGACCACCATCCCTCACTCGATAGCGTCAATGAAGACATGGTGATAAGAAACTCCGTCCTCAAAGAATATGGAGCGCCTCATCTTCCACTTCTTCAAACTGCGCCCATCATCAAAAGGCAGTTCGAACCACTCATCACCCAGAATCTCCACAACAGCGCGAACGATATCCGGACCCGACAACGTACGCCTGTCCTGCCGATGGACCTGAACATGGACATACTCTTCTATCAACCACGACGCGAGCCAGTTGGCGATCTGGATGGCAAGGCGCACCAGATTCTTCTCCGCCGTGGCTATAAGGTCGCTAATGTCGGCATGAATTTCTTTATCATCGTCATCTTCGGGCACCGGCACACCCAAATCGTCGTACGTCCAAACCCACCTGCCCTCACCGCCCGTTCCAAGGTATGGCAAATGAGTGTGCGAAGCAGTAGATTCCATTCCCTGTCGCCAGGGCTGCAGACCGTCCGCATCCCCCCAGAGCTCTCTCTTCAGCCGTTCGTAAACAACATTCTTGCCGATCCAGGAGTTGATATCAAGTTTCTCCGGAAGGTGCTTGCGGAAGAAAGCGACTATGTGAGGTGCATATGGCCGGTCATCCACGTCGCCTAGTTCGTACGACCGGTCTTGGACCTCTTGCACTTCAGAATACCACTCGCGCACCATTTCCTGGACATGTGCGAGAGGGGCGACGACTGGGCGATTACCACGACGCGGCATGAATTCGAAAATCCTTTCGTATTCCTGCTGTGATGGAACGCTGTTCTCAGATTCATCCTGAGCACTGAGGGCCACGTTGAGAGCTTGCCCGCGCCTAAGGGCTCGACTTGTCTGTTGCCGTAGAATGTCTCCATCGAGTGGGATTTCTCCACGAGCGGCAGCTTCGATGTTGGCATCGATGGTAGGTCTTCTGCCGGGTCGTTGACGTCTTCTAGGAATTGCATGACCCGCTTGACGTACTTTTGGGAACGATTGTCTTTTCGTGACACATCTTTGCGGTCTCCGGTTGGTTTTGCAATCAGGGTTGTAAGTCTTGGAGTATGGTGTGGTGGTTGAGAAACAGCATAGGGGCCTCGATGGAGCTCAAGTGCGCCTTGGGTCGTTTATGTGGGATTTCGCAGGCGTCGCGGTGCTTCCTTGGAGGTACTCGATTTCACGTGAACAATGGGCGGTTGCTTTGCTGGTTGACAATGAACTTGCTAAATTCACTTTGTCGTCGAGCGGACAATGGGCTTGTTCACTGACTCTTGACTTGCAGCGAAGAACCACGCTTCGGGTGGATGCGACGCAGGACGCCCGTCATGCGAACCGAACACGATGTTTGCTCACCTCGGTAGGTTTCAGGAAGGGTTGTGAGAGTGCATGGAATACCGATGAGACTCGGCGTACTGATCTCTCGCCTTTCTGGTACTCACTTGTCTCTGATGTCCTCTGACAAAGAGCCAGAGCCATGAGGGCCTCGATAAAAATAATTGTACGCAAACACTTCTGTCCAAACGTGGGCGAGATTATTGAATGCCTACCCTTCTATCGTTCGTGTACAAAAATCAAGAATTGTCTCCGAAAAGCGACGTGCCACTATCCACCATAGACCGCCATCGCTTCGATTACGAGCCAATCCCACAGTCACTGACATCCCAACAATGCCTTTTTTTCTGGTGACAGGGCCCCTCAAAAGCGTCGATTCTGGCACAGAGCCTTTCTATCGACGATACTGAGAGGCTCTGTATCGTTTCTTTCGTCGTGTCACTTACTACGCCTATACTGTATATAGAGTAAGCATGCAATACGCCAACAAGCTGGTTGGAAAACAACATTGGTAAAGGAAATTCCTCTATCAAGGCCACCACTGCCATCGTCATTTCCAACCCGTAAACCCATCCAAACCCCCGAAACCAATGACCCAACCAACAACCCACCAAACCTCCACCCCCAACAACCCCCTCCGTCCCTCCTCCACCTTCCGCCTCCTCTCCCTTACCCACCCCGCCCCCTTCCTCAAACGCAACCTAACCTCCCAAACCCAAAACATCATCAAAATCCTTAACTCCGACTCCGACTCACCCGACCATCCCTCCTCACCCCTCCCCCACTACCACGCCATCGAAGCCATCATCGGCGAACGCACCCTCCCCAACGGCCAGAAGCAATTCTGCGTCGTGTGGGAAGGTGAGTGGCCGCAGAGCGAGAAGACGCAGTGGAGGGATGCGAGGGATGTGCTCGGGTGGGATGTGCTGGAGTTTAGAGTTGACATGGCGTATTTGGAGGATGCTGCTGAGGGCTTTGGCGAGGTTGTTGGGGGAAGAGGGAGGACGGCGAGGAAGGTTACGAGGGATAGGATTGTGCTTGGCGAGGAGGTTGGGAAGGCTAGGGCTATGACGAGGATGAGAAGGGGTGCGGTGAGTCGGGTGGATGGAAGGGCTGTTGAAGGGAATGTGAAGCGTGATGCTGCTGCGAGCAATGACACTGACAATGCGGATGCAGAACCTGAGTGTATTCCTGAACAGGTCGAAGACTCGGAAGAAGACGCCGAGTATGAGGAGATTTCCATGGAGGAGTGGCTTGATTTGTGTTAGTGACATGTCGGAGCTCAAGATGGACATGAGGTTGAGCGCAGAAACACCAAGGACAATAAGGAAAGGCCCGCATAGCAGCAGCGCGTTGTGTTATTTACTCATAGACAACGTCTTGTTTAATAATCCACAGAAAAGGAAGAAAGATATGATTGTTCCACCCTTGACCACATCTCCTTGCGCAGTCTTGCGGTATTGTGCATAAGTCCTTCGTAAATGACAAGCCTTGCTTTGTCTTCCATCTGGCACTGTGAAGTCATAGGCAAGAGGAAGTATTTACAAAGAAGCGAATTAAAAAGCGTACTCTTGAAGTTCTAAGGTCCACCTCCATCGTTTTGCACATTCAACTTTTCCATCTCAGCAACCAGTCGACCCAAGCGCGCAGACTCGAGGTCATGCGCAGAGCGTGAGAGATCCACGACCCAATCAGCAGAGTTTTTGAATTCGTCGTTTTCGCTATCAGACTTCTCCTTGCTTAACGCGTTGGTGGCCTCTTTAAAGTAATCATAGGCTTCAGAAGGGAGCGAAACACCCGAACGTGTAGCAGCCTGCTGGATGGCAAGGATAGCGAGATTTACGACGGGTGTGCTTCGACTCATGTATATCAGTGCTCGAATGGCCGTGAGAAAAGCCATGTGCGCTGATGGAGAGTATTCTGCGCCTGCAGGGGACGCTTTCGGCATTGCTTCGAAGGCAACTGCAAGGATGGGAGAGGCGAGGAGGCAATGAGTAGAGAGGCCGCCATATAGAGCTTCGCGTCGAACGAAAAGTTGGCGTAGTTGTTGGACAGCAGAGGCCGATGCAGCTTCGGAAGATGGTGTTGCAAACTTGACGCCGACTTCAGACTCGGATTCGATGCTGCTTGTGAAAGGACGGAACAATTCGATAATTGCGAAGTGGTACCAGATACTGCAGATGTTAATCAGTTAGACAAAATTTGTAGCGGATGTAGGTGTTTGGGAGTCCTGATAGAAAAGCAATTCCCTTCTCCCCAGTCCGCTAGGCACTTACTGCAAAATGATGAGTTGTTGGGATGCGAACTCAGTAGAGCGTAGACACGGCTCCAACGAGTTCAGCCACTCTTGAAACCTCCGATGTAGGCAGGTAGACTCGTCGAAATACATCGGTGTGATACCAAGATCTTGATGTTTTCGTCGTAGCAGATCGACATCGCGAACAAGTGAGTTTAATTGCGCGCGCGCAAGAGCTAGTTCATTGGTGTATGCTGGGACGATCGGTTGCAATGATGGCCAAGGGGACCAACTGTCTGCTCGAATCTTGAAACATGGCACAGGTACAGGTGGCTTTGGGACCAGCCAAACCTGGGATTTCGTTGTGATCTCAACGTAGCTATTGTCCAGTCAGACGCTCTTCAGATGAGCCAGTCTTCAAGGTGAAGAGACTTACGTAACGTAGTCGAGCATAGACCAAGCAATCGTTGCTCTTGTCTTAGCCTTCCATGAGCTAATATCACCGTAAGTTTCGTGAATCAGTCGAGGGTCGTAGAATCCATTGTTCAGAAGAATCTTTTGTGATGTGATGATGATATCTCTGCCAAGCTTGTCGATGCCAGTTATGCAATAGAGTGTACACATAGTCGCTCCTGCACACGCTGTGGCGATGCTGTTGTCACCATTGTTGATAGCTTCCTGCCAGAGATGCCGAGCCTCTTCCCATGCCTTGTGATGTACCGTGGATAATTTGGGGTCGAAGTATATATAGAATCTCTGAGTATCTTGTCAGCCACGTAGCAACAGGAAATACATCCATAGTCGCACTTACTGCCGCGATTGCCAGTACAGCAAAGACAAGCAGTCGGGACGATAGATCTGACGGCTCCCCTGCTAAAGCGTTGCAGAAATCATCTGTGTGGAAGACTCCCCAAACTGGATGCTCCCAAACGAAATACGAAGTGATGATCTTGCGAAAGTCGTTGTCGTCTAGGAATTCGATCCCCCAGTCCTTTGTTTTAGCCCGGTCAAGTCGAGGATCACTTTTTGAGACGGGGCGCTTTGGACTTCTCTCTCGGATCGATATCAGCATCGAAAGCGGAGCTGACGCTATATTCGGGGCGCTCGGAATCTTCCTTATCATCTTGGGCCGAGAGGTACTCTCCAAATTGTGGCCGCGTGTCGAACTGTGTGCGCAAGAGTCAGTTTGGAGGTAATACAGTGGACAAATGCCGAAGCGATTCAGCATCATGTCGTGGGTAGATGAAGGAAATGCAGAATAACGAGACCTACATACGGCTCTATGGGCAGGGTCCACATTGCGCCTGCAGCCGCTTCTCGTGGATCAGGATACATATTCGTGGACTCAGATTGACTATCGTCTCGAGGTGTACGTCCTGCTTGAGGAGGCGGTGTTTCGTGCTGTTGCGGTGGTAATGACCGGGCCATTCGAAGTGCGGATGAGACGGTCCCTGTCCTCAAGTCTGCCAGAACTTGTATCGCATCATGATCAGAAGAAGACCGTAACAACCCGATTAAATCGTGCTCATCCGCACTTTGCGATTGAAGGGCGTCAAACTTCCGTTTCAGGGCAGGGAATGGCGCTTCGCCTGGCTCATAAGCGTAATGGCAATCGATCTGATGCGCTTCACATTCTGAGCAGACTGGGCGTCGGCCGGTGCACTTTGATCAAGTCAGTCCGTGTTGGGCGAATTGAGGATCAATGCGAAAGCTCCGGGACGGAAACCCCCCTCTCCCACAGTCTTGCAAAAAGTCTAGGAAGAAGAATTTATTCTCGAGAGTGTGTCTATCACATCGATTCACTCACCTTCGTCTTTCGGCGACGACATCCGTCACAAGCAACAGGTATCTGCTCACGCTTCTTGCCAGGGATCGGGCGACTTGACGGCGCACTGGAAACCGCACGCTCCTTCGGCGGCATGTTTCCTCACGGTAGCCGACATGTAATTGTATGAATTCGATGGCTCCGCTCGCCTTTTGACGTGTCGGCCCTGTCTCCGAGTATGGGCAATTCTTCAGATCTTGTTGGATCCGTAGGCGGTTTGCGATCTTGGCGGGTGGCAAAACAAGATATTGTGCAGTCTTGATGTTTCTTCCCCTTGCTCTTCACAGTATAATGAGGACCTCGGTTTGTAGATTTGATCTGTTGAGATATTGTTGGTGACACCTTGAACGGTATGGGCGGGCGATGGTGGGACAGGATCGAGATGCGGTCTAGCCGCTTTGCCGGGATATAAGAATCTCGACTAAGTTTCCCCACGCACATTCAAAGCGGTTTCCGGGCGGCCATTTGTGTCCTTGAGCGTGACTGGATGGTGGCAAAACTCTACTGCGGAGGTATGGTATAATCATCATCACTTAATTCCGTGTCGGTGGGAATTCTATGCGAATATGTGCGAAAAATACTCGCCGGATCGCTCTTATGTAGCTACACAGTTTTAGCTCGTATACTCGTCACGGAAGAACGGTCATTCAGAACCAGTCTTTTTAGGCATTAAATTTCCACGACTGTCGCCGCTGGATACATGTGATTATACTTTTATGTGTAACAACCATTTAAGGATCTCTCCACACCACCAATACTGCATCAAAGACGAAAACTCCAAAGTTATGATAGTGCAAAGCTGCAGTCTAAAAGACAACACCCTTAGTCTGCTTGACCTGCTTGACGTTCACGTTCTTGATCATGAACATGAAAATGAACATCAGAGCCGAGAAAGCCACACCAGCGGCAAGCATTCTGCTGTGACCATAGCCATAAGCAAGCTGAATGGCCAGACGCTCCTCACTGCCGACGGGGAAGCTGAGCTGCGTGACCAAGTCGCCCATGATGAGCATGGCATTCTCTTGCTGGGAGGCTGGGAGGTAGCGAGCCAGGGCCGTAGGGAACACGTTTGTCCAGATTGCACCAGAAATGGTCTGACCGAGCGCACCGCCGACGGAACCGCTGACGTAGAGCAAAGACATCGCAGTCGAGGCGTGCTGGTGGTCGACGGCGGCGAGGACGGAGAGCTGGCAGATCAAGATGAAGCAAGCGCCGCCGATAGAGATGAAGATCTCGCACATGATGATGTAGCCGATGTTGCCGTTGGGCTGGCGGAAGTGGATCATAAGGCCAAGGGTGAAAGTGTACAGGGGCACAGCGATGTAGAACAACCACCTGTAGTATCCCGTCTTGCGAATCGCCCAGCCGACGAGGAAGAGAAGGAAGCCAGACACGACCGAGAAGGTGTTGTTGATGTAGCCGGCCTCGGCAACGCTGACGTTGAAGACGACCTGCAGGAAAGACTGGAAGTAGATGTTCCACGTATAGTAGGAGATCTGGTAGACCATGTTAAGGAGACAAGTGCCGACGATGGAACGGTCGGACAAGAATTGCCAGGGCATCCATGGAGTGCGTGCCCAGTAGACCTCATGGACACCGAACACGATGAGTGCAGCAAATCCGACCACGATCATGGCAATGATATATCCGGTAGCCCAGCCGTTAGGAGCAGATGCGGCGAGGTTGAACGGCAAGAGGAACACGACGAGTCCACCGGCGAACAGAATAACTCCGATGACTATTGAAAGTAGTTTGTTAGTACGTTCATTGGCTTGCAAGTGCATATGGAAAACACTTACGATCAAACTCGTGGATGATGTGCACAATGGTCTCAGAAAACGTTCTTCCACTGCTAATCTTCTCTTCGGGCATCAAACCAGCCTTCTTGGCCTTGTTGAGGTTGATCTTCAATACGGTGTACAAGGGGATGGCAACAACCGGAGTGATGATAGCAAAAGCGCCGTACGCCCATCGCCAGCTTCCAACATCGACCAGGAAAGACTCAGCAGCCTTTGAACCAGCGAATGCGGTGATCATGTATGGAGAAGAGACAAATGCAAAAGCAATGCCACGATTCCTCATGCTCGAAACGTCGGTAGAGACCATGACGTGCGCGTAAACGGCACCGGCGGATCCAATGGTAGCAAGAACCTAGACGAGGAGGTTTAGTCATGCCAGTCACCCGGTGCAACGATTCCAGTGTCAACATACTCTTCCAACACAGAGTGTCACGAGGTTCTGTGCGCCAGCCTGCAGGATGAGACCGAGTACAAGCATGCTGACCATAACCACGAAACCCTCGGCGCGACCCCAGAGATCGAGGACTTTCGCCACGGGAATGTAGCATGCAGCAGTGAGAGCGCTAGCCATAGCGCTGACTATGGTCAACATGGAGTGCGCGCCAAAAGCGCTGGTAGCGTAGGGGGTCATGGTGCCGTTGATTGCAGCTCGGAAACCGCCAGCAAGAGTGTAAAACCAGATGCTGAAACGTGTTAGTTTCTAAGAGTGCGATCTGGTTACTGCTGGATGTAACATACCAGGCCAATGTCGTGAGTAGAGAAGACTTGGTCCAGGTCAAAGTCGTTGCCTGCGCCTTCTTCACGCCTATTTGCGCGTCCTCGTCCATCTCATCCGAGGTCATGCTGGCATTGCCTGGAGCTGGGGCAGAAGGAGCGACATCCTTTTCGTCCACAACAATTGTCTGTTGGGTGACGCCAGACTGATCTTGCTCAGTCGGCGAAGAGACGTCAGTAGTCTGACGACCAAACGTAGGCCTCAAAGAGAAAGACATCTCGTCCACGCAAGAAGCGGATTGATAATAGTGACAGAATGAGGAAAGACAGCACCAGTTGCCAGTAAAATGATCAGCGACACCTACCGAAGCACAAGAATACTCGCAGGCTTCCCCTACCGCCTATATATACATCTCAGTAGAGTTGCCCAGTCGGCGACAAGGTCCAGATACAGACGAAGGGAACACCGTTAGCTCCAGCGAAGAAAGCCATCTAGATTCCGGTTCGCGTGGTCTGAACAAATGAGTCGTCACATTGTTAGCGAGCCCGCCTCTTTGGGACAGAGCTAACATGCTCAAATGGTTGCGTTGGGATGTGCAGCGGTGCACAGAAGGATTGGCAGTGAGGGCGAGCCCTTATCTGATTTCGGCTACTGATCGATTAGATCCAATAAATCACCTCGTCTGCCAATTGAAACCGCAGGCGTGCCCAATCAAAACCTCGTCGTCGGCGCGGAGCGGGGATCAGATAAATCTCTTCAAGCTTCGAACCATCTTGGCAGCGTTAGTGAATCCCCGACTTCGGCTGTTGCGACTTGGCGGAATATAGCTACTGTCAAGAAACAACAACAAGAATCTGGTCGTAACGAATGTGAGAGATCAAGAAATCCGGTCGAGTCTCTTGATAACCAGCTTTGATTTAATTCAGATCGCAAGCATCGACACGACTATGTTTGCTGGAGCGAAGGACTTCCTTCTCCGCCAAGGCAGCAAGTCAAACTAGCAATAGACGGCATGTAGCCAAGCAACTTCACCCAGGGATTAAAGGTGCTATGCCACATGGGAATATAAATCGCTGTCCGGTCACATACCTGGCGCTTGTGATGTGGGACTATCTAACCAGTAATGGTTCCTACTTTCGCCGATCAGAGACCGATGGAAGGGCAAACCGAACCATTCTCGAGCGAGACCTGGTCGACGACGGGATCATGTGAATGGAAAATTCAAGGTAGTCCAATAATATCTCGCGCTTCGTTTACTCGGCGAACTGCGATATCAATTGATCCCACCGAAGACGCGATCGATGTTCACGGCGGTGAATCAATTCAAGGATTGCAACATTGGCGATTCTGGTACAGCCGCGACCATTGAGGCGTTTGTAGCGACCAAAATGTGCTGATGATCTCCAGTAGTCGAGAAAGCTCCTGTAGTACTCATCATTTCGTAGTCCCAGAGTGCTGGTAGTCTCTCACAACGGATTTTGCCTTCGCCAAGGGAGGCCATTGCACGAGCGAACTACCGGTAGTAGACCGATTATAGGAGTAAATTCTCGTCTTTAGTAACGTACGCCGAATCGTAGATTGGCAAGGTGAAGGGAGGCCCCACCGCTAATTGGCAAAAGAGTTGTGACTCTCCTCACATGGGACATTCCGCTAAGCGAATACATGGACCTGCCATGATTGATACCATGAATATCAACTCCGAATGTTATCTCGTCAAGAAGCTGATCGCGAGGCCAATGCAAGCAAATGCCGTGGATGGCGATGGCACCGTTCGTGATAGAGAATGGCCGCTTCTAGAAATTCGAAAGTGCATGAAAGGAAGCACCTCTCGTGCATGAGCGTTGAGGAAGGTCCACAGTCGCATGATACGCACAAGGGTCCAGATGCTGCGTGGAGAGAATCGCTGGTGCCCGATGCCGATCACGCGCCTGGGCCTTGAGGTCAGATGGTTCAATGTTATGACACTGAAGTATTCGAAAGGGCATAACACATGCGTCGCATGTCTGAAAAGAACATCGATCGTAAAGCATGAAGCCGAAACGTTCTACCGGCGACTTGGCCAGGGAAGTAGCCAAGGATAGCGCGTCCGAACGTGTAGAGCTCGCCTCTGGCTCAGCCCAAGCCCTAAGAGTGCCGGCATCGCCCATATGCTGAGTATAAGGCTGCTTTTAGGGTCGAGGCATTAGATTGAAGCCCAGGTTTTGGTCTTATGTCATCGCGAGTCATGGCGCGCAGTAGGCATTCACCGTTGGCGAAGGGTCTGCATGCGTACAGATCAAGCTCCAGCACCGTAAATCGGAGCAGTTGAGCATGTCATTCGAGGACAGCCATGATCCCATATGAACGAGACCTGCCAGTCTCCCTTTCCATCCATTCTCATGTAGACTTGGCTCCTCTCAGATCCAAAGCATATGAGATATACCGGTCCTGGTCTCAATGCACTTTCCGGTCAGATTCAACGCTCGTATGCATCAATAGAAGTGTGTAGCCGCCGCGCATTGTTTGTTAGTTGACCAGGATGATCACCAAGGCGGCCTGAGCGAATCCGACGCGGACTCCGTGATACTGCCCAACCCGAGTCCCAAAGCTGGTATGACACAAAGACGGAGCTGTAGTACTCGACGAATGCGTACCAAGCGGAAAGGCGCATGGATACGTGGACAATGTATGTACATGCATGTAAGTACCAGGTAGAATCTTGAATGCTCATGTCTTTGAGAAACGAACGCACGAGCGTTTTATGTTGCCATGGGGGCGGATAGGGCCGCGGCTTCCCGAAGCCGGGGTGGCTTCAACCCTGCTCACCCGTTCCTGCCACTTCCCAGCCTCAAGCAGCATCCTTGTTTCATCCCCGCCACGCGATAGAGTAAATAGTATGACCCAACGACCAAGACAACGATAAGACACAATGGCTGTATCCTTCTGAGCATTGTCAAGTCTCTCCAGAACCACTCCCATCTCTCACGGATTTTCCATCGTTAGCCTGACATTCGTTCGTCGCATGTTTTGCTATGGATAGACAGTACCCAGATTACCCACAATACGATCATCGCCGGCCATGGACATACCATTCCGCCAGCACGTCTGCTCCACACTCTTCACTGTACAATCCATCCACGCCGTTGAGACCAGAGCCTGCTGCTAGACGGCACAGTGAACGATGGACTGGCCCTCGAGCAATCAAACGTTCAATCCCTCACAATGGAACGACATGTGATAATACTCTCTGCGACAGCCCATCTATCGCTCCAGATGAACGACTCTGTCCGGGTCCCAAAGGTCTGAATCTCTGTGGCAATTGCTACAAGAGATTCAAAGTCGAGCGCAGACATGCTATGGAAGAGCGACGCCCTGTGAACGACTCCTGGAGGAGGCCGAAGCAACGTCGTTCACTGTCTCAAGCAACGCCATTGGAGACTTCACGCAGACCAGAAACGATTCGCACGAACACATATGGCTCTCAGCAATCAGCCTATTATCCACCATCGCCTGCTGTTCCGCGACAATCCAACTGGCGTGCCGACCCACCTGTTGAAAAGCAGCCGACTGAGCAGGTTGTTCCAATCTTTGACTCACAAGACAGAGACCCAAAGCGACAGGCTTCACCACTAATTACCCCAGTCTCAACATCAGAGAAAAGCCCAAGCCTTCACAGCGTCTCCAGCGTTTCGCTCAAGGAACACGATCGACGAACCTCCCGATCACCACAAAAGCACGGCTCTCACCGTGGTCGTGATCGCCGAAGACAAACACAAAGCAGCTACGCCCGAGACCCATCAACTTTCGACGAAGCCGAGTACTACAAATACGGTAGAATGGAAGAAGGTGACAGTCGCCACAACCGCCGCTGCGGCTGCTGCGCTCTCTGGAGCCGAAGACGCAAATGCGTAGTCTTCAGTTGCCTCGGCGTATCCATTATCATCCTAATCATCATAATCGCCCTCGCCACAACTCTCACGCAAAAGTCGGGTTTCAAATACACCCCCTCCACCGCCCAAGTAAACAACACCCTCGCCTTCGAATCAGGCGGCGCAACACGCAAAAGCGTCAACGACACCAGCATCGGTATCGGCGCAGGCACAGACAGTTACACCTACTACCAAGGCAACGCGAGCAACTTCCCCCCGTCTTCCAAATGGGTTTCTTTCTCGGACATGTGGGAAGCCAACCTGGACACCTTCAAACACTCCTGCGGCTGGCTCGACCGCGGCGACGACAACACCCCCGAAATGATCCAAGATATCCACGACGCGATTCAAGACCGCGCCAACGCCTCGCTCGTCGACCAGCGCATCATCCTCGCCACGGTCATCCAGGAAACAAACGGCTGTCCGCTCGTGGCGCATACTGTTTCTTCTGGTGGAACGCGCAATCCAGGCCTCATGCAGTCGCATAACGGGCACGAGTATGATGCCAAACACAGTCGTTTGTCCATTCTCTTGATGATCCAGGATGGCACGCAGGGGACGGATGCTGGATGGGGTTTAGTGGATAATCTGAATTTGTATGGGAATCCTTACAAGGCGATGAGAGGGTATAACAGGTAAGTGCTGAAAGAAAGCAACATCACGTACGATCCGACTTTACTAACCCCGTGACCAGTGGCTACATTCCCAACAGCGGCGACTTATCTGAGAAAGCAGGCGCGACAGCTTGCTATGTGAGCGATATGGCGAATCGCCTCACTGGTTGGGTCAGGGCGAAAACGCAGTGTCCGGATGATATGGAGTGATGATGTGGAATGTGATATGAACTCGGAGATGGAAATGGAATTGGTAAACACAGTACAGTCCTTACGAGTAACGGCATATGAACCTCTCAGATGTTCACGAAGAAATGGGGCATTCGAAGGAAAGGTGAAACGTTTAGGTATTAATGTATATCATACCACCCCAGCCCTCTCAGGAGAGAGAGCAAGCAACACGAGCTCTCCCCATCTTCACTAGTTACTCCCAACTTCCAAAACCCTCCCACCTTAAAGTCCGAGAGATAGGAGTCGCGCGCATGGACCCAATCGATTCGTCAACTTTACCTGACTAAATACCTCATCCTAGCGATCTTTACACGTGCACAGGTGCACAAAAACGGTCTTTTGGTGGCTGAGTCTGGCCAGGACGCGTGAAGTGCGAGTCTGCAGCGGACGCTCTCTTCCTGAGGTTAAAATTCCAATTTCAACGTCAGCTCGTCAGTGGCTTGCGATACTTTCAGTGTTGCCGCGCCCACGTGCCGGAGCGATTGCTACATGCGGGTTGGAGGGGCGATTGTAACATTATTTGGCTTGTTTGTGTGGACAATAGTAACGTTATTTAGTTGCTTTGTGCGAAGAGAATTGATTTCTACAGTGTTGTTTTCATGAAGGATCCCGTCACGCTCTACGCGTAAACGTGTGGTGTGATTCCCGGGGCTAGAAGCAGTGCAGCCTCTAAAATATAGTACAGCAATTTGGGCGAGCGGGCGGTAAAGAGATGTGCGACATCATTATTTGTGATTGCACTTGTGATTAGGAGGTGGGATTTACTACTGGGAACAACTGGGTAGCAAGGATATGCCGGCTGCCGCGGGGAGTGGAGTTCGTAAGGCCAGCAGGCGCGCGCGTAAATTGGGTGAAGGCCCTCCGGAGAGAGAGATGAGATGGGGTTGGTTTGGGAGATCTTCATCAAGTGATCTTGCCGTCAGGCCGTCCGCTGTAGCCGTGGTGGAGGTGGGTTTCTCATAACTTGAGATGGTGATAGAGGGCCAACGAGGCGACAAAGAGCACAATTTAGTTCTATATGGTTATGAGAAAGACAAAGACAAAGGACATCTATGACATAGCTCTCATTGCTTGGCTTCGGAGCTAGACGGGGTGGATATGCTGGTCGAACTGGCTATCGCTGAGCGGCGTAGAGTGTATTTCGAGGCTCTCGCCTTGCCTGGGCCGCAATGCACGCTGTGCTGGACATGTCAGCAGTCTTATTTGCTGCCTCGGCGCCGAGGAGGATGCGCGACCAAGAAGACTATGGCTCGTCGATCAAACCCTGTGCTGCTAGTTGCTGTGCTCTAGTTTACCTCCTGCGCCTCCAATTCCCATCGCGTAGGAAGAGAGAGGAGGACAGCCACAGAGCTTGCTGTGCCAGAGAGCTTCACCACCTGCTTGTGCCTCCAGTCTCTCTCTGCCTGCTCCGACGTCACTTTGTCTTGCAACCATCATCATCACTCCCAAGCCTTTCTTCTCTCACCACACACACCTTACCCACACCCACCCATCCTTCCGTCTGATCCCGCGCCCCTCCTGTTCTGTTCTGTTCTGCTTTTGCTAGCTAGAGCTCCCTCCCACCTATACCTATTTACCTGCTGCTGCAGCGCAATCACACCACCTTCACCGCAGTATAACACTTAGTTACAGCAAACAATTCCTCTTCCCCGCCCCGCCCAGAGCACATTCCGCCCTCTCCCGCTGTCGGTTGGGCCGCCAACATCATGTCTCAGGCCTACGGCAATATACCCACTCCCAATGACGCCCACTTTGATCGCGGTTACGGCAACGGACAGAGCGGTATCAACGACTTTGCAACAGGAAACCCGTCCGCCAGCATGAGTTCGCCGCTGGGTCAGTCAATGGGCCAGCAGAGCTTCGGCGGCCAGTTTCACGAGGACTTCGACGCTGGCAGTCGTCCAACCTCCTCTACCGCCGATGGTCACCACACTGGAATCAACCGCTCCGCTTCCAATGCGTCCACTGCTGTCGCTCACGGTCAAGTCAACCACGGCACTCCATCCCGCAGCAACACTCTCAAGAAGAAGGCCAGCCTTCGCCGCTCTGGCAGCCGCAAAAGCCTTGCCGCTGGAAGTATCAAGAGTGTAGGCGGCAGGAGTGTGGGAGGTGGTAACGAGACCGAGGACTTCAACAGCGCCTTCCACACGCCCATTCCTACCCAAGGCTCGCCCACCGACATCCTAGCCAACCGTTTCCAGTCCTGGCGCCAGTTGCTCAAATCGCTGATCGCATATTTCCGCGAGGTCCAATACTCTTACGACGCCCGCGCCAAAGCTGTCAGCAAGGTCCAGAACGCGCTTGGAGGTATCGCGCATCCTGCTGTGTTTGTGTCCGACAACGGCCTCGCCGACGCGTCTCGCATTTTGGAAGACTTCCACAGACACTCTGCCGCTGAGGCCAACAAATCGCGCGAGATCGAGAATGACGTGATCGCTGGTCTGACCGGATTGCGCAGCGATCTGAGCCAGAAAATCAAAGAGATCAAGAGCTTGAGCGGCGACTTTAAGAACTCGGTTGATAAGGAGAAGGAGGCTACAAGGAGGGAGGTTGAGAAGCTGCAGGATGCTTTGCAGCATGCCGATCATGAGGATAGCAACGCTGTTGGCAAGAATGACCCATACGTTGTGAAGCTTGGTGTCGACAGAATGGTTGAGAAGCAGATCGACGAGGAGAACTACCTGCACAGGGTGAGTTGCAAATGCACTGTGATTTTACGAGAATATCACTAACAAGTCTAGGCTTACCTCAACCTCGAAGCATCTGGCCGTGAGCTCGAGTCTATCGTTGTCGGCGAGATCCAGAAGGCATACAACGCCCTTGCTGGTATCCTCAAGCGTGAGGGTGACGATGCTTACAAGGCTGTGGAGGGTCTTCGCAGTGGCCCGATCTCCATGCCCAAGGATCAAGAGTGGTCCGCTTTTGTCAACAGCGACCCTCATTTCGTTGCGCCGGATGTCCCTCTGCGTCGCATTGAAGACATCGATTACCCCGGCAGAGACCACCCGGCGGTCTCTGAGATCCGTGCCGGTATGCTTGAGCGCAAGAGCAAGTACCTCAAGTCTTACAGCCCTGGCTGGTACGTCTTGTCTCCCACGCACTTGCACGAGTTCAAGTCTGCAGACAAAATCTACACTCAGCCACCGGTCATGTCCCTCTGTCTTGCGGACCAGAAACTCGGCACGCACTCGGAGCCCGATTCCTCCAGCGCCAAGTTCATGCTTAAGGGCCGTCAAGCAGGAGGCATGCACAAGGGCCACAGCTGGGTCTTCCGCGCCGAGAGCCACGAGACCATGCTCGCGTGGTACCAGGACATCAAAGCTCTCACCGAGAAGACTGGTGAAGAGCGCAACGCATTCGTTCGCAGCCACGCCAGGAGCGTCAGTGGTAACAGTGAGCGCCCTCATAGTTTCAGCAGCGACGGTCTGGAAGAAGACGAGGCCGACCGAGTCCCATACTCGGCCGACGCCGCGAGCTTGTCTGAGCAGAACCCAGTCGAGGCGAAACCTCAGCGGCCGCAGCCAGGTGAGTGAGTGCTGCCCCTTTCTTGCGCCCTCAAATCTACTCGCCGGCAGACGCGTACTGACTTTCTTTTAACTATAGGCGGGCGATTCCCGTCTGATCTGAACGTCACCACTAGCAACGCTCTTCAGAGCCCATCGAGTGATAGCTCTGATCGTGATACTATTCAACCTGCTGGCGCTCAGCTCGGTTCGCAAGGTGCCGACCATGGACGCAGCGATGAGGACCCGTACAGATTGCGCGGTATTGCCTCCCACAGTCCGGATGCTGCTCCCACTTCTGCTGCTGCCTTTGCGGCTCCCACTGCTCCCAAGGCCGCTTCGTACGATGACGACCAGGAGCGCTACATGGCTTCCCAGCCGCAGCAGTCCTACGAGTATCAAGCGCCGCCGCAAGAGCCTGTTCAGAACCAGTCTTTCTTCCTTCCAGGCCAGCAGCCCGCATCCGCTTACCAGCAGACTCAGGCCCCGGCACACTATGCAGAGCCCACTCAGACGAGAGGCTTCGATGCCGCTGACTCTCCTGCCGGCCTCCGCGAGAATGAGCGTACGCATAGCTCGTATGGAGACTGGATGGCGCCCGCAGCCATGGGCGCAGGAGCCGGTGTCGCAGGCACCGCAGCCTACAACCACCTGAACAACGACATCGAACCCACCGCTCAGCCTCAGCAGCAGCAACAGCAGCAAGAAGCCCTCCAACCCGAGGCCATCGTCGCCGGAGCCCGTGACCTCGAGGACCCCGTGTCTGCTGCACCCGCCCCCTCCGACCCCACCAGCACGAACAACAACATCATCCCCATCCCCAACTACAACAACGCATCCGCCGGCACCACGTCCGACCCTACCAACCCCTCAACCGTCAACACCGCTACCACCACCCTAAACTACGGCCCAGCCCCACCAACCACCACAAACACCACCGCCGCCCCCGCCGCCGCTGCCACCACGAGCCTCGGCGGCCACGAATCCGCCGGTGCGCACGAGACGGGCCACATTTTCCCTTCTGTCGTTAGGCACGATACGGATATCAGTGTGAGCCAGTTGCACGTGCCGGGGAGCTTTCCTAAGAAGAATTGAGCGATGCTTCTGAGGTTCTACTTCCACGATTTTCTTTCACACGAATGAGATGGGCAATGCTGGGGCCTGAGGGCTATTTGGTTGGGTAGGGTTTGGGAGGCTAGAGCGCGGTACAGTACTAGCTTTGGTTGGTTTGGATTGGATGGATAAGGATAAGGATAAGGATTAGGCTGGGAAAGGTCGGAACGAGACGGGACGGTTTCAAGGGACGGTTTCGGTTTTGGTCGGCAACAAAAATACCCCGGGTTTTCTTGGGTTGGGAACTAGGATTTAGGGATTAGGTCTTGGGAGGGTCTGGGATGGGATGAGAGAGGGTGATGTAATTTTTGGGGGAAGAGGTGATGGAGAGAGAAGGAGGTCGTGTTTGAGTTTCTGTTTCTGATTCTGTGTTTATCGTTTATCGTTTACCGTTGACTATTATTATGATTTTTGTTGTTACTTATCTATTTGTTTGCTCGTTCATGTCTTGCTTGCTTGCTTCAACTTCCTTCGTGGCTCTCGGCTCGTGAGTGAATTCTCTTCGTTTGTTGGATTCCTGTTGGATTCTTTTCATTCTCTCGTACCTTATGGTTTGATGGGGTGTTTCAACAGCGACCGATATGATTGTAATCCATTCGATTCAACGGGTGAATTCAATCCGCTTCGATTCACATTCTCTTTAATCCATTCCATCTGACTGCCCTCAATCGATCGCTCCAAGTCTTCTTGAGCTTTTTGTTCCAAGGTGTTGCGTCAACAAAGCGTGAGTGAGAACTGAGAATCACGTCGCTGCGATGAGTGGTAGCATCTACTATGATCCTTCTGGCTAATTGAACGACTGGCTGAATTCGTTCATGAAGGGATTTCGCACCCCTCTACCACGAAGGTCCGTAGAAGAAGAATTTGTGGTAAGAATTAGTAGTCAATGTGGTGGATGGTTCTTCTCACTCTTGCTATCGACGTGCATTGTAACTTTTTGCGTTTAAAGGTTGCATGTCGGGCTCGATTGGGGTTGATTTATGTAAGCTTTGATGATGTGTTTGTGATGTTGATTGGGCTTGGATTTTTGGTGAAGCCTCCAGGATTTCACGACTTCATGTGCTCTTTCTGTGTACCGTCCAATATATCGTCGTTGAGTATCACACCTCACCCAATAACGAATCAACACCAAATCCACAAAATGCTCACGACGTGAAAATTCAAGAACGAATTTCAGATGGAAATCTAATGTATCTCTATACAAACAACACAAAACTGCAAACGAGACAGGCGAAGGCTAAAACCCCTCCTCTCATTCAACCTTAACCCTCTTGGACCAAGTCAGCGCGCCCAAACGCTCCTGACTCGCCTCGACGACGCGGCAAGAGCGCATCGTCTTCCACAGGGCAGTGTAAAAGGGAGTGTCGTCCACGATGTAGCGCGAGCCGAGAACGGGCTTGATAGCTTCGGTGGCTTCTTCGGCGTGGTAGAAGGGGATACGACTTTAGGGAGGTGTTAGTGATGTGTTCTCGGTTTGGGGAGATTTGGCGATTGAGTGGGAATTCTTTTGGGGGGACTTACGTGAACAAGTGGTGAACGACGTGGCAGTCGATGATGCCGTGGAAGAGGTATTTCCCGATGAAACCGTAGGGTCTGTCGACGGTGTTGAGGGCGCCTTCGGTGAAGGTCCAGGAGTCGGCTTCGAAGTGGAGGGTCGATTCGTGGGTGTGGTGGAGGTAGGTGATTGCCACTGGTTTTTGAACGTTAGCCGCCATGATTTCTTCCTGCTTTGATTCCAGATTTTGGAGATATATAATCAAACTTACCCAGCCAATTGTTGACCCAAAGATAAGGCACGACGTAGAGAAGCAGGACGTTCTGCACGCCAACGTACTTGCTCAGAATGTACAGGGAGCCGAGAGTGAGAGCGAGACCGATGTCAGAGAGAAGGACGAAACCCTGCTCCTTAGCGGAGAAGACAGTGCTGGTGAAATCGTAGTGGCTGCGGGCGAGAATAGACTTGGAAAGGCCTCTGGGAGCGCTCTTCTCGCCACCACTAGCGTAGAAGAACATGTAAGCCGGCCAGCCGAGAAGTTGATGAGCCAGGAGCTCGACGGCAGTGTACAGGGGAGCGTCCTCAGCGTGCTCGAGAACTTCCTTGAAGTTGGAGAAAATGCCCTCCTCGCCGGTGCGGCTGGGCACGAAAGCCGTGTCCTTCTCCATGTGGTTCGTGTACCTGTGGTGGCGAGCGTGGCTGAATTTCCAGGAAAAGTAGGGGACCATCAGCATGCTGTGAAGAGCCCAACCGATGACATCGCAGACCTTGCGGTTGGAGAAGAGAGCTCCATGGCCGCACTCGTGAGCCAGGATCCAGATTCCGACGCACACAATGCCTTGAGCCCATCCGTACGCTGCCCAGAGAGCGTAGCGGAGGAGGTTCGATTCCACGGATGGGATGTAAGTGAAGGCCAGGAAACCAAGGGTTGCACAGAGGGACAGGTCGAAGATGACGTGGAGAGATGAACGCAGGTTAGACGGGACGAAGCAGTGGTCCGGAATGGCCTTGCGCAGCTGACCAATGGTGGGTGAAGTGGTGGGAGCAGGCTTCGACATATCGGTAGAAGTAGCCATTGTTCAAGAGGATCAATCGAACAATCGAACGAACGCAAGGTAGACGCAACAGTGACGATGGTCTGAACTAGGGATCCCCAAGGCTACCCACGACGACAAGTCCGCGATTGAAGATGTCTGGCAAACGATTGTGGGAGAGAAGAAAAGAATAAAAGAGGAAAGTCTGAGCGAAGAAAGGATAATCGGATTTTCCAGAAAACTAATCGAAAACTGCATGGCCCCAGGGAGAGGATATCAAACGGGGAGGGAAACAGAGACCAGGGTACTTCCCGACGCCAAGGGACATATTTTGTTGATGCACGACAGGTTGAGGGACTTTTTAGTGTGAGATGGGGCGGCGAAGGAAGTGAAGCGAGCGCATCCAGACTAGACTGGCGTGCCTGGTACCTACAACTGTGGCCAGAGATACGATCGTGCGTCTACACTTCCCGAGTCTCCACTTGGGTATAAAAAGGGGGACGAGCCCAATGCCATTGGGGGGCGAGAGCACGGGAGAAGACGAGTGGTGCGAGAGCGGCGGCGGCGGGCATAGACACGCTGTTCTTTGCCGCGTACACATTGGTCGTAAGGGAGGATAAAGGGCAAACGAATGGAGTTTTGCCCTGAACTTGCCTGGCCTGGGCGGCAGTGAGGCAGAACGCGGTGAGGTCTATGGAACAGTTGAACCTCCACGTGTGTCGCAGGAGGTGAGAGCCTTGGACTCCAAACGTGCCACTGCTTGCTGCAGGTCAGGGTCTGCGCAGGGTCTGCTCAAGGGTTCAGTGTTAGCCGAGTGGAGATGTGTCCACGCACGCGGAGGGCCAGATGCTGGCACCTTTTCTTCTGCGGTTTCACCATTTCTCCAGGCAGAGAAAAAAGATAGCGCCAGATGTTAGCGGCAATCCCAATTCGCCGGAGTCCGGCCAAGCCAATGGGATCCGCACTTTATTAGCCGACACCTAGAAAAAAAAAGGTCCTCCTGTCACGTTTGTAGTGTTATAGTTGGTACGTATCTCGGTACAAACGAAAATTATAATTGGTCGAAGTTCAGTGCCGTCATTTGTGAACACATGTAGAATTGCTTTGGTGGTATCTCAAAATCATAACTTCTATCTATATGAATGACCTCCTCCACTTTGTGGATGCGAGCATGCAAGAATGCGTCGTAATGTACACTCGATCCACTGTCGGTGCTGACCCTATTGTTGGCCATTACTTCCGTCGTTGGTCAATAATGACCAATCGTTACTATCAGGATTCGAAGTCGTCATCTCATCCCCAGGCACATAGTATGAAGCATTTCCTGTGCAAGTAGGCAGAGGGGCTTTTTTAGCCCACTTCTTCAACCTGAAGCGAGTTTGCCCCGCCAACTCCTTTGTCGATTTCGTCCAGACCGATCTCTCTTCGATGACCCTTCGCCTCGTAAGGACCTGTTCATGCACAGAGCTCCGCATCCTGAGTGCGATATCTTGAACTTGCTCACGCATCTCATAACCTTCGATTCGCTCAACGATGTCCAGGATGTAGTCGAGTCGCTCATCTGGTACCCAGATGTGCTCGCTTATGGGTCTCAAAATACCGGCGTGAACCATAGCTCGTGACATGAGTGCATGAAGAGGAGCGCCGCGATCTTGCAGAGAGCGGTAGTAGGCCCAAACATGACGGAATGCGGACCTCGGATTGAGTGACGTTGCATGGGCAGTGTCGTGAGCGATTATGTGGACGGTATCAATGTGTTCCTGGCTCAAGTCAAGCTTGGGTAGAGCTCGCTGCTCCATTGGGACCTTTTCTGGTTGTCGAAGCATAAGCTCCATGATGTCGCCCGTACGATAGCGCCCGTGCTTGCTCAGAGAGACTGGGAGCCCAGGAACATCTGTGATTCCAATCGAGGGAGTTGCGCGAAATACGGCGAGAGCAAGTCGGGGCAGTTGCTTGTCCAGAAAGAATTTGACAGTTGCAGTGGCCGTAGATGTTGGGATGGCCAGTTGAGGCGACTTGAGCAAGCGTATAAATATACCGTAAACGCGATTGGGAGAATGAATCGCCTGTGAAATGGCAAGTATCTCGCTGGCGACAGCGTCGTAGCATACGTGAACGCGCGAATATGCCCGAAGTAGGGTTTCCCAAGTACAACTTCTTTGCTTTGCCTTCTTTTCGATGTGGGATGCCCAGAAGATGCGAGAGATTTCAGGCAAATGTGTCGGAGATGCTTCCTTTAGATGAGGCTGCAAAAGCTTGAATTCCTTGTCACTTCTTGAAGCACGATTTTCGGTTCTTTCATAGGTCTTGAAGTCTGTGACTGGTAGCCACACACGGAGCAAGATATCGGCGATCTCGACGGACTGTAGATTCTTGAAATGTACTGCCAATTCGGAAAGGTTAAAATGTGTGGCCAGTCGCGCATAGACGGCATCCATCGTCTCGGAGAAGTGTGAAAAAGATGCCATCGATTTCAGGCAATCGAGCCACATCTGTGCCAGTCTGCGTTTAAGATTCTTATTGGGCTCGCGAAGGTTAATGATGTGGCTTGTAGAATGCGTGAGAACTTCCTTTCTCATGTGGGAAGGAATGTTGTCGAGTGACAGAGCGAGTCGCGATAATAAATCTTGCGTGTCTTCATCTTTGAGCCCCGAAATTGCTTGCAAAGTGGCGAAGATGTTTGTTGACAAGATGTTTCCATGTTGGACACTGGCTGCAGCTTTTGACACCAACTCGATCAAATCAAAACATCCTTGCAGATCTCGTGTTGTTTTGGCCATCATTTTGAATAGTGCCTGCTGTATTGGACTTTCGCTCGATCCTTGTCCATCAAGACTCGTCCAAAATGAAACGTAGCTGTGATGTAACTGTTGGAATGCATTTTGGTGCTGCTCCCATGTTCGCGCTTGGGGAAGTGCTTGAACGACCTCAATAAGCTCGTCTTGCTCGATAGTACCGAGCTGTATCTTGTCACAGATTGCGTCGCTTATGGCCTGCCATGCAGTCGGATCTGCATCTCGTTTAACCAGCCATTTCACTAGCCGGCTGGTGTTGTGTGCCTTTAGTTCGTTTGACGAACTTGCCAGAAAGTCGATGATTGGTTGCATGACGGCCGAATCGATGTGTTCCTCGTCTTCAGAATGACAAAGCAAGTCCTCGAAGCCCTCAATGCTAGCTTCTATGAAATCCTCCTCCGATCGAGGCACGTCCAACACTTGGTCCCATTCTGAAGGGGGTTTTGTGGGAGCTTGACTCCACATCCAAGGACTTGATGGCTTCTTGTCCGGTAAAGACTGATCCAGTTGCGATCCAGGAGGTTTCCAGGACCACCCTTGTCCCGACACATCGGTTCCTCCAGCGCCAAAGAGCGCTCCAAAATCACCTCCAGGCGGGGCCATGCTTGCACTTACGACCGCGCAACCCATCCTTCTCTTTGATGCTCTCCTACGAGCTTCCAATGGCCCTGGAACATGGCTGCCGAAGCGCCTGCTCGCGTGTGAGACGCGAACATATCGATTAAAGGCATCGGAAAGCACCTCGTCGGTGATCCAGATGCTGCCACTGGCCGGGGGAGTCGGTGGTGTATTTGTGAGCTGCGCAGCCAGTCGCTGGCACAGCTTTGGACGACATTTCATCAATGGGGTTGTTGGACCGCATGGGCGGAGTGGGATGAATGTGCTGTTATTGAGGATCGCGGCGCATTCGCATGTGCACTACCTGGCGTGCAGCTGGAGCACCAGCAGGAGCGGCATCGTCCGAATTTGGAAGTCGCACCTCCGCGCTGGGCTGGCTGTGAGACGAACAAGAAGTATCGCAGACGGACAGAGATAGGCAGACAACCACCACCGCCATGATTCTCAGATCTTTATTGCTGCGCCAGGGTAAGACTATCCGTTCCTGTCATATACACCCCATACTAATGCGTTCAATCAGGCCGCTTCGCCCTGCCCAAAGCCCCGACTCCTTTCCTCGCCTCTCAATGGCGCCGCTCTCTCGTCACCGAAACGACTTCCAACAGCGTCCACGTCGCTACTGAAGATGCCTCAAGTCTCACCAATAGCGCGTCTTCAAGACCCGAGGCGGTCGTCGACCCCAAGGACAAAACCATCGAGAACTGGGATTTCTTCCAGCATCAGAAGCAACACACTGAAAGCTTAGGTGCCGGCCCTATTCAACAATACAAGCCTCACCAGCTGCTTCACAACCCTACCAGACCGCAGGATATCACTTTGGAGCTTCTGATGGCATCGCAGTCTCATCTCGGTCACGCGACTCCCCTCTGGAATCCCATGAACGCAAAGTACATCTTCGGTATCCGCGGCGAGCAAGATCCTATTCACATCATCTCCCTGGACGTGACAGCAGCGCATCTTCGCCGTGCCTGCAAGGTTGTTGAGGGCGTTGCGCAGCGCGGTGGTCTGATTCTTTTCGTCGGTACCCGCAAAGGCCAGGCTCGCCTCGTAGTCAAGTCCGCGAAAATGGCTGGTGGTTGCCATCTGTTTGACAAGTGGACACCCGGTACTTTGACCAATGGACAGCAAATTCTGGGCCGCTGTCAGAAGAAGGTCGTCGACGAGCTCGACCGCGAGCAGCACGGCTTTGAGCCCCAGCTGAAGTACTCGTCCGCCATGAAGCCCGATCTCGTGGTCTGCCTGAACCCTCTGGAGAACTACGTGCTTTTGCACGAGTGCGGCATCCACAACATCCCCACCATTGGAATCATCGACACCGACACCAACCCTACCTGGGTCACATACCCGATCCCCGCAAACGACGACAGCTCGCGCTGCGTCCACGTTATCGCCGGCGCGCTCGGTCGCGCAGGTGAAGAAGGTCAAGCGCAAAGGCTGGCCCGCGCCAAGGAGGGTTACATCGATTACGAGCCCAGACACAGCCTTGAAATGCCCACAAAGGAGGAAGTCCAAGCCAGCAAGCTTGGCGTGACCAGCGAAACCATGCACGACGAAGCGGAGGAGGTGTTCGACGACGAGGTCGAGGAGGTCGAGGACGTAAGCGAGCCAGACGCGTATGCTCTGAGAATGCAGGAGGCCGCGAAGGAACAGGAAGCACTGCAAAGGGCGGCACCGGGCACAAAGACGGACGAGCAGCTCGCCGACCTGTCCGCGCTTGACGCCGAGGATTTTGACCAGGACGCTGCACAGTACACTCAGCCCGACCTGGATTTCCTCGCCGACCGCTCGAAGAAGACCGCAGACGGAAAGGATGGTGATGAGAAATAGACGACTGCGTACATTCAGGGCCCCTAGGCTGAATCAATTTGCAGAGTCTGTTCAGGAAGCTTCTTAGACCCGGACGAGTAGCGAAGCCGATCGACCGCTTCAAATCGCTGCAACGCACCCGGGCAGTCGAGTGGGTGAAGTCAGGCAAGGCCTGTGCAGCAGACAGAGACCATGGCACGGTTCGCTTAAGAAATGAGGCACCGAGCCAACACGGCCAGGGCTCAGCAGCGGCCGAGAAAAAGAAAAAAAGAGCTGGGCCGCCAAAAAGGAGCGATTTTCCGCGTTTTTTTTCCAAGCATGTAACACAATACCTTGTATCTTATTATCAGCATTATCATATCCATCTGCATTCTCATGTTCGAATTCAAGTAACACCACCTCTCGTTCCCAGAGTCCGTATGGTTCAGGAGAGAGAAAATACACATCCACCAAATGATCGATCTTGCCGGCGCCGATGAGTGTGGAAGTCACAGGAAGGTAGGTAGGTGGTCAGGTGTCTGGACGGGTACATGTATATTTCTCACCATCGTGTAGCTCCCAACATGAAGTCTCAACATTGCACGAAACATCGACCTAACACCAGACATACTCAAGTGAACGAGGAAACTTTTGGGGGAAAAGCAAGAGAAGCTGCTGCGTTCGAGAACGGGGAAAGTCCAAAAACCCCCCTCCAACAGCCCAAATTACACCAAAGAACCATAAAGTATGAATTTCAAGTTTCAATGTTTCAATTTTGTGTGGATATCTCGTACATACTGCTTGCTTGCTTGCTTGCTGTCTTTGCAAAAGACTTTGGCCTTTTGATTTGCTGCGGTGCCTCACACGTGCAAAAATAGTAAGCAACTCTCGAGACCTTTTCAGCAAGCAAAAAAAGACCAAAGAGGCTTTTCAAGAATGCTGAGGTAGGTCGGGCAGCTGTGATAACAGAAGAAGGAAAGAGAAAAGAAAGATTGGTCCGTTGTGGACAGACGCTGATCCAGTTACGCCTTGCGCCGTGGGTTTGCTGGATTTGTGTTCGCTTTGCGACAAGAAAGAGAAAAGGTAAAGGGGCCAGGAAATTGTTGTGAAGAAGAAGGCTTGTTGTCGAAGCCGGGTATTGCTCCAGTCTATAAGATACGGGGAATGGTGGACTGGCAGGACTTATGGTGTTTTGGACACAAGTCGCACCTGCGTGGCATGTCTTCATCTTCCAGGTTTTCTAAACCGCCGTTCCCATCGTCTGCATGGCCAGAGTAGGCTGCGCGGGCCCGGCGGCAGCAGAAGAAGACGCAGCGGCGCGTTCACGCTCCTGCTTCTCGAGTTCCATCCTCTCGCGGTCCGCCTTAGTGATTCTGGGCTTCCTGGTCGTGCCGGTGCCGCGGCCGCGGCCTCTGCCTCTACCGGTGGTGGCAGGCGCGGCGCCCGGGTCTTTCTTCTCCGCCAGGGAAGCGTGCGTGGTACCTGAAGCTGCAGCGCCACGGCCACGTCCGCGACCTCTACCGCGACCGCGTGTGGGAGCTGAGGACTCGACGCGTGCGGCCTCGCCTGGCGGGATGAGCGGGCCGGAGTAGACGAAGAAGCCGTCTTTGGAAACGGCTGCTTGCTCTTGCCAGGCTAGCTCGGTGTCGTCGATGAAGTCGTCTTCTTTGTCGTATTCTTCGACCTTCTTGCGACGTTTGCGCGGCTTCTCGCCGTCGGCTGGTTGCGCCGCGCTGGTTGCTGTGTCGTCCATGCCGCCCATTTCGACGTTGCTGTCGTCGGCCATGTCTGAAAGGTCGACGCTCATGTCGTCTGCGGAGCCGCCTTCAATCTTGTTGGCGGCTGCCGCTACCTGCAAGAGGTGTGCGCGGTGAGCAGCGGCGCGTGGATTGATGGCATCTTGGCCGTACTTCTTGAAGATCTCTTGAGCAATGTTGATGGTGTTGCCGCCATCTGCGTTGAGCTTAATTTGGATGTCAATGTTGACGCCACGGCGCTCAGTCGCTTCATTGTTGCCGGCTCCACCAAAGAGGTCTGAGCTGGCGAGTAGACCGGTACCTGCTGCCTTGGGAGCTGCAGGGGGAGGTGTTGGGCGGCTAGGCTTTGGTGTAGGTGCGGATGAGTTCGACTTTGATGCATCTTTGATCTCAGCCGCTTTGCCTTTACCTGATTGTTGAGGCTTGGAAGGGCGAGTATTTGAGTCGATATCCATGGCGCCGTCAATGGTTGAAGCAATCACAGGTGTGCTATTTGAGATTGGTGGTGATGGATGGTGCAAACTTGATGCAAGTGCGGCAGTGTCGTTGAGCTTTTGGTTTGGCGTGGGTGATCGGGGTTGTGATGGAACAGCAGGCTGTTGCAATGTGAGTTGAGGTGATTGTGCGGTGCTGTGTGAAGGAGGCTTTGCGGCCATGGGCGGATCGATGAGGCTCGCAATAGATGGAGATGCAGATGCGCGGTTCACGTGAGGTGATACTTGAGCTGATGCAGGTCCTGCCGTTGATTGCACGGTGCGTGAAGGCTTTGATTCGATTGTGGCCGAGCGAACCGGATCGTAATTTTGACCGCTCGAGAAAGGACGAGGAGTGGGAGTGCTTGACGTGTGTGAATGCAGATTAGGCCTGACCAAGCCTTCACTGTAGGTGTGCGAAGGACGAGGTGGCACGGCATTGTTGGGTGCGGACATGGATTGCGGATAGGCGTTCACCATCTCGGTAATGGTTGATTGGCGCGACTGCAGTGACGCATCGGGCGCGGGCGTAGGCGTGGGCGTAGGCTTGTCTTCGCTTTTGACCTTTTTGCGCGATGCAGTTGCTGCGGTCTTGTCTTTGGGTTCGCGTGGCTTGCGAGGCTTCTTCTCCTTCGGTTTGCTGTCGTCGATGGGCTTGCCATCAGCGTCGATTTCTTTTTTCTTACGAGGCCTTTTTTGTTTGACAGGCGGAGCAGCAGCGTTTGTCGCGGTAGCGTTTGCCTGCAGGGTTGCACCAGAGGCGTGGGCGGGTGCATTGGTGAAGTTGGATGCGGAGAGATTAGCCGGGGCTGCAGCGGCAGCTACACCTCCAGCAAGAACATCAGGATTCGAGGTATTTGGGCGTGCGACGCGGATGGTATCTGATACAAAGCCGCCGTTTTGCGGGGACGTTGGCGGCGAGGAAATTGACGACGAAGAGTGCTCCGACGCGGCGTCGTCGATCCGCATTCTGTCTCCAAAGCCTGGCGGCATCGCCATCGCAGGGCAACACGAGACAACGCGCCAAGAGGCCGGTATAGCGGTATGCCCAAGGGTAAGGTAGTCTTGATACTACACCTCCCGATGAACTCGCCTTGCAGAGGCAAAAAGTGCTCGAATGCGGCGAATAGACAACTTCAAGACGTTCGGCCAATCCAAAGCGGGCTGGCGGAAAGGGAGCGCGATGGGCTAGCAGCTACCCAACGTCGCAAGACTCTGGCTGTTGTAGTATAGGCGGCGACGACGAGCACAACAACACCGTGCAGATACTGCCTCGACGGGCGTGCAGATATATCGCTGGACGGCGGGAGAGGATCAAGTGCAGGCGACTCGGGCGATATGGGCGATTTTTGGATATTTGTCGATGGGGGATTGACGACTTTTGATGGAGGCAAAAGTAGAGTCGTCAGCAACACGCACAGCGAAAAGAAAGAGAAGTAAAAGGGAAAGGGGAATGTTGGGGGGCAGTCAAAGATGATGGGGGATTTGTGGCAGAGCCAGCGCAACGCAGGCCATGCGGACGGGCCATACAAACCAGCGAACGTGACAGTACGCTTCAAGAAAAGCGCCTCCCCGCGGTTCGGCCACGGCGTGAGCGAACGGCATGAGCAGGAGAGGAGCAGAGCAGCAGGTGCTGGGAATCCATCATCCCAAGACCGTTGTCCGCGTAGAAGGAGACCAGCCAGCGCGCGAGCAAGCAAGCAAAGCAAGCAAAGCCGGGGGCGAGCAAGGCAAATCCAACGACTCGCAGCCCTGCTAATCATCCGCCCGCAGCCCGTAAGCCAGGTACAGACAATCCCTGCCTTGGCGGATTGGATCTAGCTAAGGTAAGTCAATCATCTGGGAGAGCTTTGAAGAGATCTGTGAGCATATATGTTGTTGTCGTTGTTGTTGGTAAAGTCTCATGGTGTATATACATGCAGGCCTCACATCCTGCTGTTAGGTAGCTCTCACTTTGCTGTTATTGCCAGTATTTCGTCTCTTCTGACCCCCACGAAGTGAGACAGCCAACATACGTAATGTCGCAATGCTTGTGATAGTACTAAATCAGTCCGCACTACCTGGTGACCTGCAAACCCATATGATTGGCAGCATGATAAGAGCAACAACCATCAGCAAGACAACAAAAGCACAAAGACACATGTGTAGGCCTCATAAAAAGAATCAATACAACAACATACATGTGCCTAGAAGTAGCATCAAACTGATGGCACTAGTCATGCACAAGCAGCCTATATGATCCGCTGCTCCACCCTGTCAGCGGCCCGTTCCGATCTTTGACCACCGGGCTGTTTGATGTGGCGTTTCAAGATTCTTCCAACGCCAGCCAGGATCGAGGAAGAATCGTTGGACCAATCTCTTCACCACCACACATAACCATGTTTCGGGGAGAGAAATTCGTGTTGGACGTCGACGACGATGACGTTCCGCAAACTAAGCCCATCGCGCCCTCACCCTTCACATTCGTAGGAGACATTCAGGAGAGGAAACCAAGAGCTGCCGCGCCACCGAGCGCTCCCACGCCAAAGCATAGCACCGGCTTTCCAGAGCACAAGAAGAGACCAGTCCAAAGTAGATTCAAGCAAAGAAAGCAACAAAGCGATAAGACTGTTCTAAGCGATGGCACCACCGTAACATCTGGAGCTTCGCGGCCGGCTACCCAACAAGAAGACCCCGAGCCCAAAAGCTGGCAGGACCAGGAAAAAATCCAAATCGACCAGCAGAACCGTGACATGCTCTCTGGCATGTCCCAAGCAGAAATTGAAGAGGCGCGCGCAGAACTGCTAGGCTCATTGGACCCGGAACTCGTTCAGAAACTGCTGCGCCGCTCACACATAGATAGTGGAAGCAATGAAGCAGAAAGCCTTCAACCACCACCCGAGCCCATAGAAGGCGGCATCCTCCACAGAGAAAAGCCAACAAAGCAGAAATCCGTCGCTTTCGCCAAAGACCAACCCACCACAACCCCCAAAGTGCCAAACCCAACAGTCCAAGACGAAGAAGACGACAACAAACCCCTCGAAATCGAACCCGAACCCGACTTCCCCGACGCGGCAAAAGAAGCCGAACTCCAACAACAAAGAGAAATCGAAGCCGGCCACGACACAATCCACTTTCCCACGCCCTCGCAACCCCCCTCCCTCGACCCGGACTCAAAAACCTTCCTCCACGACCTGCACGAAAAATACTTCCCCTCCCTGCCCTCCGACCCCTCCAAACTCGAATGGATGCGCGTGCGCAAAACCGACAAAGCAGCTTACTCGCCCGCCTCAACATCCGTCAACCCCAATGAAATCCGCTTCTCCTTCACCGGCGAGCTCCTCGCGCCCAAAACAGCCGCTTCCATCCCGGTGACAGAAGGTCTGCACCATCACGGCGACGCGCCCGAATCGGCAGGCTACACTATCCCCGAACTCGCCCATCTCAGCCGCAGCACCTACGCCGCGCAACGCTGCATTGCGTTCCAGACTCTGGGCCGCGTGCTCTACCGTTTGGGTAAGGGGGAGTTCGGTGATGCGGGCGAGGAGGGCGCTAACCGACCGGGTGCGGACGAGACGCTTGGGGAGCTGGCTAGAGGGCTTTGGAGGGAGGTCGAGAAGGAACACGTTATTGCCCAGCTTATTGCGGAGAGTGAGGGCAATGGAGTCGATGGCGGCAGGCATATGAGTGCCAAGGCTTATGCTACAGAGGCCGTGTGGCTTTGGAGGAAAGGAGGCGGGAGGAGGTGGAAGGCTGATTAAACTACCTTACATATATGCTTTTCCCGCTAAATTCATTCACGAATCTATTCACGGTATGAGGATCTGCCAACCAAAGACAATGCCAACGCCAATGCTTTTCATACCGCAGTCTATGCTTGTCAAACCCCTCTCAAACTCTCCCATCATTCCCTTATCTCCTTCCCACTTCACCACGCACGACAAGCTCAAAAAACCCCACACCAAACAACAGTCCCAGCAACAACCCAAGCCGGCGCCCAAACGCCCCAAACGACAAACTCCGTCCAAACCCCTTGCGCAACCCACCCCTTGGCCAACTCCACCAGCACAGCCCCCAAAGTCTGCTCCCCATACCACCAAGCAACAGCATACGTGGCACTCATGGGCGACAGAACCGCCAGAACGATTGACGCCAGACCAGCGAGGAGGGGGGATTTCGTGGCGCGTACGAATGCTAGGGGTGTGGTGAGGAGCCCAACGGCGAAGGCGAGGCTGAAGTTTAGGGTTGCTAGGGTGGAGAGTGTGGCGCCGTGGAGGAGGAGGGAGAGGGATTGGAGGGATTGGAGTTGTTGGGGCGTGGCGTAGAGGTGGGTGCGGAGGAGGTGGGCGAGGAGGGGTGGGGTGGTGAGGAGGAGGGTTGTGAGGATGTGGAGGGCTGGGGGGAGGGTCTGGTGGTTGTGGTGTTAGTTGGCGGATACTTGGGTGATTTTTTCATTGGGGAAGATGGGATGCTTACGTTTTGGCTGAGGTGGGTGAGGAGGTAGAGAGGGATGAAGCTTGCGAGGTGGATGCTGAGGAGGGTCAGAGCGGGGAGGAAGAGTTGTCTCTCGACCGTTTTCATCGCGGGCGCTGGTACGAGAGCTACGTCTTCGCCTTCGCGGACGAGCTCCATCTTCGGCAATTTGCTGCTCTTCTCTTCGCTGGGCTGAGCTGGTGTTGTATCAGGGAGAGGAGATCGACCACTTTGCACCCAAAGAGCAAGGGCCGAGATTGTAAAGCTACCAGCAATCAACATCGCCGCTGGAAGGTAGTTTCCAATGCTCACGAAGCGATTGGCGTTCAGCAGGACGTAGAAAAAGAAACTCTGGTGAAGATGTTCGAGAAGGTTGTTGATCGAGCGGAACAGACTTTCCGTCACTCGGCCCAGGTTCATCTCATCGTGCCAGCCGTCTCCCATAGTTTTGAGGGTGATGGCGTCGACGTGATAGGGCATGAAAGCCGAGTGTGGACCGGTTGCGTGGCCTAGAGATTGTGTTGCGAGGCCCGCGGCGATCGTGCGCAGGCGGTCTTTGTAGCTGTCCTTGTGGCCGGAGATGCCGTGGAGAGTACATCCGATGTGCATCTGACCCGAAGCGATTGACACGGCGGTGTTGAGCAAGTCGAGATTTGGCAGGGCGCCGTTTAGGCCATCGTATTGGATGTCGATCTTGTCGTAGCGATGACCCCAGGGGCCTATTGGGTAGTCCAGAGCGACTGCTGCTTGCAATGCGCCAGCTTTTATAGGGAGTGCGCTGATGTTGCGTGTTGACGTGATGATTGGTGTGGTGCTGTGGTAGGCGTCCACCCAAGCGATCGGTCCGTATGTGCTGTCTGGCGAGATTATCACAATGATGTCCTTGCTCCAGATGCTCCACCGGCTGAAGTAGCGGGAGAGTGTCAACACTAGAGCAACGCCGGAGTAGTTTATCAGTCCTTCGAAATTGCGCCAACCAGCCATGATAACCATTGCCTCCGTAGCGTCTGCCCTTGGGCCCTGGAGAATGCCGTAGACATTTGTACCCGTGAACTCCCCTCCGTTGTGGTAGTAGGTGTAGTCCTGAGTTGCAACCTTCAGCCCGCTTTCGCGCATGATCCTCGCGGTCCCTTCGAGCCGCTCATCCTCTTGTGCATCTCTATAATCGTAGACCTGCTGGCGGAATGCGCGAAAGACGTTGTGTTCGCTGCCTCCAAAGTAGGTGTGCACCTGACCGGGCAGGATGGCGTTTTCAGACACGTATGTTTGGCGGGAGTAGTCGTTGAGCGGGAGTAGCAATAGCCATACCACGCCTACGACAATGCATACTGCCGACAGATAGGGTGGAAGCTTGAGGAGGACTGGTGATCGCCGGAGGGTGAGGAGGCGCGCTGCTGTTTGGCTAGACGGTCAGTCAGCTATCCGTGGCAAGCATGGAGAAGATATAGTACTCACACAGCCCCATTGTTGCCCTTGTTGTGGTAGAGCAACTACATACAATTGTCAGCCATTACTATCACGACAATAATGCGAACAGCCCGGCGTCGACGTCGTCAAGGCCAGCTAACTAAACTCGTCGTCTCCACACGTCAGGAACGGCCCTGCATGGATGGTGTCGCCGGCGTCGATCTTGTCTCCTGAGGCCCATGCACGCGACACTTTCGGAGCGAGACGAGCGAGCGAGGGCGAGAAACAAACCCCTGCCCGCCATCGCCCGAATACAATACTTCTTTCTGTTTAGGTGCTTTTGGGTTGCTCGCGGCCAGGTTTTCTTTTCCTTCTTTTTCCCATCCCGCAACAGCAGCGAGCCCATGGCCTCACTCTTCCAGGTTCCCGACGCCCGGCGCATCAGGAGCTTCTTTACTAAGCTGCCGCTGGCGACGAGAATCCTGCTGGCCTTGCTGACGGCATTCTGGATCGCGCATGTTTTTCGCCCTGAGCTGGAGCAATGGGGTGCGCTGATCCCTCAGGAGATTAATCTCGGCACACGTGAGTTTTGATGTCAAGAGAGAAAGAGAGAACATGTCGCGAACAAGGCTAATCGCATAAACACAGTCTACCGCCTTAATACCTACCCGCTCCTGCACAAGAATGTCTTCCACTTCCTCCTCAATACCATTTCCCTTACTCCGCTCTTGGAACGCTTCGAAGCCGAGAATGGCACCATTGTGACCCTCCTGCTCTTTACCGGACCCTTTGGCCTTCTTCCTGGAGGCCTATACACCCTCATCGAGCGCTTCATCCTGCGCAGCAACTCCGCGGCCATTGGCGCAAGTGTTTGGGTGTTCCTGCTTCTCTGCGTCGAAGCGATCAAGACATACCGTCAGAACCCGGCTCTCGTCATCAGTGGCTATGCTATTCCAACCTGGACGACACCTTTGTTTGTCATTTTCGTCATCCACTTTCTGATCCCTCACACCAGCCTTCTAGGCCACCTTTGCGGCGCTCTTGTTGGATACCTCTGGGGTCTGGGAATCATCAAGTTCCTCGCGCCGAGTGAAAAGATCCTGAGATGGGTGGAAGGAAAGCTGAATTTGTTGGGAAGACTGCCTCACTACGTGAGTGTAGATCAGAAGACGTATGGACGATACGGCGTGCTGCCGAGCACAAGTGGAAGCAACGTTGGGCCTGGTAGAGGTACGTTGGGTGCTGCTAATGGGATTGCTGTTGGCCCGGTGGGCAGCACGCAGAGACTGGGACCTTAGCGAATGTTTTCTACGTTCTGAACAAATGTATTGCATATTCTGGAATAGAGAATTGGGCCCATCTCTCTCAAGCTGGGGCGACGGTGTCGCGCATCGCGCCTTCCTCATCTTCAAGCCGGGAGCTTCCGCAGACATCACCTCGTCTCTTCACGTCTTTGTCAAATCCCGCTCTTAAAAACAATCTACACTGGGCAAATGATACCTCGCAGCATCTAAATTTCAACTAGACCATTCTCGCGCTTCTAATCATCACCATGGCGCCAACGAAGAAAGACGAGAAAGAAGCAAAGCTCACACCCGAGCAATCAGCAGCAGTCGTGCTGGACTACCTCCGCAAGCAGAACCGCCCATACAGCGCCACAGACATCAGCACCAACCTCAAAAACCGCGTGACCAAAGCAGCCGCCGGAAAACTGCTCAAAGACATGCACGAGCGCAAAGAGATTGAAGGCCGTGCGGCAGGCAAGCAGCTCGTCTACCACGCGATTCAGGTCCGATTGACCCTGTCTACATTCCTGCGGTATCTTGCAGCATTCTGACATGTATCACAGGAAGAAGCAGACGAATCTTCGCTCGAAGCCTTGCAAGAAATGGACGCCGAGACCACTCGCCTGAAAGATGCGACCGCGCAGCTCAAAGTCGAGGAGAAAGCCGTGCGCGCAATTCTGCGCGACCATGCTTCTCTCACGTCTCTTCCAGAGCTCAAAGCATCAGTCGCTGCGCTGCAGCAGGAAAATGAAACGTTGTCTGCTCGCCTAGCGAAGTTGAAAGATGGCGATGTCAAACCCATCACTGCTGAGGAACGCGCTAGGGTTAGCGCTGAGCATAGGAAGTGGCAAGGCTGTGTTGGCTCTAGACGCAAGATTCGTCTTGAGATGTGGAGGATGATTGAGGATTTGATTTCTGACAAGGAGAAGGCGGCGGCGACGAAGGAAAGGTTGGGGTTGGAGGCGTTGATGTGACAGTACGATGCGAGATGGTTACTTCTCCTGCTAAAAGGGACGATGGTCAGATGTTTTGCTAGAAGGTATCTTGACTCACGATCAGACAATTATTTGCTGTCATTATGATGTTAGAATTCAAATGGTATCTCGTAATAGCATCTCAAACAACAAGACCGTAACTCCCACACAAGAAAAAACGAAGCATCATGCACTGCATGGCCACCTCCGTAAGCGCCCAGCTAGGCAGCATCGTTGCAACCATCCCACGCAGCAGATAATCAAACCCATCAAAGCCAATCAATTCGACACCTTGGAAGGCACCTGTCATCTCGTCAACACAGCTCAACACGTACTTATACCCAACCAACAGCACCCACCTTCTTGCCGGTGAATTTCTCAAACATCTGTCGCAATTTGTCCGTGATCTTCTCGTTTTGCTTGCGGTACTTGTTCGGATCGATATGATGCCCGGTCTTTGCGGTGGGAAAGATGTTAGATAGGCGTTGAAGACATGAAGAAATGGCTGCATATTTGTTGTTCACACCTTCTTGCCGGCCATCTGCTCGACCTTGTCAAGCGCTTTGTCGAGGTAATCCTTGTTGCCTTGTGGATTTGACATGTTTGGCTAGGTAGCTTATAGTAATGCGACCAGTGGCCGAATATATTGTTTCTGGTGGAGTCTCCAGAGGATCTCAATGAATGGAAAGCCGATGTTGTGGAAGCGAGAAAGATGACAGACACTACGCAGAGTTTACATTCCGGGAGCGGCCAGTATTTATGAGTAAACTCAGGAGCGCACCACTCTCTGCTGTGCTCTCACCACCCTCCTAGGCTGCGACGCAAACAGAAAGGACTAGACCCAGTCGATCTCGCGGGCAGGCGCTGCCACACTGCGGATGGCATGTGATGGCTCCGAGCTTGATTTTTGAGCTTAACCACCTCGACCAACCTTATCTCTAAATGTTCGTTTGCACTGCCACTACCTCATCAGCCACAGCTTCTTTCTTGTGGAGGCGTTTTGCTGGAGAAATGTCAGTGCTGCCAAGTGGGAACTGCGGGCGCGGTTTTTCAACCCTTGGACTCCATTTGCTAGGTCCGGCTGGCCGAGATAGGAAGGCATTGGCGGTCAGGGCGTTGTCGACATATCGCGTAGTCATCACGACTTTTCCCTCTGTTGGCATGTAGCCGGGGGTTCTGTTCTTTGACTCCTCTGATCACTACCTACTTGCTGCAATTTCCCATCCTGTCAAACCAGCCTAGCACTCATTAGGATATTTCCTTTCCGTCTATTCTCATAGCACTTTAAGCGGACCTCGGTACAGATCTTCCGGGCGCAGCAGAGGCAAACGACACATCACCACCACCACAATGGCACAAGCACTGGAAGAAGCCAACGTCGGCCTGAACGAGACTTTCAAAGACCTCTTCTCCGGCGCCGTCGGCGGCATCGCCCAAGTCCTCATCGGCCAGCCCTTCGACATCGTCAAAGTGCGCCTTCAAACCACCTCAGACTACAAAGGCGCGGCCGACTGCGCCACCCAGATTCTGAAAAAAGAGGGCCCCTCGGCCTTCTACAAGGGCACTCTCACGCCCCTCATTGGAATCGGCGCGTGCGTCTCCGTCCAGTTCGGCGCATACAACTATGCCCGTCGTGCGTTCGAGGCCAAGAACGCCGCTGCTGGCACCTCCATGAGCTACGCCCAGTACTACGCCGCGGGCGCCTTCGCCGGTCTCTCCAACACAGTTCTCTCCTCCCCCATCGAGCACATCCGCATCCGTCTGCAAACCCAACCCCACGGCGCAGGAAGACTCTACTCGGGCCCCCTGGACTGCATTTCCAAGCTGTCCAAATCCCCCAGCGTCGCCAAGGGCCTCTACCGCGGCACATCCGTCACCCTCCTGCGTGAAGCACAAGCCTACGGCTGCTGGTTCCTGGCCTTCGAGTACCTGATGAACTCCGACGCGGCGCGCAACAACGTTGCGAGGACTTCCATCCCCACCTGGAAAATTGCATTCTACGGTGCGCTGGCGGGTGAGGCACTGTGGCTCAGCTCGTATCCCTTCGATGTGGTCAAGTCGAAAATGCAGACGGATGGGTTTGGCGAGAAGCAGAAGTATAAGAGCATGCGCGATGCTTTTGCGAAGACTTACCGGGCTGAGGGGCTGGGTGGTTTCTGGAGGGGTGTGGGACCGACGTTGTTGAGGGCGGCGCCTGTTTCGGCTGGTACGTTTGCTACGGTTGAGTTGACTATGAAGATGTTGAGTTAGAGGGGAATCTGTGGTGAAGTTTCTCTTTGATTTCTGGAAGCCATGTATATGGGAGTGTGGCGAGGTGAGGTTAAGCCTCTTCTTTTTAGCTTGACTTGCATTGGCGAGCGATCTCTTACCTACCTTACTTAGAGTGTATGGGCACAAAAGCACATTTTGAAGCTTATATAGAGTGTTTCGAACAACAAAGTTCTTTTGTTCTGATTATCATTTCCATTAAGCCTTATTTCGGCCTGACGCTATTCTGAAGTCGTCGTATAACCAAGCCCATTTCCAATCCCTTTCCATTTTGGTACCGTTCCCTGTACTTTCGGGCGCTGTGTGCCCACATTCATTCTATGTTGTGTTTTCCCGTGACTGTCCTCCAGCCTTGTAGGCTATTTCAATTATCAGGCGTTTCCCTAAAGCCATGCAAGCTAATTGCAGGCTGTTTTCCATGGCAGCGAGCATTGCTCTCCATAAGAGGTGCCGTAGCAGTCGTCAATTTCATTCAAGTCGTAAACATCTCAGTCGCGTGCAAGCCAGAAGCAAAAAGCACAGATGGCAGCGGAAATATTCATCGTTCTTCTTCTCAGTCGTCTTCATTTCCTCACCGCATCGCCTCAGCCCTGCGCGCTCACTTCCGCCACCACCCTCGTGACGCCTTCTTTATCGCCCTTCCCTGGCGGTAAATTCCAGACGCGATCGAAAGTCTCGGAAGAATCAGTCTTGCCGTGACAAGGGCACGACTTGATTTTGTTGTAGTAGCCAGCAAGCATTTCATTACTCTCTCCCTTCATCGCTTGCTCAAGCTCAGCCTGGTCAGGCTCCGTAGGAGACTCCGGCTCATCGTCATCATCATCATCACCGAAATCAGGTTCCAAAGGAGGGGGCCTCGCGCTCCCAGACGGGAAACGCTGCAAGCCGAGATCCTCATCGTCCTCCTCACTGTCAGAAAGCTGGTCTTCGTCCTCATCTTCCAAACCAGGAATGCGTTGGTCGACGGGCGGTGGCGGCGGAGATCTACGGCCGAGTTGGCCTGTGGAAGGCTGTTTTCTCAGCTGGCCGGTTCCTTGGAATTGGACCGCGCGGGCTCGCTGGGATTTGCTGATGTCGTGTTCGATTTCGACGATGCGCAGGCGCAGAGACTCGTAGTGCATCAGGTGGCCGACGACGAAGCGGAGGTCGCGGTCGGGTTTGCCGGCGGCCATTTCCAGGCGGCATTCGGCTGTGTGGGCGAGGCGGTAGACCTCTGGGAGAGACATTTTGGGTGTGGTGTTGGTGTTGATGTTGGACAGTGTTTGTTCTTTTGCTGATGAACAGCTATTTTAGAGGTTGTTGTCCCGATTGGGATTGGCCAGGTGATTGGAATGTTTTTATGATATGTTACGACGTGGAAGTCGGATTTCGAGAAAATCGAGCGACGAGGAGCTGGCGGGTTATTAATCCTGAGTCGAACGTCCGGTTAAGCTTACGGGCCGCGAGGCAGCAATGAGCAATAGGTGAGGCTGTTTGGTTCTGAATGGGCTGTTTTGTAAGCAACAGGGCGTGCCGTGCACTGCTTCTTCGAGTCACCGCAAATCACCTGATGGTACAAAAGGTTAAAGTCGCAAGCGAATAGTAAGCCGGCAGACCTCGCTCTTGCAGGCGCCACCATGCCATATATTATATATGCATATACCGCTGGTGAAGTGTACGCGGGCGTGAGAGTTCACATGTAGGGCTCTTTTCCCCCAATGAAACGAGTCACTCGTATAGTATGCAGATTCCGTTTGACGGGAGCGGTGAGAGATATCTCCATTTGGAAATTCCTCGCACCTCCTCCTCCCCCCATGTCCAGGCCTGGGCCATGTCGTTATCGATTGGGTGCAGTCACAGTGGGGCATGCCTCGCGGTGCTCGGCCCTTGGCGGAGGATCGACAGCTTTGATGGAGCATCCTCCCACTTCTCAGATGGTGGTCATGCGCGGCTAAACCTCTTGCTTTGCTGAGACAATTGCTCTGTTGCTGCTTGTTGCGACTTTAGGTAATATTCATCCATACCCAGCTTTGTTATTCACTCCCGCTCAAACATCATCTCCCACCCCGTCACGTGAAAGGCGGAGACCATTGCTCCTTCCTGCCCAATGGCGGCACAGCCAAACCAGGCTGCTTCCTCATCGAGGCCAACATCCTCATCCGGCGAAACGCACGCGCGCAACCGACCGTCTCCCTTGCTTAAGCCCTCCACTACTGCTTCGTCCTCCTCCGCCATCTCCACCGGCACCAGTACCCCGATCGGGACTCCTCGTAACAAAGACGCATCACTATCGCCGGCCGTCTCCCACCGCTCAAGCTTCGCCGACAACCTACGCAACTACCCTCCCTCTCCGCGCGCCCAAAGACAACCATCTTTCTCCGGCACCGCATTGGCAGAGCTCCTCATGAATCCGCCCTCCAAGTCAAACGGAGAAGATGCTCGGTTCAAGGGTCGCGACTGGCGCAGCATCCAGGTCAACGAGATAATCGACCCCGCCGAGGTGCGCTTCGTCGAGTTGGACACCAGCATTGAGGATACCACCAAGCTGTTGATCAAGTCTGGAGCTCCCAACTTGGTGCTGGTGCGAGAGTCAACAAAGACAAAGACTGCCATTGGCACTTTTGACTATACCGATCTCAACACATACTTGCTGCTCGTGCTGGGCTTGTCTCTTCCCGATGAGAGCGCTCAACAGCTCTCCAACAGAGCCCGTGGTGGTGAAGCCATCCCAATGGCAGACTTGCTAGACCACCTCGGAGCTCGCGAAATGCCCGCATTCTTGCCTCACACTGCAGACCTCACTCAAGCCATGGAAGTACTGGGCGGCGGCTCACACCGACTGATCATCTGTAAGGAAGGTACATCAGAAGTTGTAGGTATTGTCAGTCAGCTCCGTCTCGTGCGCTTCTTCTGGGAGAACCACCAAAACTTCGCTGCCACCGAGGCGCTGTACGCCAGGTCGTTACAAGAGCTTAGGATGGGCGCCAAAGTCGTCGTGTCCATTAACGGAGACCGTCCCTTGAGAGATGCCCTCCTGCTCATGCACGACGAAGGCATCACCAGTCTTCCCGTGCTTGACAACCAGAAGAACGTAATCGGTAACATCAGCCACGTGGACGTCAAGGTAAGCTCGCTCTCGAATCGCCACGCCCAATCTCGTGATAGTTTAAATGTTGACGTGAACCTCCGCAGCTGCTCACGGACAGCTCTTCAATCCCCCTTCTTGGCTCCAGTTGCATCCACTTCATCTCCATCATCCTCTCTGAACGTGGCCTCAATGATGGCCAGGACTCGTATCCCGTATTCCACGTGACACCCATCAGCACTCTAGCCCACACCGTCGCCAAACTCTGCGCCACCCGCTCCCATCGCATGTGGATTGTCGATTCACCCTCGCCCGTCGGCTCCGTGCCTCCAAGCCCAGGATTCCAAGCCGCAGTACCACCCTTCAGCCCACACAACTCCAACAATAACCAAAGCCACACCCACACTCAACCCAACCGCCCGCCAACCCTCGACGACCCCGTGACAAACGCCTCTCCCGGCTCATCAATCTCCAGCATCGGCCCAGGCACCGCCATCTCAGCCTCCCAACTCCCCGGCCAAAACCTCAGCGGCCGCCTTACAGGCGTCGTCAGCCTAACGGACGTCCTCAACCTCTTCGCTCGCGCCAGCGGCCTCTCGCCCAAAGACCCCGAGGAAGAACGCCAGCGCCGTCGCCGCTCCAGCTCTAGCTCCTTGCGCCCTAGCATGGATAGCTTGCGTGGCAGTATGGACTTGGGCCGTAGCCCGAGTACTGGTGGTGGAAGGCGGTAGACGTGTATGGCGTGATGGCTGGGAGATTTCTTAGCTTGATACGTGCTGGATGTGTTATGTTTAACTGCACAAAGAATGAGATTCTTTCGTTCGGGAGATTCCTGCCAGGAGAGCGAGAAAACAATAGACATTCGCTTGGCGAACAAATCGGTTGCTCGTCGGTCTTTTCCATTTGTGTTTTGTCCTTTCTTTTTCTTTTAGAACGATCAATGGGTTCAAGTCATTTGCTGTTGTGGGATAGCGAAGGCGTTTAGGGACAGATGTTGTTTGGCTTCGTTCGTTTGATTGCTTAGTGTGGACGATAAGTGCTGTCATTTATATGTCCCTTTCTCTCCTGTCTCTCATTCTCTTTTCTGGTATTGTCTTTCACGATCGCATTCAATGATTCCATTCAACACGAAATCCTCAATTCATCCTATACGTGAGCACGTAAGCGACCATTCACTGATTTTCACGAAGAGTGCATGTTCCAAGATCAAGAGTCCTCTACTGTCATCGCATCCCAAAGGAATGAGACGGCTTGGAAGTCTGAATAACATTGTACCGTAGGAATCTGGTTAGGCTGACAAAGACCAGGGGTTGATGTGCTGTGTTCCATAGAACTTATTACTACCATCCTTCAACGGGTAGTAGTTTCCCCAAAGTAGAAACGCCTTTCCAAACCCTCGAAAGGATCCCACAAGGTGTGCCTTTTATTTCCCCAAACAACCCCTTTGCGCCAAAAAGAGAAGATAAAAAAAAACCCCCCATCCCCCAACCATCAATCGTTGAAAAAAAGAAGGAAACTCAGACGGACCAACGCAATTCCTGCAAAATCGGAGGTAGCTTTCCATCATCACATCTTCCCCCAAGGCGACTTGGAGCTGAAGTGGTCAGAGTACCAAGCGCGGATGTCTTTCCATCTCCAGGACGCGGGCATCAGTTGGCCTTCTGAGATTCGAGGCATTGTGGCGTGAGAGGATGGGTTTGGAGTTGTTTTATGTGGGTTTTTGTTGCGACCTTGGAGAGGTGGGTGATTTTTGGTAATAACACGAGGTTGGTCTAGGCCAGGAGTTTGGTTAGCACAGGGCTGAGGGATGTCAATGCATGTGGAAGGGAGAGATCGTGCGCGACTCACGGTTTTGGTTCGTGGGTCGTCCCTGTTGGACGAGGTCGTATTTTGGCAGTGGAGCGTACTGGAGAAGGTTCTGTTTACGCTATTGTGTTATTGTATTGTAAGCAAGATCAAATCTTTCACGTTCCCAAAACAGGTCTTGCGACCAAAGGGACTTTGCTACAAAAACAACCCCGAAGGCCAAGCACATGGAGAATATAAACTGAGACATCTGGTTCGTGGATGTTTCGATGGCTGCGACAGTTTACATGAGCTGTATTCGCCCAATGAACGGGCTTGCATGAGGAGACCAAGATCAGTGTCAACGGCAGAGAAGAAACGATCCATACAAACGGCAGCAATCATCTGTGCAACTTCGGCTTTTCTTGTTTGTGAGGAAAGTGGAGAGGTTGGTTGCCACACTCCATGGATGGAGGTACTGGAAGTCCGAGGGTGGTCAGTTCATGGCTGCAGGTCTTCGCATCTTGCAGGGGAACGGACGGCTGCATAGAGCAGGGGAAGCTTCGACCAGGGCGTACGGGAGGCAGGATCTCCAATTAAATTTTTCAAGTATCTTCTGTCGCAGTCGTCTGTGCTGCTAGAAGTTGTGTGTGTGTGTGTGTGTGATTCCTCTGACCTGGCTGGGATTAAGCCTATCGTAGGTGAGACAAAATGCGTTGAGTGACTCTGAAGAACAAGACACAAATCCTGGACATGCTCACATCAGTGTTGTCTGGTTTAGAGCTGAATTTAGTTTGCTTGACAGCAACTTTACCTCCTGACGCCAACCTCCACTATAGCGCAGAGAGCCGCAAGGATGAGGCGTCCAAGCCTTAAGGAGAGCCAAAGCAACCGACACGTCGACGCGATAGTTATGCTGCATCCTCGCGCCGTGATCATCACTGCCTGCCCGGTGGCCGGGAATTTGAGACATCCCCCGTTGTTGTCGTCGTACAGATGTCGTTATCGATATCGTCACCTTGCTGACAATAATAACATCAAGCACCACCACACCACACCTACATGCTGCAGGCGACTTCAGGATTACTCGCAGTAACATGTCTTGCACGCGTGGCTTTGCAGATATGATGAAGAGTCACCGATAAAGAGCATCGCATTCAAAAACGCCGGCTCGCCGATGTAGAGCTCGTCATCGAGACTCTGCTCTGCCGCTCCCCACCCGCTGGTATCGCTCGCTCTATGCCCAACAGGGTAATATATGGACCACATCTACGGCTCTCCAACGATCACCGTGCCCATACTCCACTATCACTATAGATCTGCCACACCTTGCCTGTTTCCAACCTCGCGGTACTAGAGCACAATCCCTACCAAGACGGGCAATGCTGTGCTCGTGCCCCCGTTGGTTCCCCCGTTGGGCATCGCACCACGGCCACTGAGTCCGCCGTGCGTTGTGTCTCAGAGTCTCGATGGTAATGTTTGGTTCATAGGCATCGGGTGTCTCTGCACACTCGAAAAGAACCCTTCCTCTTGGCCTGCTACATCACTCTGCTTCTGTCTATTGATTGACTGCCTACTGACACCGGCACCTGCTGGCAAGCGACTTCAGGCCTTTGAAAAATGTCTTCCACACCTAGCGAGGTCCAAGGAGTAAGTTGAGGGTATTACGAAGGAATCTATGCGTTTACTTTTGCTGACAGTACACAGGGCGAGCAGGAACAGGCACCGTATAGACCGAGTAACCAGGCACTGGGTCAGATTCCCGCCATTATTCCAGATGTCCCTGTCAACGCGGTCTTTCTTCTCTTCTTCATCCTGGGCGGCGCAGGACATATGTTCATTCTCAAGAAGAATGGCCGCAACGGAAAGAAATTCGTGATTAATGGCATGATATTCGGTATCGTTGCAATGTAATTATTCTGGCACCATGGGACTTCATTACTGACTGCTCCAAGGCTTTTGCATAACACGAATAATGGCAACAAGCCTGAGAATAGCATGGGCAAACCATCCTCGGCATATCCCTGTCGCAATGGCTGCTATGATCTTCGTCTACGCCGGTGTTATCCTGCTCTTCATCGCCAATCTGTTCTTCGCCCAGCGTATCGTACGCGCACAACATCCACACTTTGGCTGGTCAAAACCATTCAGTCTTGGCCTACCTGTTCTCATGGCAGTAATCATCGGCACCATTCTGAGCCTTATCGTGGCCGTCATCATGGAGTTCTACTCAAGAAAGGAATCGATCCACACAGCCGTTCGGGTCATCCAAATCTACGGCTCAACTCTCTACACCATCGTCGCCTTCCTTCCCATCCCCATCGTTGCCATCTCCACCATCATTCGCCAACACCCCAAGATCAAACACACCCAAACCACCGACAAATTCGGCGAAGGCTCCATGACCGCCAAAATCGCCATAGTAATCTTCTCCGGCATCCTCCTCACCCTCGGCGCCGGCTACCGCGCAGGCACAACCTGGCTCCCACCCGTCCCCAGCATGGCCGAAGGCCCCTGGTACTTTTCTCGCGGATCCTTCTACGCGTTCAACTTCAGCATCGAGCTCTTCATGGTCCTCTTCTGGCTCGCAGTGCGCATAGACAAGCGCTTCATCATCCCCAACGGCGCCAAGGGCCCCTACTCGTACGGCAGCGGCTTCATTTTCGCGGGCGAAGTGGGCAACGAGAAACCCCAACTCGGCAACCGCGATTCCACACGCCACCTCACCGGCTCGCAAACAACGGGCTTCGCTTCTTCGCACAATTCCATGCGCGGCTCGCGCGTCTCATGGGCCACCGGCCCCGGCAGCCGACGAAGCAGCATTGGCGCCGCCAGCCGCGTGTCATGGGGCGGCATTTCGCGCGAAGACGTCTCGGCCGCGTTGGGCGAGGATGGGATTGAGGTCGTGCCGTACCTCTCGGACGAGGAGAGTGGGCATTCAGCACGCGATGTGGGAATCGAGGGTGTTGATCAGGAAATGGGCTGGGATCCGAAATCGGGCAAGTGGGCGCTGCGGCCTGTTTCGGGACTGACGGCTTTGGAACCTGCGGTTATGAGGCCGCAGAGTCACAAGGAGGGCGTTTAGAGGTATTGGTTGCGTTTCGTTTATGATTGTGCGAGATCTCGCGTGCGCGCGCTCTCTCTCTCTCTCTTATTTCTTATTAATCACCCGATGTAACAGACCGGGCATGACGATACATTTGATTTTAATTCGTAGTCATCTATGCAGAATATAGTTTGTCGAACAGCCAAGTATTGTGAAGCCAGACCATGTGGGTTTCACACAAGTCCAATTGATTGCTATAGTGTTGTTCTGACACATGTCTGAATGAACAAGTAACTGTTGTGACCGCAAAACCTATATACAGACGGACGCCATTTCAGTAGCGTTTCCCAAAAAGTCCAGCAACGCTGCCTCGTGGCCTCGAAACACTTGTGCTGAGAGCAAGGGCGAAGGCCACACTTCTTGCCCAAGGCATTGCTAATCGACATGATGTTAATACTGCGCGATGCCGTGCCGTAAAGATCCAGTTGACCATATGCATCCTCGGCGGGTGAGAGGGTCGAGTTATCCTGTCCAGTTCAAGCGGCGCCATCATTCGGGGAGCCAATTGCATCTTCCCCAAATAGAGAGCCCTGGCAAAGAAGGCATACTGTCATGAAGCGGCCACTGCAGATGCCTCTGGGGTCTCACTCTCTCCTGGCACCTCTGCAGCTTTCTCGACTTGATCCTTAAGCGCTTGCTCATCCTCCGCTCCAGCTGTTCCATCATCCTCAGCATCATGTTGCTCATCATTTCCATCGTTGCCACCTTCTTCACCCTCAGCTCCCTTGCCACCATCCTCCCTTAGCTTGCCACCCTTGCGCTTTGGCATGACCTTCATGAAGGACTCTCCCCAATCTCCACACTCCAACCAATGGACCATGATCTCGTTCACGTGGTTCGTTGCAAGTACTTTGCGGCTTGACATTTCCAGGTACTCTCCAATAGGCAGCTTCGCAGTCCGCACACCACGCTGCGTGGCGCGCTTGTGGCAGATGCCCTTCTCGCGGTTCTTGTCGACCAGGCCGCCAACAATGTAAGTGCTGAAAGGCTTCAGCTCCGTCAAAGTCTCGTCGGACTCGGATGACAGGTAGACGACTTCGCCCTCGTCCTTCAACTTCTGCATCTCCTTTTCGTCGATGTCGGCGTATTTGGCAAAGGCGCCCTTGAATGGTTTGCCACGGGTGTCGTGCATCCATTCCTTGGCTTTCTCGGCCGTGGCGACGAAGTCTTCTTCGAGGAAACGCATTCCCTTCCATGACTTGTAGACTCCGTTGAGAAGCCCTTCGAAACGCTCTTTCAGATGACCACCGAAGGAAGAAACGGTGAGGTGTGCGCGGAACTTGCTGTTCTTGTTGTCCGAGTAACATCGAGTGATCTGTGAAGCCAGCGAGATGCGTTCGTTATCGCGCATGAGTTCGTCGAAATCGCAGTCGAGGAGAATGGTCACAGGAAGCTGCACGGGGCGAAGGATGTGGCGTTCCCTCCTCTCTTGGCTGGTGATTTGAGGTTCGCCGTTTTCTTTGGCCTCCGCCTTTGCGGCCTTCTTGCGCTCTCGTTTGGCGACGACTTTCTCTTTGCGCAGAACTTTGCGCTCTTCACGCCCGGCCTCCCATTCTTCCTTTTTGCGGAGCTTCTTCAATTGGTTCTTTGACATCTTCGGTTGACCCTCTGAGGCGTCGTTCTCAGTTGAGGCAGCAGGACCTGCGGTCTCTGTGGCAACTTCTGCACTGCCTTGAGTAGCTGATTCGCCGGCATTTTGATTTTCGCTTTCGTGAGTCGCATCCATTGAAGTAGCGTTTATTTCAGATTGTGCAATATCGCCACCAGTTTGCCCAGCCTCGTGATCGTGGCTCAACTTGCGCATTTTCTGCGGCCTCTCGTCTCCCTCCATTTTCGATTGTGTCTTCCTACGAGTGGTTGATCCTATTCTCGGCCAGAAAAAAAAAGTCAACAGTGAGGTTGGAATAAATGTTTGCTGCTTTGCTCAGTCCGAATCCGCCAAGCCGCGCGACTTCCCCGAAGTCAGCCCGCCAGCTCTCGGTCAGCAACATTGAAGCGCCGCGAACCTCACTGCAACGAGCGTCATATCTACTGGACCCATTGCGCCCGCCCGCCTTCACTACACCTTTCACCAGATTATTCAGAGCTTCCTAGAGCTCCCCGCCGTCAATATGCCTCAGGATATGCCGCCCACCGGTGGCTACGAGCCCGTCCAGTACCGCCGCAACCTGCCCGTCCGCGGTTTCCGCCCCGCCTACTACCTCATTGCGATGGCTGGTATCTGTAGCTACGGTTTCTACAAGGTTGGCCAGGGCATCAGAGAACAGAAGTGAGCATATCCTTTCTCCTCGAGCAAGAGGGGCGGAAAGAAAGCAACAAAAGAGCGGGGGGAACCATGTCGCGAAGAGCGCTATGTGCAAGGAAAGAGAAAACAAGAACAAGACCTGATGCTGACGAAACGCGCTTCTTCACAGCGAGCTCGCGCGCGAGAAGATGTGGTCGCGCATTCACCTCATTCCCGTCCTCCAGGCCGAGGAAGACCGCGATCTCGTGAGGAGACACTGGGCCGACCAGGCGAGAGAGAAGGAGCTCATGGGCTCGAACAGCAAGGTCTACAACAACGACAGGTGCGTATCTATCTGGAGCCAGTGGAGAGCGGTCTCCAAAGAACACAGGGGAGGCAACGGAAGCTGACAACAAGAATCAGGTTCGTGCGTCCCACATACGCCGTCACACCCTCCGAGGTCACCAAGTAGAGCAAGAGCGAGGATATTATGTTGGGGAGGAGGACAGGTTGATGTACATATTATGGGGTTTGTGGCGTTTTTTAACCGTCGGCAACCACCGGCCGATGAAAGTATCAAAAGATTTCCGTTCAAAACTTATCCGCGACAGACTGAGGCGACATGTTCCGGGATCGTAGTAACGAAGTCCGGTGAGATTCCATGGCGAATGTTGAAATTGCACGGGTTTATGATTTAGAAGGTATCTGATTTCTAACTAACCGAAAGGAGGGATCATATACCTTTTTTCACTCTTGTTCTGTCGTATGGAAAGAGAGCATAGGACAACAGGGAAGAAAGTGCAAAAGCTCATTACTGAAACGCACGCCACTCACTTTCATCACTTGAGCACCCCAGTCGCCCTCAAAACGTCTTCTGTGCTTAGACCAGGTCCTCCAGGTACAACGTCTCGCCAGACATCTTCCTTGACGCGTTTGGACTCCTCGAGGACAGCCCAGTTGGGGCTCGCCTCTGCCCTCAACCACTTGAAATCGTCCACTTCATGCCATTGGTTCGGCACCGAGCGATCTGCTTCCTTGAGGAACGCATCGGGCAGTGGCGCGAATCGCACAGCGGAGCAATCTTCGATGATCGGCCTTCCGGAAGCGTGCAAGTAGACGTCGGACTCTTTGCTCTCATGCATTCGGAACTGCCTGCTCGCGACTACGATGACGGAGTTGGTCACATTGGTCAGGTGTGCGGCGCCGCTGACGTGTCCGCAGACAATGAGACTGTGATCAATGTTCTTCAGCGTGAGGGTGGCGAAAGGCTGGCCTGTTGATGATGATGTGGGAGAGGACATGTCGACCACGCAGCGGTGTAAGTTGGACAGTGTACCGGAGCTTGTGGCGTGGGCGGCTGATGCTGGGAGGATTATATGCTGGTTTGCGTGGTTGTTGATGCTGACAGAGGTACTTTGGGAGAAAGACATGCGCAGACGAGCGGCTTGCGCCATGGATGTTGGCGGAAAGTCGTCTTTCTGGGGCAAAGTGCCGACAGTATTTGCTTGCTCCGATGAAGGCGAATCATCATATGGCGTGTTGACAAAGCTCGAGGAGCCAGAGACGTCAGATGTGTAGCCAGGGGCGTCACGGCGCTTTTGGTCTGCAAGCAGAGCAGCGTCGTTCAAGCTGATGGCACTCTCATTTTTGCGTGTTGTGAATGCGGATTTGAATGCGAATTTCTGCCTGGGTGCTACTTTTGCGCGAGCATCTTGCAGTTTGTTCGATAGAGCCTTGATAGCATCTGAGTAAGTTCTCTTGTCGTAGGCAGGGATGGAAGCAGAAGCGTCCTTGACTTCATTCGACAAACGCGCAATGGCCGCCAAACAATGGTCGACAGCGTCCGCACGCTCACCGCCCGAGCTCGAGAGATCTTCGAGGGTGGATATTTCGTCTTGTATAGCTGTACAGCCGATCTAGTGAGAATTTGCTTCTCCATTAGGACGCGTTCCTGGGCAACGTGCTTACCTGAGGCTTCGTACTGGAAGTGCTTGAAGAATGCTTCGCTTGAGGTAGGCTGGTCGGCCGGTTGTTCCGACATTGTCGTCGCTGCTGCTGCGGCCATTGTTTAGTAATAGTGCGAGTCTGTGTCGCCCTGGAGAAGCGGCGGATCCTGCCGGTGCTCTACTGTAATTCTAGCGCCGACGGATGCGTGCGCTTGACAGCTCGAATGGGTACACAGGGGAAATCTCAATTTTCGAGGTGGGAGTTTTGATTCCGATGACAAGTCATTTGAGTTGGAAAAGGAATGTCGAACGTAGGCAGCTGAACGGTCGAGGCCGCTCATCTACTGACGGAGCCCGCCACCGTCGCGTGCCTGTTTGATGATGAGAGTTGTTTCCCCCCACTTCACCCCGCACTCAGAGCATCCCATCGGCGTGATGGAAGCATCATAGTAGCGCCAACAGTCAATGATCAATGCTGACATCGCATGCAATGTAGAAAAGCTGTAGGCTAAATTAAAACATGAAAATTCAATTCGTGAGTGGATATCGTGCTACAAAGCATAATACAAAGAACAGCATCAACCTCCTAGAATGAACCGAGATCCGGCACAGCCCTGCCCAAGAAGTCACTGAGGTCCTTGAGCACTGCACCGTTCAACTGGTGTCCAAGACCTTCGTACTCCTTAGTCTCCAATGAGAACTCGTCCACACCGGCAATGTGCAACGCCTTCAGAGTCTGGTCGAACACCCTCTTCGGGATCATCTGGTCCTGCTTGCCTCTCGCCAGGAACACAGGAACGTGACCGTGAGTAGCCGGCAGACCAGCGTGAGCGCGGAGGTCAGGCAGGCGGTCACACAATGGCAGGTATCCCATCAGACCAACAATACCGGCCAAGTGGCCGGCGTATTTTGAGCTCGTTAGGTCCGTCAACAGCGCCATGGCGCAGCCCTGGCTGAAGCCACCAAGCACGATACGCTGGGGCGGGATGCCTTTGCTCACGCACGCATCGATCAGAGACTCAACATAGCTGACGGAGTCGAGCATGCCCTTCTCATCCTCTGGTTCTTGGAGCTCAGGTCGGTCGGCGAATTGTGTTGGCTTGTACCATGCGGTGGCCCTGACTTCCTTGTTCTCGATTGCATTGGGAAACACCCAGTGAAGCCAGGGGAGTTTGCTGTTTTGCTGGAATTGCTCTGCGATGTCTGTACAGCTGTCAGTTCTTGCTTTTGCAGATTCTCGAATCGAATGATATCTTACTCTCAAGGCCTTCTGCACTGTCTCCCAAACCGTGCAGGAAGATGAATGCTGCGCCATGAGCGGGATCTGCGGGAGGTGCGGCTGCGGGTTTGTAGATGGCGGGCGTCCTGCCAGGAGTGGTGGGAAGGGTCATGGTCCTTGGTCTAGTCATTGTTGATGTGGTTGTGGGAGTTGATCCGCGGTATGGGAGAGAGATTTGGGACTGAATGATGATGGATAAGGAGGAAATGGTTTAGAGAAGTTGTGAGGAGTTGCGAGAGGTAAGATATGTTTTTGGAAGCAGGAGAGTTTCAGACTACCCATGGGGAATGATGTCGTTCTAGAAAAACGCGCTCTCCTGCACGCCGCGGACGGCTACAATCGCCTTTGTGACGCAGCCATTGCTATGTAGGGAGGTAAGGGACCCCTCCAGTACCCACCGTGATGAAGTTGTCGCTCACCCACTTGCCGAAGAAGGGGTCGTGTGCCTGTCGGAGCTTGACGGTCTAACGGAGCATCTCGGAACGCTGCAATCGAATAAAAGAAGCGTGGAGCCAGCGTTTGCCTATCGGAAACTGCAAGAGGAAAAACACTCACCACGCGGGTAGTGTTTCGGTCAAGTGGAACGTAATACCTTCAAAGGTTGACTTTTTGCACCAGCAGCCAATGACGCTGCCTGCCGACTTGCGGTGCAAATGCGGGATTTCCCCGGACGAGGGACAACGGCTTCGCTGCCACATGACTTTCACATGCGATAGGCCAGGCCTAGGACTTGCAGGCCACGCCGTCGTTTGTGATTTTCAAACCAAGAATGGCCGAAGGACCTCTACGCTTCCGAACCCCTCACATTGAGGAGATTCCCACCACCAATTCCAAACACCAGCCTGGATTCGCCTGGGTGGCCGTCAAGAAAGATGCCACCGACCCATCCAAGGCCGCACTAGAAGTTGCCGGCAAGAAGCGTGCGAGGACCACAGGCACAGGACAAACAGAAGCTCAACGTGAAGCTCTCAGTGCACGCCAGCAGCGAGAGATTGAGCGCAGGATCCGCGATCTCAACTCGGACAATGCAAGAGATGTGAATATCCCCATACCAAAGCGAGAGGGCGGCGGCTCTGGCGGGGCTAAGGCGGGAAAGACGTCCAACACCAAGAAAATTCTGGGCAGTGGGAAGGAATTCAAGCACTACTTGGATGACGAAGAAGCAGAGCTGGCGCGCACTGGCAAGATCGATGGTCTGGAGAGGGATCCTGATGCAGTTGTTGCGCAGCCTGTGCAGCGCGCGACCAAAACACCCATCGCGAGGAGACTTCAGCGTGAGCAGAGCAGCATGAGCGGTAGTCCTGCGCCTTCTGGCTCTGCACAAGCATTCACACTACCCTTTGAATCTAGTGCCGGCTCTGGCGACGATGAGATGGAGTTTGATGCGGTTCCACGCCTGCCTACACTGGAAGAAATGCAAGCGCTGGTCGACGCGCCGCCTTTGACGTACAACGCCGCTCGCTCAGCTCCTGGACCTGCTACTGCGCCGCCTCCGCGGATGTTTTGCGAGATTTGCGGGTATTGGGGGAGGGTCAAGTGTTTGAAGTGTGGCGCGAGGACGTGCAGTGTGGATTGCGAGGCGGTACATGTTGCGGACAGGTGTTTGAAATTTTACGCGTGAAGATGGGATAGGATGGGAAATGGATGGAGGAGTTTGTGTTTTTGCTGCGATATGATACCCCTGGTGCGGCCGGATTATTAGACAGAAAATGGGATACGGATTTGAGATGTTTTCGTTTGCTTGAGAAGCGCTGGTTTTGCGCGTGTCTGTTTTGCTATGATTTTGGAAGAGAGATCCAGCTGCTTGCGATGGAAATACCTCCTATCTTCTTATCAACGACAATGGGTAGCCATGTCAAGATGCACGTGAATATCGCTTACCTCAGCAAAGCTTTGAAAATTGCTTGCTCCTGAGTCGACCGTTCTCGATGGGCTCATTATTCTCGGCCGTGACTTCGCCTTTCAACAGCACCTGGTAAACTGCATTGTAACGCTTGGCAACGTGTGTACTTTATTGCTGGCAGAAGGAAGAAAGCTTCTGCGCGTCGGCAAAAAGGTTCTTGGGATAGGGTTATCTTTAGCCATACTACGATGTGGATACTAGGGCTATTCTGCAAGCAAAGCAGTTGACAACGGCGCTCCAACACAAAGACGCTATGTCTGCACACGAAGTTGCATGACAGCTTTGTATGTGTGGAAATGTCTATCGACAAGCATCGGCTGTCATCATCAGTCTCCGAGACATCGAGCCAGCGATGGGGCTACGAGCTTCGCTCCCCAGCCCTCTCTATCCAACGGCGGCGGCGGCGTGTCTCACTCCTCGACATCGCCATGGCTGCTTGAAGCTGCACGTACGAGTCGGTGGCGTCCAGCCATTACGTCTGGATACAGCAACATGGCGCCAGAAGCGTGCACATCTTTCGCGAGGGCCGTTCCATGAATGCGCGGTGTTGATATTGCAGAGTGCGACAGTAGGTAGCGCACGGGGATTAGGGAGAGCACTCCGTGCACTGGCTCCCTACGCAGAAATCGGGTGTTGGCTTGTCATCGATCGATTCGTGGAGAGGATCGCACAGCGAAGATGACAACAACCCAGCCGCCAGATTATAGCAGGCCTCATCTGCCTTTCCAGAGATTGTCTTGTCGAGCGTGTTTGGCAGGCGAAAGAGTGTAGCAGGTCAAAAATTACCCATGGCATTCACTCCTCTCGACCACAAGTGCATCTGGACGAGCTGAAGGAGGGAAATCGATGTAGATCGTGGCGCTCTACCTTGCTAGCACTGACTTACATCATTGGATCTCCCTCGTTTCGGGCACGGTGTGTGGAGTGAGCGTGGGCAAATTCAGCGCCCACCCGCCTTGCCGCGCTGCATGCTGGTTGGCGCCTCCCGTCTCGGCTGCCATCCTTTCCCAAGCGGCGACCTACCCTTGTGAGCCAGACGACACCACCACCCACCACCACCACCACACCTCCTCATTGCATGTGTGCAGGAGAGCCGCACGACATTTCAGCTACCACCTCCCGATCGCGATCACACTGCCTTCCATCGCCCCCTCTGCTGCCGCTCTCCTCGAGATCTCCAACACGCGCTCGGCCTCCACTCCGCTGCTGGGCTGGATTCTGACGCGCAGCCTGCTTGCTGGCTTCGAGGCTTGATATCTCGCCGACCCGACTCTCTGGCACCCCGGCACCGGCACCACACACGCGCCTCGGCCGCACCAGCACCACGTTGTTCAGCAGCACCGCTTGATTTTTGCCTGCGCCGGCCCTGATGCTGAACTGCACATTGCTGCGACTACTGGAGCGTCCTTGCGCTGCCGCCAACACAGCGGCAGACCACCCGTCACGAGCGGCACACCTCATTTAACGCACGGCGCGAAACACAGGACGATTTGCTGTTAGGCAAGCGCTTTCCGGATCACGATGAATGAATATCAGTATGGCGATACTGGCTATGATGGGAATGGCATGCAGCAGGATGGCCAGCAGGATATGCAGAATATGATGATGATGGGCCAAGCGGGCATGAATGGAGGCGGAGCTGCCGATGGAGGCGTGGCTGGCGAACAATCTCTGGACGAAATTGTGAACATGAACAACATGAACAACGTGAACAACGTGAACAACTCGAAGATGCTCCGCCGGCAGAGCCTGCCGCAGGGCTACACCAATGCCGCGCCAGCTCAGGGCAATAGCTTCAACCCAGGCATGCGCCGTATCAACAGCATGATGGAGTTCAACGGCGATCGCTCCCCTGGTGCAGCCATGAACTCCTACCAGTTCAACCCAGGAATGAACATGAACCAAACTGGAAATATATCTGGCAGCACCACTCCTACACAAGGAGGTCAAGTGCCCATCCAGAACCGGCGGCAATCTGGAAACAACGAGCTCAACTTGAACACGAATTTTTCAAATCAGCAACAAAACATTCCTGCGATGATGACTGCGAATTCGACATACGCCTCCCCAGCGAATCAGACTGGTCTGGACATGGACATCAACAGTCCATACTTGGATCCTAGCCTCAACATGCAGATGGACTTCAGTCTTGATCAAAACGGCATGAACACTATGAGTGGGATGGGGGGCAACATGAATATGAACAACAACATGAATAACATGGCCAACATGGGTATGGGTGCAAACCTGGGCAACGGCATGATGGGTAACAACACCCCCTCAAGCAATGTGCCTTCCACTATAGGTCCCACTGGTGACAACATGCAAATATCACCCATGTACAACCCGCCTCAGTTCAACCAGAATGCAGCCGTTTCCACTATGCACTCGGCTACACCGCAAGGCACACCCGCTGGGCCCACGCGGGTCGCCTCGCATGATGCCAACAACAGGAGCGGGGCCAATTCGCAATACGGCCGGAAGAGTCAAAGACCTTCACTGCCACACCAGCTCTCAAGGAGCCAGAGCGCCCAAGTGTCAACTGTTCCTAGCCCACAGCAAGGGAGCACACCTCATGCGACCATTGAATCCCAGCAAGCTCAGATTGCGCAAGACATGCCACCTGAAAGACACGACAATCGCAGTCGGGGATTCCAGGGCCAACCCCAGAACCCGTTGCCAGGATCCCTCCAAGACCGTGGCGTTGGCCGAGTCGGCAACGACTTCAACGGAGTAAATGGGCCGCTTCCTGTGAAACCAGCAAATTACAACCCTAACAATCAGAACTTCCCGTGGGAGCCTGCGGGAGGCAGCTGGCCTTCTACCATGGTCAACAAGCCTCATATGCAATCCGCATATAAGAACGCGTACTCATCCAGCGGATTCGATATGCTTGGTGTTCTGGTATGTTACTTGTAATTTTTCAAAAGTGATCAAAATTGACAAATATTCAGATGCGTGTTGCAACAAGACCGAACCCTGAGATCAACATCGGCTCAGTGGACTTGTCGTGTGCGTTCGTGGTATGCGATGCAGAGCTTGATGACTTTCCAATTGTGTATTGCTCGGACAATTTCGAAAGATTGACCGGCTACACTAAGCATATGATTCTCGGCCGAAACTGCCGCTTCCTGCAGTCCCCTGACGGCAACGTAGCGGCCGGTGTGCGCCGCAAGTACGTGGACGACGATTCTGTGCTGTATCTCAAAAACATGGTCAATTTGAGGCGCGAGTCGCAGATTTCGCTCATTAACTACCGCCGCGGCGGCCAGCCTTTCATGAACTTGCTCACAATGATTCCTATCACCTGGGACACGGAGCAGGTCAAATTTTTTGTTGGTTTCCAGGTTGACCTAGTGGAGCAGCCGAATGCGGTTACAAACAAGAACCCTGGTACGTTCATCGCTCGATCGGCTTACCGATGCAATCCGATCCATCCGCCGGGTGACCCGACCCTATGGATGCCTTGGCCACACTGCTAACCGAACTCGCACAGATGGCTCGTATGCAATCAACTATCAACGTGGCATGGCCATGCCAGCCTACACCATGAGTGCGCCAGAATCGACCTCAAAACAAGACCTGGGCCAAACTGTGCCGCGAGACGACGTGTCGACAATCTTGAGCACCATCGGCTCCGGAGAGTCTGAATACGCTAAGCGCATGTGGGATAAGGTCTTGCTAGAGAACACGGACGATGTCGTGCACGTCCTCTCCCTGAAAGGACTTTTCCAGTGGATTTCGCCGTCCGCACAACGCATCTTGGAGTACGAACCCAGCGAGATCATCGGCACCGCCCTCAGCTCTGTCTGCCACCCAAGTGACATCGTGCCAGTCACCCGCGAGCTCAAGGATACCTCCTCTGGCGCCTCTGTCAACATTGTCTTCCGCATTCGCCGCAAGAAGAGCGGTTACATGTGGTTTGAGGGCCATGGCTCTCTTCACACTGAGCAAGGCAAAGGCCGGAAGTCAATCATCATGGTTGGCCGCGAGCGACCTGTCTATGCACTCAGCAAGCACGATATCAGTAACGCCGGCGGCGTGGGCGAGAACGAGCTCTGGACGAAGATGTCGACATCTGGAATGTTCCTCTACGTATCATCGAACGTACGGCAGCTTCTGGATCGCCAACCGGATGAGCTCGTCGGTGTGAGCATACAGTCACTGATGCGTGCCGAATCTAAAGCTGAGTTTGGTCGCATCTTGGAGCATGCGCGAACTGGCAGCAAGGCGTCCGTCAAGCACGAGATGATCAACCGAAGAGGTCAAGTACTGTCTGCCTTTACCACGCTGTATCCAGGCGATGCTAGCGAAGGTCTGAAGCCAACGTTCATCGTCGCACAAACACGTCTTATCAAGTTCTCTCGAGCCACACAACTTGCGCGTCCAACACTGACCAAAGAGAGGTCATCCGAAGATTCGCTCCTTTCGAGAAGCGCAACCAATACCAATAATCAAACAGGATCCACTACTGGCGACACTCCAAACTCTGGTATTTCAGGCAGCAAGTTCCACAATACCGACCATTCAGCCATGACGTACGCAGGACAGAATGGCCTCAAAATCGGCCATCAAGACGACTCGCTGGCGTCAGAAGACAACTTGTTTGACGAGCTCAAGACGACAAAATCTAGCTCATGGCAATACGAGATCCGCCAGCTGGAGAAACGCAATCGCATGCTTGCCGAGGAGGTGCAATCGCTGATCGCAGCAAAGAAAAAGAGGAAGAGGAGAAAGGGTGCTGGCAATCAACAGAAGGATTGCGCCAACTGCCACACAAGAGTCACACCGGAATGGCGACGAGGACCCAGCGGCCAGCGAGATCTGTGCAACAGCTGCGGTCTCCGCTGGGCCAAGCTAAACGGCCGCGTATCTCCTCGCACCAACTCTCAACAATCTGTTCACTCAGGCGGTGCTTCTGGTCGCGCATCAAACGCGTCCGCATCTCCACGAAACACCCCGTATGGCGGGCAAGCTACTCCCCATGGCGTGATGAAGAACGAGTCTCCCAACCAAACGCCCAATGCAATGGCCAATGCGACCGAAAGCTCAAACCCACAGAGCCACGCAGCGAACATGACAGGCGCATCGGGCGTGCCAGACAAAATCGACGAGGGCGTCGAACCCGAGCTGTAAACCGGGCTTCTTCTTCCTCGTCTCGCGATCCTGCCCATGCGCCTTTGCCAATGGTTTCCTATTTTCGAATTTTTCTCGGCTCTATTAGATCTCTCGCCAGATACCCCTCAGTTGATCTTCCTACTTTCATGTTATTGACCTATTCATTTTACCTTGCAGACTTCTTCATATTCTTTCATCTTTGGGGCTATGCAAGGCGGAAATTGATGGAAACGCCCCCTTTTTTTTTTTTCTTTTTGGGCATGATGGCACGACTTTCTCGTTCTTTTTCACGAAAGGGAAGTTTGGGTGTCATGGGGCGTTTTTTTTTTTTTTTTTTTAACTTTCTTTCTTTCTTTCTTTCTTTTCGGTTTCTTCTTCTTTCTCATGGGTTTCTTTTGGGTCGGGGTTTCTCTTGGACGGAAGAAAGAGAGTGGAGGTTTGATTTGGTGGTTGCACATGACGGAAGTATTGAATGTTTGTCGATTTGTTGGATGATGGTAGATACCTTCGTGTTGATTCTTCGAATTTAACATATCCTTTTTGTGAGATGAATTCAGATGAATTGAGGATGTGATTTTCGAGTACCGTTCTTTGTTTCTTGTTGATGAATGAGAGGATTGTCTTGTCTAACGTGAACATGGAGTTTGTAGGTGCGGTGGAGTGTTGTTCGCCTTTTTGAGTCTAGACCTGAATACCTTGTATCTTGTGTTACACGACTTGTGATTTGTTCGGAGGTATAATCACTAAGGTATTTCTGGCAGAGTTTCGATCTTGAAAGAAGTCGGAGAGTAAGTTCGGTACTCGAGCGGCTTCAAATCTAGAGTGTTCTTCTATCTTGTAATAAATACTCCTCTCTCTAAGCCTCTATAAATACCGCGATAACTCGAAAACAACTACTTCATTAAATCTAAGTACAGAAGTACATTCGCTATCCCTTGTGATGTATTGATGCGTTTTATCCCTCCAGAATCACACCGTCTTAACCCATGTATTGCATCATCGCCCCCACTCCGACCTTATATGCCCGATTTCTTTAATTTAATGTGCCCCTAAATCAAGGCACATGCCAACAGTAACACCTACAACATCGGACGACTCGATGCTTGCTGGAGCACTTCGACTTATGAGAAAGCTCACGGAATGCTCTACAGACCCAACAGCACATTGAACCAACGGCTGTGATGGCTGGTACCTCGTGTGTGGCTAGATTTGGTGGGCGGCGTTCTACTGGTGCCGAGGTCGGTCGATCTGCTGTGGATAAGACCAACGACGGCAGTTCTTCTGCACGCAATGCGATTCGTGATGTAGCCAACCGTCAGGACGAAGACTCCGAGAAGGTCATATCACCGTGCCTGGGGAAGAGACAACCTGGCATCGAAGAAGATGGAGAGCCTGACGACAAGGATACACCGCGGCCAGTAAAGCAGAGGAAACGTTCCGGCGAGCCCTCCAGCTATAACAATAAGCACTTCGAGCATTCGAAGCGCCAATCAAAGACGCTTCGAGAACAAGCTCTCAAAACGATCATGTCGTGCTGGAACATCTCTAGCAAACAGTTGACGGGCGTACCACACGCTCCCAAACGGGCTCATGGGATCGAACGCCCATTCATCGAGCCGCTGGATTGGAACGAAAACCTTCTCAAAGCTCTTGCACGTCTGGCTTTGATGACTCGAGGCAACTTCGCTAGTGCCTGTGCTGCTCTCAAAGACGCTTTCGAGTGCACGAGTCGGCCCATCAGAGCGACGCGGCTGACAGACTGCATTGTTGACAGGGCCATCAGGGCTGTCCAACACGATATCACGGCGCCAGCGCCGACGAAACGTCGAGAAGCTGCTGTAGAACCTGAGTCCCCAGCGCACCAAGGTGTCGACAAATCACTGGTCACAAAGTTGCCCGCCAGTCCGCAAACACCAACATCAACAGCCCAAATCACCAAAGCAGCTTCAAACACCACACTGCAAACTCCACCTCGCTCGCAGTCTACCAAGAGCGATTCTTCGGGCTCCGCCACACAGTCAAAGTTCTTCGGCTGTGATGATGGACCTCTGGCCCACGAGGACTTGCTCGTTTACAGGATGAGACTGGATCTTTGCGAGGCGGAGCTCAATTGTAGGGCTACGAGGGCGCGATTGGATGAGGCTGAGCGATTGAGAGGAGATGGGGACTCGCGTGCTAATGAATTGATTGTGTCATGACGCTATGCGATGCCAGGAGCGTGAACGGAGGAGTAGTAATGATCTGAATGGATGACTTGGTTTTCCTTGTTCTCTTTGGTCTCTTTAACATGATTCTACTTGTGTTCGCTGGGAAATAGACTTGCTATAATGATCACGGAATGATCTTACGAATTCCTCGTCCCTATACGTATAACTGGGCATCTTTCCGTTCTACCATTGGAGATGATGCTCAAGTATGGAACCTAAAGACAAGAGCACAGGGCAAATATTCAGTATTACCAGAGAGGATCAGAATGCCTCTCATCAATCCCGGACATGTGCAGGTGGAGATGAGGTCAATGGTATTCGTTATTGGCTACCTGAGCACTCTTTGCGAGCGTAAACTATCCGAGAAGCCCACGTGCATGCCAAGCATGGCTGCACCCATTCTTACACCATAATGGCTGGATCCTTTACATCTTAGACTTGATCTCCTCGAGAAGCTGCTGCAGCTTCTCCTTGTTTGCATTCTGAGAAGGCCAGCCAACGCCCAGACCCTCAGTCTCGTTTGGCTTGGGAATCATGTGAACTTGAGGTTACCAGGTTAGCGAATCTCTCACGCACGACGTCATAAGCAAAAATCATACCGTGGACGTGGTCGACGACCTGGTGCGCGATCCTGCCGTTGTTCTGCAGAATGTTGAAGTTCTCTGCGCCTGCGGCCAGGGCGATCTTCTTTGCAATGGGAAGCAACTCGGCCAGAGACTCGTCGGGGATGTCCGTGAGTTTCTCGCCGTGGTGCTTGGGAATGACGAGCTAGTAGGCATGTTGTCAACACACGTGTCATCTGCTTGAATGTCTATCTATACCGGACGGTACGGGGATGCACCTACCGCGTGGCCTTTGCTCAGCGGGTTGATATCAAGGAAGGCGAATGTCTTCTCGCTCTCAAAGAGCTTCATGGAGGGGATCTCCCCTGCGAGGCTAGTCAGACAAGAACAGAGTGGTGGCTTGCAGCACGCGGGCACTACTGACCCTTGATGATCTTGCAGAAGATACAAGCGGCGGCCATGATGAGGAGTGGTGCGTTTGGGAGATGGCTGTCGTTTCTTGTGCAACAGCTGGTGTGTTGGTGCAGCAGCTACAATTCGGCACATCGGCCAGCGGCGCAGCCTCCAGCGCGGGGTTCTAGGACGAACTGCCCGAGCGCCTTGCATTCCCTCGCTCCAAGACCTCATCCCGCACAAGTAACAAGTAATCAGCATGTACGAGCATCCCTCCCGCAAGGCACTTCTGCTGGTAGCAAGGCCCCCTGGTGCATGTGCCTGACGGCTATGTGACAGGTCGTCGAGAGGATCTGAGCACGCACCCACTCGCCTGACGATAGCGCCGTGTCAGCATCTTCACATCAACCCTCGGTCAGGCCACACTAACCTCGATTTTCAACAAGTTGACTACTAGTAGTATAGCCCGACCCGGGCAATGGGTCGCACGAATATGAGAGCGGCCACATCACTGCCCGCATGTCTCTGGCCCTTACAGCAAGACGAAAGAAATTCGCTTAGCCACGTGCTTCGTCGTTCGACTCGCATGGCCAGCAGTGTGACTGCTCGCTTCAGCAGACACGGCACAATCATGGAATCTATTGACCCCAGCGCCGTGGTCAATAGCAAAATTCAATAACGGAGATCATTTCGCCCAGTTCGTCAGTCAACAAGGAGCGACTACCCTGCTCTTCTGGCCTGCCGCATCGAAATGATAGATACGACATATCCTGGCTTGGCCTCGTTTGCGAAGACGTTGAGCGTATTCGATGACTGCCTGTCCTGTGTATAGCCAGGCTTGAGAGGGCGTCCGGCTACGCTACTGGAGCTGCAGTAGGTACCGCAGACCTGGCACACCGGTAGGCTATCTCACGTCCAGAATATTGCTACTTCGCTTTCACAACGGTACTTTTCTTGTGATGAAAGCCTCATACATTTACCAGGGACGGTGTGCGGCAGACGGCTGCTGCGCCGGAAAATATTGCAGATTGCTAGGGCTAATCCTGATCCTCGACTCTTTACCAGTGGATACATGTATGGTGCGATTCCCTTCGACTCTGTTCAAGTTTTACTACTGCATAGGTGTTTGAGTCGTCAAAGAGTCTTCTTTAACAGTACATGTCGCCTCTTTTGAGCATATAAACACTGCGCTCCTGGATTGGTGTTTCACTGCCTTCGTTTTCTCTGGGTGGAATGCTGTGCTTCCCGTCATGTCTTCCACTGTACCACAAAACTCGATCCCATTTCGGGGATCCACTAACAATGGCTCTTTTTATTTCTGCATTGAAGGGGTATGTATTCGTACATGGTATTCTACATGAGACCACGCTGACGTTGCACTTCCAGCTACCGAGCCGCTACACATGGCAAGATCTGAAGGATCTAATCCGCCAAAGTGCGGAACATGGTATCTGGACCGAGATGGCCGTTTATCCGAATGGCCAAACCGGCGGAACTGGATGGGCAAGAGTTCAGCGCGGTGATGAAGCCATTGCTCTTTTCAGTAAGCCCCACGCTCCCCGAATGTGCAATACCATTCGGTACTAATACCTGTTGCAGGATTTCTCGAGAACAACCCCGTTAACGGCCGCCGTCTTCGTGTCCACCTCTGGGACACCACATCATCACCACCGCAGTTCCTGATGCATACATGTGGCGATTCTCCGTGTGCTGTCACTGCGAGATCGGCTGCTGCTTATCGGGCTGCTGGAAATCCGTCTGCTCGGCAGCCGGCATCGCCGTCCTTTGCTTACAACCAACCTGCAACACCTTCCGTGGCAAGGCCCACATATCCGTTTCCCGTTTCTCCATTACCCGTGGCTTCTGCCGCAGTTGCTCCACAATACACCACGCAAGGATTAGAGTCCAGAATGGCAAATCTCAGCATGGGCACTTCCGTCCCTGGGCGGATGGCTCCAGCATATCCTCAGGGAACTGTTGTCAACATTGGTCAGGGTACCGTGCAGACCGAAGCTCGAGGAGTCTTCATCAGCAACATCGACTTCAAAGCCAAGTCGGAGGACATAGCGCGTCACTTCGGAAGAGCCGGGCGGATTGTGAGGTGTCAGTTGCAGAAGAACCCTTCAACAAACAAGTTCAAAGGCAACGCAACGATACAATATTCAACAGCAAAGGAGGCCAGAACGGCGGTCGACTTGTTCAACAATGAGAAATGGATGTCGATGCGCCTGAAGGTTCGGTTGGATAGGGCTACTACCCCCATCAGTGCTCCCCAACCAATCCCCACCACCAACGTTGGACCCAGTAATGGTCGTTCTTCGCAACCGGGTCGAACGAATGTGGAGCCTATCATTGTCAATGGTAGTATGCGTTGACAAGCGGCTGCTGTGATGGCCACAGCCTGGTATCTTCGGAGTCTTGGGTTAAATTCTGTCTTGCAGCGAAATTGCCAATTGTATCCACGCTTTGGTTAGTGCAATTGAGTCTCATACACTCTACCGAACTTTCTTTCAAGCCATCGCAATGGTGCCAAGAGTTTCCGCCACACGATGTCTTCGGCAAACAAGCATCAGCTCTTGAACATAAGCCCCTACGAGGCATTGTGCCAGCGTGCTTCAGGGTCTATTCAACCTTGCATCGTCACATTCATCTACAGGTCGCATTCAGTGTACAGATGAGCGTGCATGTCTTCTGGGTCGGGGAGATGGAAGACTTTCCACCGCGCCTATCTTCAAGTAATCCGTGCATCCGTCCACACAACGCATCCTTATGGAGGCGCAGTTTGATATGCCGGTCATTTAGCCTCGCCAACCCGCCAATACAGTAGCACCAAGGACGCTAAGCCTTGTGTGACCACGCTTTGCCCAATGCATCGAACCCTCAGCAGGCCGAGCAGGCTAGGGTGTGCCATGGTTGATGTCACATGCAATATGAACCGCTCCGCCGGACAACCGCGCTCAGAGTTGTGGTTTACTCACGGCTGCCGCTGTCGGAAAGAACCAAGATCAGCCACATCCGGGTCAAGGGGAATACATGTCGTCTCACTCATGCATACGTGGTGTCCACGATTGCGCAATGGACACAACCTGAGCCAGACTTGGCTTATGGTAACTCCAAATCGGCATATGCTCCGTTTGGGCGAAGTGCTGGCCTTGTTTCCGTCGAGTGTAGAGCATGCTCGCTCTTGAGATTGATACATTGCCGACATGGCTGCTGACTCTAGGTATTCGAAGCACTGTGGGTTGTTGCTTTACGATGCCCTATTGGGTCAGCATTTAGCACCTGCGCTACCATCATCAGCGCATACCAAAGCACTCGTCCAGGCGCTAGCTAGCCTACAGGAAACCGCCACAAACAGGAAACCGCCACAACCAAAGAAGAAGCATTGCTTTGCATAGTGCCATGCCTTGAGAGCGGGGAACCCGGCCTCTTGTGTTGAGTTATCTTCAACAATGGAACGCTTCACAGAGCTCTAATTGAGAAAGATGCGTGTGATATCGAGCGAATCAAACCCGAAGAGTGACATCGAGTCTCAACGTACATTGTAACCACCGAAAAAAAGATCAGATCGAACCTCGCGTACAACATCCCTCTCCAACATGGTCGGATGACTTTAGCCATCAGACCAATAGTGATGTTGCTGAAGGCGCCAGATCGTGGTCTATAAATGTGCACGACCACGTGCAAATGAAAAGACGCAGGCTCTCGGACGATCCGCAAGCAAATGGTGACCGTACCTGACCGTTCACCCACACCAGTCGCTGCGACACCATATTTCTATGCATGCACGGCCAGCGGCCTCATCTACGAACTCCGGCACTGATGTAGGCACCCATCACCCAGCAATGCCATATCATTCGACTGGAACACAGTCCGTCGCACAACATCATGCCTCCTGTCAGCTCGGAGCCTGGTCCGTTTTCTCCAACTATCTGTCTCGTCAACACACGGAAGATAGCGAGTCTCAAATTGCTCAGATTTTCGTGGATATCCTCGATCGCGAAACTCGGCCCCAGTCTCGCGACAAGGTTTCGCCCCCTTTGCATGTCAATCACGCTACAGCTCCTCAACGCAGCGCCACTTGTGATGCGTTCGCAGCCGTGTATGTATGTATGAAGAGCGCTAGGTAGGACAGGGTCTAGTCGTGCAAGAGCACGGGGGTAACGCGGGATCGAGCTTTTTGCTCACTTTGCCGTGTGGTGGTACAAGGCTTTTTCGCCAGCCTGGTTTGCCCTGCTGCAGAGCCTTCTCCCGCTCTGAAGTGCTGAACGGTGATTCGATCGCTGCCGGCCTTCAGACCTTCTGCCTGCATCTGCCTTTTGCCATCCACACACAGCACATGCACGGCCGCGCCGCGCCCATACTCACCGGCGTCTAATCCACGGTACTTGCGATGCACGCCACCACGAAGCATACACTGGCTCTCTGAGATGACTGCTGCTGCTACCGTTGTTGCATGCGTTACGCGTATCTGGGCGCTTATCCCGCACTTTCTTCTGGTCGTATATGCGACGTGATGGGATGGGAGGCATGCGGATAGGGAGAGGCCGTCACATCCTGCCGTGAAGAATCCTCCACCGCTTCTTCTTGGGTATGTGGACTCTCCTTCAGGCTTAGTATGTCGAGATAGGCACTGCGATGCTGAGAGGATGGTGCTTTGGGAGTAGTTTCTCTGCTTCCTGTGAGCTACCGCCATCCACTTTGATAGCCCACAATTAGCCACTCTGGCACTGAAAAGCCGCGAGGAGCGCTTCCCGGGTAATATGATTCTTGAGAAGCGGTGGATCTCAACGCCTAGTAGAATAGGTTATGTGATCCTACTGCATCTCTTCTGCGCATTGCACGTTTGTGATTTCGTTTCTGATTATTGGTTTGACTGCTGACGGCAAATATTCCGGTGGCAGCTTTTTCTTTGATGCCTCGGTCTGTAAGCCATTTACTTCCCGTTGCTTTCGTTAGAGTGCTTCAACTTCAAGGGGGGGGGGGGTCGAACATGGACATCGGAGGTATAGCTTGTCGACTGGCTGGGCAGCTGGCTCTTTCTTTCGGCCTAGAAAATTGATATTACGGCCTGCTTAATGTAAGAATCATCAAGAATTCAATCCAACATGATCTCCATTGACTGATCGCTTTGCGTGCGATCGTGAGTGAGTGGCGACTTATGCAGATGCGAGCAGTCTTTGTCTTATGGGGAGGTCTATTTATTCAGCGGAGCCATGTGAGTATAATACATGAAGCCATGCCATTAAATGACATGAAGATAGGTAATTACGTCTGATGTTCACTTCGAGCAGTCAAAGTGTAGTCTCAATAGACAAAGGTATATGAGATTTGACTTTGCGTTAATGAACTTTATGGCCTTGCCTTGCTGAGCCTTGTCCTCGCCCCCAGATTTGGAAGGGCAGAGAAGCGGAAGCGCGGCTTGATTGCTCGCCGAGACATCGCTCGGTCCTTTGGTCAGTCTGGCTGGTCTGCTGCGCCTCTTGTTGGTGATAGCAACCTTCGACACCGCTCCTGAGGCAACACCACCACCTCTTCTACAATCATCGCCGAAATCACCACTTGCACCGCTGTCACTGCTACATCTGCCAGCCTTCATTATCATCGCATTCACCGAGCCATGAGCTCCCAGCGCTACGAGCGTGTAAGTCGCCGCCTAATGACGCCACCCAACACCGTACGATCAACTGACACCATGCCTACGCAGATCGCAGCGCAAGATGTCGACGACGACCACAGCCATGCTGTAGCGCAATCACCAACGCCTGTTCCCAACTCGCCACCGCCCTCATTCCGCTCTAGAGCCAGTTCCCGCCGCCCTTCGCAGTCCGACAACCACAACCGGAGTGAAGAGGACCGCAACCTACACGATGCCTTCGACGCACCCTCAGATGACGAGAGCGACGACGAAACAAATGCCGACCAGAGGCGCCTAATACACCGCACACCCTCGCGCTCCTCATCAAGCGGCAGCGAGGCGGCCGCATCACAACCACAGCAGCCGCCTCAAAGACCGGCCTCTCCGCAACGCACCATCACCCAAATACCCATATACACACCTCAAGTAGCGCCTACAGGCAGCCGCATTTACGGAGGTGGCAGCGGTAGCGACGGAGTCTGGGCGAACCTCAACGCGAAACCGCGCGCTGGCGAAGATGTAGAAGAGAAGCCTCCGACTTACGAACAAGCCGCCGCAGACGCCACACCTCCGTACTGGGAAACCACCGTTCTATCTCCTTTCTCTCACACCGGAGACCCCAACGACGTCTTCGTAGACGGCCTCCTCGTCGGATCCTTCTTCTCATTCATTTGGAACGCACTAATCTCCATGTCCTTCCAACTCATCGGATTTCTCCTTACCTACCTCCTACACACCACACACGCAGCCAAACACGGCTCTCGCGCCGGTCTCGGCATCACTCTCGTACAATACGGCTTCCAAATGCGCTACGCCGCCTCAGGAGGCGTATCCGAACCCGGCCCACCCAACGTTCCCACAGACGGCGTACCCGACCACCCTAACTCGCACGACTTCGATCCCAACCACGTAGCCGGCAGCTCAGGAGGAAGCGACGACCACAAACACAACATCTCCACCGCCGACTGGCTATCCTACGTCCTCATGATCGTAGGCTGGTTCATTCTCATCCGCGCCGCGTCAGATTTCATGCGAGCCAGGAGGCAAGAAGCCCTGGTCCGCAGCTCGCCAGACCGAGGACTGGGAACTGCCGTGGTAGCCGAAGGCGAGAGCCCGGAGCGCAGCGTTTAATTGGTCCTACTTCGCCTTTTTCCACTAGCCCGCCTTCCCTTTCTTTGTTATCTTTTTTGGATGGATTATTCTGTGGATCAGGGGGTGTCTTTGGGAGGAAAATCAGCGAGGAGGGATCTTTTTTGTTCTTCCCTATACAGCACGCGAATCGCACGACGGCACGAGCATAGCCCTTTTGTTCAGAGTTCTGTTGCATTTTTCCGCTGACCAAGTTGTTTATTACTTTTCCAGTGAAGTTGACTCGCGGGCTTTGCCCTGGCGGATGCAGAGGGGCTAGGTATATCCTTACAATCGCGGTGCGGTTGGGCGAACAAGGTCAGTATAGGCGCTTGCGCTTTGAGATCATCTTATTTCTAGGACGATTATCCGCCAAAGGTATTGATTTCATCCCACGGGACGGACAAGGACTGATACGAAGAAAGATGCCAATGTATGAATCAACCAGAACTAGGTTTGTACATCAAATGATTCAGACTCTTTGGGGACTCCACGGTCCCAAAGCTTCTAGTTACCCCGGTCAGACCTCGTTATAATATATTCGTACTTGTCTCAGCGGTAAGGCACCTTGTGGGGATGATGCGATTGGCAATACAGGGCTTCGAAGTGCGCGGAAGGCCGAGGTCTGCTACTTCCTCTCTCCAAAGTACCTACTAACACCGTGTTAGTACGCTGGCGCCTGTTGTACCTCCACCTTGGAAGGTCTCGAGAGACTTGGGGGTGGCTTCTACGCCCTCATTTTCTGCGCTGGTATTCATTCGCTCTCGTTCTTACGCTCAAGACGGAGAGACTGCCGTGTTGCTATACTGGCGTCCTTTCCTGGGCCTGAAGGAATATGGAGCGGCTTGGTTCTGGGTTAGTCGTTCTCCGTGGTAAGACATCGGTCCAAATTCTCTGGCGCCAATTACACGACCTCAACAAGCGTGGAGATGCATGACGAGAAGCTTCTACGCTCTCAATGGCAAGACTGTTAAGTTCGTACTCTAGTGCGCTTACACAGCCTCGAGGTGCGGAGAGACCTGTCCTTGATCTTAACTCTCTCAGTGGCAAGAGGGCAAGTACCGTACTCTGGCGTCGTTCGCACGCCCTCAGAAAGTATGGAGAGTCCTGGCTTTGTGGAGTACGCTCTCGAATGTACTTCTTGTATCGTGGGAGCCCAGGAGCGATGGTAGCCCGTCCAAAATCAAAGAAATGTGTGAGTTGCCACCCATCACATGTTCTATTCACATGGACAATCACGTGGGTGTATTCATCTCATCACTTCAGCTGACGCAAACATTAGCTACATAATCGCTCCAGTGCTTCTATGTCGTTGTTTGAGCTTAACCCACAAGCACTTACATACTCACTTGGATGCTTCTCTATCATCATTTGAGCGATCAAACATGTGATTTAGGCAGCAAAGGGAAGATAAAACTCTCCTTCCGCTTCTACCTTAACCTTCCCACCAACAACCACTTTCTTCTACCCAGTACCCACTCCTCCATTCCCCAACCACTCAACACCTTCTTGACCTTGCACTATCTGGAACAACACATACCACACAGACACCTCCTCATTGGCCCAAAAAGGACCCAACGGACGACATGGGCGACCATACCATGTCTTCGCCCGGCCAGGAGCCGGATATTAAGAAAGAATCCAGGGACAACACCCCCAATCGGCCAACACCCGTTGGCGAGCTGATCAACCTAATTTCCGACGACGAGGACGTGGATGCCACAGCGTCAAATCGCCTTCCTTTGTCGCCCATCAAGTTTCGCGGGCGGCAAGGACAGCAAGAAGAGGTGAATCTCGGCTCGTCTCTCCTCCAAAAGGCTGCGCCTAAGGATCAAGCTGCGACCGGCCCCAGCGGCCCCATCGACATGAGGGCAACACTCGCGGAGAAGATTCGAGCGAAACAACGCCAATCTGCACGCCAGATGCGTGATCCCGAAATCAAAGAGCAAACTCCTGCACTCTCCAATGGACGTACATCAGGTCTGGCTGCAAAAGGCAAAAGCAGTCTATTTGTGACCGACAGTGATTCAGAAGGCAATGACGATCTCCCTGTGCCGCCTATCGAAGACAAGGCCCGCAAGCGGAAGACTGCTGCCAATTCTCGAACGAAAAAGAGGAGAAAGTCAGTCAACTATGTCGATGACGACCAGGACGTTATGGAGCAGCCCCTTGAAGAACCTGAAGAAGAACCCGAAACCACCACGAAGAAGCGAAAGAGCAAAGCAGGCGCCAAGAAGAAGGGGAAGTATACGGGCCCTACTATGTTGAACGCTGAGGGAATCAACACTGTCAACGTCGTCGAAGATGCCGCCCACAACGACAGCCTGGCCAATCCACCAACTTTCGGAAACCAATCAACACGCAATACTGCTCTTTATCGACTTATTGAGTCAATACCTTTGGAGAAACAAGATATCGCAAAGGCCGACATCAAGTTCTTCAACGATAAGCTCAAGGCTTTCACTGGGAAAGGCCGTTCCATCAGCTCCGCACCTAACGGTGATTGGAATGTAAAAGGTATGCGCGTAACACTGAAGCCCTACCAGATGCTCGGTGTCGCCTCCATGCGTGAGCGCGAAACCTCAGGGATTCTGCCAAGGGGCGGCATACTGGCGGACCAAATGGGACTCGGGAAGACGATCATGATGTTGACGAACATTATGAATGGCCGGCCATTACACAAGAAGAACCGTCAGACTACGTTGATTGTTGCGAGCCCGGCTTTGATAACCCAGTGGCACCAAGAGATCAAGGAGAAGGTCACACACAAGAGACATGACAAGATTCACGGTCTTGGCGCCGTGCACAAGTACACCTCTGTAGGAGATGTCGACGATGTTGAGCTGTTCAAGAACGTCGAGATTGTTCTCACGACATACAATGCCGTCTCCAAATCATACCCTAGCGTGGAGATTCCACAGGAACTTACAACTGCCACAGAGAAAGAGGAGTGGTGGAGCAAATATTACAAGAAGAACCGTGGCCCACTGCATCGAATGGCCTGGCACCGAGTTATCCTGGACGAGGCCCAAGCCATCAAGAACCACAAGAGCCTGACTAGTCGCGCAGTCCGCGCCCTTGAAACCGATCATCCATGGTCTGTCTCTGGAACCATTGTCACTAACACGACCCTTGAATTCTATCCACAATTCAGATTTTTGAAAGTACCTTTTACGGACAGTTACAAACTGTTCAAGGAAAACTATGCGAAGAGCGATCCCGACGGTATAGATAAACTGACCGCCCGCTTGAGCCTTTTCATGATCCGGAGAACGCACCGCGACACACTATTCTCCTCAAAGCTCCTGGTGCTACCGACTCCAAGTCAGGAGACACTGTGGCTGGAGTTCAATGACATCGAGCGAAGCATCTACGATATCGTGAAGAATCGCTTCATCGAGCGCATCAACTGTATGTCAAAGGCCAACGAGCTTGACAAACAGTACAAGTACGTATAAGCGGCCTTAAATTGACTCACTTAAACGTCGAAACCTCCACTAACACTTTTCTATTAGCATGATTTGGTCAATGCTCCTGAGATTGCGACAGCTCTGCGCCCATATCTTGCTTGCTCAAGACACGATTGCCGACTTGATATGTCGCGATGACTACGAAAGACTACGTGCCATGTCTGCAGATGATCTATCGGATGAATCGGAGGCCTTGCTCGGCTATCTACAACAACATATGGCAAGTGGAATTGGCGCGAAACACCGCCCGTCCACGGATGACAATACAGTCTTGACCGAAAGCGAGGTCGCACGCATTGACCAAGCCACTTTCGACCAAGCTCACGGTGATCTAGGAGGCTCTCACGGATTGACCTTCCATTTCTCAAGATACCTCGACGAACTGATGAACTCTGAGTCATTTGCCAAGTGTGTCGAGAGGACGAAGTGCGTGGCATGCCGCCAGCCACCAGACAATCCTTTGGTCACCTCTTGCTACCACATTTACTGTCGCCAGTGCCTCGAAGATTTCCAGTCTTCCTCAGCCAGGCGCGGCAACGATCGTCACCGATGCACCGAGTGTGGCACATACTACACCGACGCCAAACCATGCGAGGAGATTCTCCAGCCATTCGCGGCCAGTCATGAAGCCAGCAGCAGCCTGCAAGCCGGTGCAGGTAGTCGATCAAAGTCCAAAGAAGCTAAGAAAGCAGACACCAACAGATGGTGGAGCTTGAAGGGTGAAATACTTCCATCGGCGAAGACAGTCGCTTTCAAGGCGAGAGTCATGACCTGGCTGGCCGAAGACCCTGACGTCAAAATTGTCGTCTATTCGCAGTTCTTGCCCATGGTTCACATTCTGTGGCGTATCTGCCAAACCGAGAGATGGGAGGCCGAGAGGTACACGGGCGCTATGAGCCACGAGTCCCGCCAGCGAGCATTACAGCGATTTGCCAACAAGGACGGCAACGTCAGAATCCTCCTGGCTTCGCTCAAAGCAGGAGGCATCGGACTGAACCTCACGTCGTAAGTATACCAGTCCCAATAGTGTCTGAGAAAATCCGCTAACTTGTGCCCTTTCCTCTGCACAGCGCAAACAAAGTCATCACATTCGACCCCTGGTGGAACGCCAGCATCGAACAGCAAGCTTTCTGCCGCGTCTACCGCATCGGACAGGAGAAAGAGACTCAAATGACGCGCCTAGTCGTCAAGAACACGATCGACGAAGCCATCATGGCGCTGCAAGAAAGCAAGCAAGTTGATATCGACGCTGCCATGGACGAGTCTAGGCGCAAGGAGAAGATCAGCCCAGCCGAGCTCCTTCGTCTGTTTGGCAAAGTGACCAAGGACGAGACTGGTCGGCCTTTCGTCTTCGCGCACCGTGATGGCGATGAAGAGGAGCGCAATGTTCGTCCACAACCTGCGCCTGAGCATTCGAGCGATGAGGAAGGTGATGGTATTGTGGATGACTATTGACCGATTTCCCATGACTAACGACTGAACGACACCTCATTCACGACACCGTGTGCACCACTACTGGGCGAAGTCGGGGCCCAAGATATGTACTATTTCTGATTTCCTTTCCATGCAGTGTGATCTGGGTTGCCTCTCCATGCCAGAGGTCTAATCCTTCGGCGGCAAAGGGATGCATCCATCGAGATCTGTTGGAAGCATGGGAAGGCAGTGAAACTGAACCAGCGAGCATCTCGGTGGGATTGATGTACTTTTACAAGCCTGGATTGCCTTCCATGGTCACAAACAATCCCTGAGATAGCATAATCACACAGACAGTTATATTAAAAAGATCAAACCCAAGACTCGAAACGGTGATGTGAGGTGGAGTAGCAGTTGCTCATGTTGTCTGCATTTATTCTTTACCGCCAAGGTACCTATACACAACAGAGAAATCCCTGCCCTTGCATTTCTCATCTGCAGCTGCAGCTGCGTACAGTTCCTTCGCTTTCTCGCCGAGATAAGGGGAGACATTCGCCTCCTCAGCGGCTTTCAAGGCGAGCTTGAGGTCCTTGAGCATAAGCGCCGTGCCAAAACCACCCTCGTAGTCCCTGCCAGCTGGCGCACCATCGATAACTCCAGGCACGGGGTTGTTGACCTCGCTCGGCCAGCACTTGCCGGTGGCAGTGTTGATCATGTCTGCCAGTTTACTGGGGTCAAGACCCCATTTGACGCCCATGTTCATTGCCTCACAAGTAGCAACGTTGTTGAGAGCGAGCAGGTAGTTGTTTGCCAGCTTGCCTTTCAGCCCGCTAGTTGGAGGTCCCAAGTGGACCACACGCTTTCCCATCAGGCTGAGAATCTCGGTCACACGCGATACGATGTCTTCTTCTGCGCCGATCATGAACGTAAGCTTGCCAGCAGAAGCACCGACAACGCCACCTGACATTGGTGCGTCGACAAAGCGGCCTTGGCCACTGATGTGTGCTTGCGTGGCGACGTCTGCTGAGGTCATGGGGTCGATTGTGCTGCAGTCGATGAAGAGACGCTCTTTCTTGATAGGGGTCGCGGTGAGAAGATTGTTGGGTCCAAGAATTTGCTCGTAGACGGCCTTTACGTGCTGAGGTTCCGGTAGTACGGTGATGATATGTTCCTACGACATGTGCTATCAGCAAATCTGCTCTTGCAATGGCTCTTGCATCGAACGAATGTGGTAGATTATCCAATTTTTCAGATTTTGTGGATGGTTAATAAGTAATCACGAACGGCTTGCGCCGAGTTGATCAGTGATAGAACAATTTGATCATCTTAAAGGGATAGACATGCGGGAGCGATGTGGCTGGAAGGAATATAACGAACGTACCGTCTGTTCTGCGACCTCTCTGACGCTTTTTGCAATGGTGACATTGCCAACCTCTTCCACGAACTTTTGAGTGGCGGCATCATTCACATCGTTGATCACCATTGTGTCCGACTTGGGGATTTTGGCGCGTAGGTTCTTCGCCATTGGGTAGCCTGCATTGTCCGTCCGTCAGTAAGACCGCTCGCGAGGGTGTTGCAGATTATCAAAGCACACTCACCCATTCTGCCCAATCCAATAAATCCATAGCTAGCTTGCAACCTGTTACCGGTTGCAAAGCATCTTCTGCCGGCTGGTCCGCCCAAGGACGCTATGCACTGCCTCATAGGCATGATTGTCCTGGTTGCTGCACTCATCCTGACGAGTTGCTGCAAGTTTTCTGGTGTATGTGTCTGCTCAAGGAGGTACCAAGAGAGATATCCATCAAACACCTGTGACCATTGCGGTTCACCGACAGACAGAGCAGCGGCATTGTCGCATGGACGGATATGGGCGGGTTATCGGGCTTTGCTGTGCATGAGAGCCGAGGCTCCCCTCTCGGGGTAGCAATAGGTCATGTGACCATGTCGATGGCTGGGAAGGCACGACCTGGCACCTTTCAGTTCAGCGGTAGCTAGAAGAGATGAGACACAAAGGACATCGCTGATTGTGATATCGATGGATATTTGACGGAAGAATCAAGACGACTACGCGCACAACGTGAGAAAACAGACCTAGATAGCGCCAAGAGACGTGACGTCTGAAGGGCACGTGCAGGATATATCACTACAGCTACCTCATAGAGTAGACGACACTCCTACAGATGTATAGCACTATAGAACGTGAAATGTAGATGACGATCGAAGGAACCTATGCTCGAGTATAACTCAACGAGTGTCAGTGTGTGCCGTTATCTATGAGATATTTTCGATCCCAGTATATATTGGCGGATACCCCAACCCTAACCCTAAATATTGTAAGCACGCGCACGAAAAACAACTTGAAAAGGTCACACGAAGAAATAAGGTAGGTTACGTACTTAGCAAAGGAAGACTAGGTAGCAGGTTATTCGTGCTGTACATAGGCGGTTAGCAGTGCCAGTTTCGAGTCGTCGACTGCGCTTGACCGAGTCAAGAAGTGAAGACTGATAATTGGAAAATACCGACTATGCAGTCGAAACACACCTGCTGCCTCCTATGCTTCTGCGCGAAATACGAGCAATGCGAATGTAGACAGCATTTTTGCGTCCTACTCAACTCGCATCTTCTACCTTGGAAGTGAGAGTTGCTCGGGATCATGCTTGGTTCTTCAACTCTCACTTTGCTATTCCCGCCTCACTACAATCTTTTGTCTCAAAAATTCACGCCTCATTGTGTTTTTCACAGTACAAACCCGAGCAAAAGAATTGAATCAATGCAAAGTCGTCTTCGAATCTTTCCAATGCCTCCTGCAAGAATCGAACTTGCATCACTGGATTTCTCAGCTATGCTGAATCATATTATGAGACCAATGTTCTAACCATTAAACTAAGGGGGCTGTGGATTCCGGAGCAATATTTTGTATTAAAGTAGGCGAGCAACAAATCTTGGCTCTAGTCTTCGACTGAGATGCTAGAAAGGATACTATCATCAACGAGGACCTTTTTCTTCGTCTCATCGCCTACGGAGGCATTGTGCAAGTGCGATGTTCCGAAGCATCCACGTTATAAGTAAGCATACAGTCCCAAAGCACCCAATTCTACCATCTTCACTTCTATAGTATTCACTCATAGAGCATTCACTTTCAAAACACTCAGTTCTGAGGATACACCGCTTCATGTCAATATGACAGGGCCCACCACATTGCCAACTACACCAGATCAATTACAACCAAAACAATCGAGCGTAGGAATGGACTTAGAACAAAGATCGACAGAATGAATGAATTATACAAACTCTATGTATGTGTGCTAGTCGTGGGAAGTGCATTCCTCGTTAATCATATCTTCTCCTCCAGTACGGTACTACGAAATGGCGAAAGAGTTGTAGCTACAACATGTAGCTAGTGGCGAACTGTCTCTTTTGCAGGAGCTTCACGAGCTCATGGCCAGGATGTTTGGCTTACACATACTCGGGGCGGAGGTAAATGTCGGCGCAGCTGTTCGGCAGAGGCTGGTCATAGTAGGAAAGACGGAAGAACAGCTGAGGAACGCCTTGAAAGAGAAGAAAATTAGCATGTGTCCTGAGAGAGGGCTGCCTCAATGTCCACTTACCGTGCCACCAGTCGCAGATGATCCAGCCGCCAAACGCGTCCAGTGCGGCGTCAGAGCCAGGAGCGCTGTTCCACTGAAGTCCGGTTGAGTTGATGAAGAACCCTTCACCTTCTCCACGAAGGGAAGATCCGCCATAACCAGCGTCGATGCGGGCGGGCTGCCAGCCAGCATAAGGCGTGTCACTGAGGGCCAAGTACAGGCTCCTGGTATATTGTTAGCTATCTGATATGACCCGCTCAAGACATAGATAGAAATTTACCAGGGAAACTCGGTGCCGAGGTCAAACTCTTGGATGTTGCTAGGCGCATCGGCTGTCGATGTGTTGGTCGCGTTCAGGAAGCCCGTGATTCCCACGGAGCCATTCCTCGCGAAAGTGGCATCGCCTAGGCCAGCACCAGTGTGGTAGGAGTAAAGGTACAGGTTCTCAAAAAGGCGCTTCGAGCGCTGACCGGGCTTGAGTTCAGACTTGAGGCGGTACTGCTGGGTAGTGTTCAGAGCAGCAAGGCCCATGGAGGCCATGGAGGCCAACAAAAGCAGTGTGGACTTGTACATTGTTGATGTTTTCGGTGGACACAGATAGACAACTAGCAATTGGGAACTTGAAGAAAGTAGAGGAGAGAGCTTGCAGCGAAAGATTGAAAAGCAGAAGTGCAGGATCGTTCGCTTGCCTGTTCTACGGTAGGATGCCGTACTTCCATACTTCCGATGCTACGATCTATAGTTAGTATGATGAAGGACGCAAAGATCGCCTCTAATCTCGTCACCGGCACCGCCAACTGCAGCGCCGGTGGGACCGAAGAGGGTTCTCTTTCACTAGGCCGTTGTGAGCAATCACATAGCATGTCTCACAGAGTAGCACCTGTAATAACGGTAACGATCAAGCAGGAAGTTGCTTATTACACCATATCAAGGCAATTTTTCCTGATCCAAAGGCCGCCTTTGCAACAGCATCGTACCTTGGACTGCCATTGCCTGAGTGCGCATCTCCGCTCAGCTTTGCAAGCTTTGATGACGTTCCTGGATGATCTTCAACACCGTCTGGTCTCTAGCTCAAGAGTGAGGGTTCATCTTTGACGCTTGTTATTAGCGCGCCGCCGCAAGGGGAAAGGGTACAACGGTGAACGAGCGCAAGTTGCCTGTGAGACAGTTGAAGTCGATGCCGTCTTGGCATATTAGAATCACATGATCTCGCGGCAGACAGTCGCGCCAACGCCACGCGCCTTGTAACCTCAAACTCCAGTGCTCTCACTCTAAGACGACATTTTGAGAGCGTTATCCCTCTAACGCCGTGCGACGACACGGCGCACTCTACGGATCACTCATGGACTCTGCCTTCGATGTACCAGACTCAACAGACTGGCTTAACACGCCTCTCGCTGCCCTTGCCGACCTCGAGAACGCTCTACACTGCCAAATATGCAAGGAATTCTATGACACGCCTATGATAACATCCTGTTCGCACACCTTCTGCTCAAGATGTATACGAACATCATTATCAGCCGATGGCCGATGCCCGGCATGTCGTGCGACCGATCAAGCGAGCAAACTACGCAATAATTGGCAACTCCAGGAAGTCGTTTCGACATTTGTGGCGGCTAGACCGCAAGCGATCAAGATCGCGAAAGATGAACAGGAGAAATCAAGCAACGTGGCGAAGCCGGGCAAGCGAAAACGGGCCATACTAGATTCTGAAGATGTCGAGAAAGAAGGCAGGACAACACGAAGCAAGACCAGGCGCACTGTTGCGTCGCAAAGCTCACAGCCCGAAACTATTGAAGTGGAGGATTCCGAGGAGGAGGAGGAGGATGGCACTTTCGAGCCTGAACAACCCAAAGATGATGGCTTGGTGGAGTGCCCGCTTGGATGCGGAAAGCGCATGAAGATCGAAGCGGTCGAGCCGCATCTGGATCGATGCGAGGACGAGAAAGAGGCAATGAAGAGAGGAAATTCACGCACGCCGATTGGAGGGTTTGGAAGCTCGAAAGCATCACCACGACAAACACCACGGCCGCAGGATCGAATATCAGAGCTTAATTATTCCTTGTTGAAGGAAGGAGCAATGCGGAAAAAAATGGACGAGCTTGGCCTCCCATCTTTCGGCTCAAAGCAGTTGATGGTCAGGCGGCATACGGAATGGGTAAACCTGTGGAATGCCAATTGTGATTCCAGCCGCTCACGGAGTAAGAGAGATCTGCTGCACGATCTCGACACATGGGAGAGAACACAAGGAGGGAGAGCCCCGGCTTCGATCCAAGGGGCTGCGATTATGCGTAAAGACTTTGATGGGTCTGGATGGGCCAACAAGAATAAAGACGACTTCAGCAAGTTGATCGCGGACGCACGCCGCAAGAAAGTTCCAACCTCAGCAGCATCGGAACCTGGTAAAGAACCTATCAAGGAGCAGCCTGCCAGTCCAGCAACCGAGAAAGCCGATGTTTCTGCCCCATCTTTGCCGAAGGACGATGAATCAGCACCGTCAGGCCAACCAAGTTCTGCAACGATTACACCTGCTGAGTCCGTAGCTTCGCTATCATCTCAAACGGAAAGGCAAGACCACGCATACCATCCAGAAAGGCCATCATCAACGTCTCACGAACTCGCAAACGGCGTGGAACATCCTCCACAACCGCCCGTTCACCAAGAAAGCCACGACTACCACCTGAACCAGCAGAGTAGCCATGAACCCTGCGAACTGCCGTCGCACCTTGCAGCTCCGGCTGTGAGAAAGGTGCCGATGTTCGCCGTGCCCCAGGAGACTATGAAAGACGTAGATCTCTCTAGGTCAGGCGGGCAAGGCTGATCGCATTCATGTATAAAAGAACATTATGATACCACTGCGCACTAATTGGGTACCGCAAAAGCAACCTCTGATGGCATTCCATTCTCAACGAGTGAGTGAGTTCACGATTTAAGATGTGTAATTAGGCTCTCACTTGTATACATCACGAGTTTCTTCGTCCGAGCAAAGAATATTCCAGATCATCTGAACGCCGCAGTGCACACGGACGTTCCAAACCTTAACCGCCCGACACGCCGTCTGAGCGTCCGGGATATGACGAAAAATGTCTCAGTCACCTGCACATCACGAACAAGAATCTTCGTGACTATCACCGCGGAGTACCGCCTTGCTGTGCCCAATTGATCCGCACGTCAAGTTATAAGCCGATCTGTTAATTGATTTACATAGGCGAACGTCTATCTTTACATCACTTACCAAAGACCAGTCGGGGAAAGGGTCCTATGGACGGACCCTTTAGATGGATGTAAAGCAAGTGGTATTTCTTCTTGTCTTCTCTCTCTTCTCTACTTCTTATCAATTGAGCGAATCAATCCTCAAAAGAAAACACAAGAAACGCGCAGAATCCACGATACCACCAAGACCACGTTCAACTCGCGACACAGACCAACGCCACCAAACCCACCAACACCACCACAATGCGCCTCACCTCCCTCCTAACCACCACCCTCTCCCTCCTCACCCTCGCATCAGCACGCATAACAGGCTTCTCAGCCCCCTCAACAATCGTCCCCGGCGCGCCAATCCAACTCCACATCCGCGCCGAAAACTACATCCAACCCGTGCAAGACGTCGCCATGGCTTTCGGAATCACCCCGGCGGAAAAACACCACCCTCATTCACTCGGCACATTTGTTGGCGAGAAAGCGCTAGGACCTGGTACGTTGCTTCGTTATTCCCTTTTCAACTCCCATTCCTCAAGCATCCAACACCATCAGCAGACGCTAACAAGACAAGCAGAAAACTCCAACATCATCGGCAACATCACAGCCAACGTCTCAATCCCAACCAGCAGGCCTGAAGGCGGCGCGACGCTTTCTGCCGCTTTGTTTTCGCTTTATGGAGTCAGCTTGAGTCCGACTGTGGAGTATTTCACTGTCAATGTTACGGTGGGCAATGAGACTTCGAAGGAGTATGTGGCGTCGGAGTATGAGGTTGGGAATTCTTATGCGGCGAAGTGGAGGGCATAGTTTTATTGTTTCTTTTCATGGTTTGGATGAGCTGGATGACGAGGGAATGGTGGTGAAAGTATTCATACGTGTATGATATGAAAGTCAGAAAGATGTTTCCATTGCATTACTTCCCTAAGAATGTGTTTGTGATCGCTCGGGGACGCTGTGCGCGTCCAGCACGCATCGGTCCTTCCTGACGAAAAGTCGGTCGACTTGCAAGGAACAACAGACTCCCGTATCCCAAAAAACTGTTAGCTCCCAAATGCCAGTCGCCTTACATGCAAAAAAAAGTTCCACGCCCGACACCGTGATGATACAACAACCAAATCAGCCCAAGCAAGTCAAACAACTCACAGACCAAACAGACCGCAAACAAGCAAACGACCGCTCACATTGGAAAAAAGGCAGAAACCCCCACCCCACCCCAACCTAGCCCCCTCGAAAACCCATCACCACCTCCCCCTCAACCTCGCACAACCCGAACACCACAAACTCCACCCCGCCACGAACCCCTCCAACCCCTCCAAAAACACCACAACCTCACTCCCCCCATCCCCAATCCCCTCAAGAACCGCATCCTTCCTCCTCAAAAACTCCCTCTCCGCCTCCAGCGCAGCATTCCTAACCACACCCAGCGCCTCATCTTCCGAACAATCGTGCTCAGCCATGGAAACCGCGACAGCATTTGCCAGACGCTTTGCGTTGTCGGTGTGGCGGGAAGTTTGGGACCAGGACCAGTAGTCTTTTGTTAGGATTATGCTGTAGAGGGCGGATTCGAGAGCGGGCGCGACAAGGTCTGTTTCGTTGGTGAGGTGGATTCCGAGCGCGTAGCGGAGGGTGAGGGACCAGGCATCCTGCGGGAAGGAGTGCAGGGAGCTGTGGAGGTAGGAGGTGAGGGTTGGGGAGGGGAGGGGGCTTGCTGATGACTTGTTGGGGAGGTTGTTGTAGTGTTTGCGCCAGGATTCGAGGACTTCGAGGCCCATGGCTTGGTCTTGGGCTAGGAGGTCGGTGACGAGGGGGTGGAGGATTTTCTCGACGGAGGTGCGGCGGCGGCGGTTCTTTTGTGTGGAGGTGTTGACGTGGCGGGGAGGAGCCTGAGGGGTTTCGTCGAGGGTGGGTAGGGCTTCTTCTAGGCCACGCGTGAAGCGGTTGTTGAGTGCTGAGTTGTCTTTGCGGTTAGGGACGGCTGCTGCGTGGGCGTCGTCGTGGAGGAAGATAAGGCTGACGAAGCGAGTTAGGATTCCTAGTCTGGAAGGTATGCAGTCTGGAATCGCAAGGGCGACCCAGTTGCCGGTGATGGAGTTTTCGGTTGTTGATGGGATGTCGGTGCCATTTTCGTAGATGTGCTTTGCCAATTTTTGCTTGAGGTGCTCGAGAGCATCGTCGCAGAGGGTTTCGTGTACGGTCCGTTTGACTTTTAGAGTGGTGAAGCAGCCGGTTGCTTTGAGCTCTTTTTTGGTGACTTCGTAGGAGCTTACATCCTGGATGGGATCGGCTCCTAAGTACATGGTGGTGCTGTGAGGATTCGAGATGGATATGGTATGTCACGCAGGCGTGTTCGACTTTGTGGGTTCGTTTGAAGGTCAGACTGAACTGCAGAGTGGTTTGTTGGCTTGATCGTACAATTCAGGTGGTATGTCTCGAGAGTATGAGAGTACAAATACAGAATGTTTGATGTTGGATGCTGATGAGAAGGTGTAAGGATAACCTCCAACCCAGAGCTCAATTCATAAAGGCCACACTCGCCGTAGTGTCTCATAGAAGCGGAGACGCATGTCACGAACAATGTGGAAGACAGGACGGCGTTCCGGTGTGGAAGTCGAATGCCAGCGTGCAGCAAAGACGTGGCTAGAGGGCCCAGCACGTGTGGCCAACGAACCTCTGCAGTCTGAGACAGAGCCAGGTGACACAGCTTGTTCTGGGATTCTGCGAGAAAGGACTACAGTCATGATGGGTTGGATTGTTTGCTGGTATGGTCGTTGTTGTTGACTGTGAAGTGTGCTGTCTCGTTTATTCGTTGGTGAGATATACGGCTCCACCGCTTCTTGATGTCTTGATCGCTTGAACCAGATCTGCTGCCTAAGGGTATCAATCATGTAAGCGATCAAGGCCACATATCTAACCAAATCCCGATTCCCTAAATAGCATATAAGCATGAGAAGAGGTCGCTTATACCCTCCCCTCCCCCCAAAAACCCCCTCAACCCCTCCGAAATAATGTGCGTAATCATCGAATCCCGCCTAATATGCAACCACACCAGCCGCACAAACCTGCTCTGCCAGACAGCCGTGGAACTCGCTCGAAGCGCGGATGAAAACCTCGATCTGCAAAGCGTACCGATGTGTCAAGACCACGGAATCGAGAGCATCAGAGTCCGGGCGGTATGCGTGAATTGCCTGGAAAGCTCCTTGGATGATTTGTGCACCATCGTTTGTCAGACTTGCCGGGAAATCCTCCTTAGGATCAGGCATGGCGAGATCAGGCAAGAGAACCGTGGCGGTGATGGAAGCGATGGAGGGTCGTAGATCCTTCGGCAGAGCCACAAGAGATCCTGTATATGGCCGAACCGAACGGCCTACACGAATCTTAAATGCTTATAAACCAGCCCAGACTCCCCTACAACTTCCCCAAACCCTCCTTCCGCCTAGGAGCCGATCCAAAAGCATAGCCCGTCACAACAGGACTAAACCCACCAGCAGAACCAGGCAAAGGGAAAGGAGCTCTCCGCCAGGCCTCCGAGAAGAAAACTGGATGGAGAGTGGCGGGATTGAAAGGTTGTGCGGTTGGTGGTGGGATTGAGGGGTCGGTTGTTCGTTGGTGTTGGTGTGGTGGCATTGCTTCGATTTGGCTTCTCGGGGGGAACGACTGTGGGCGTTGTTGCTGGTGTGAAGTGGTCGTTGTTGTTGATGGGCGGGTTTGTTGCTGGTGCATCGGGTTTTGAACTTGGGAAGTGGCGACCTGAGAAAAACCCTAGTATTAGCACTTACTCCATAACGTCTAGACTATGAAGCTGTCGTGTACCTTTGGCCTTGAAGGCTGGAGTGAAGAAATCATTTTGATGTATGATATGATATGATATAGATGATGGACCGATAGAAACAAAGAACAAGATTTCGAGATGAAGTGAAGCCTTGGATATGTACCAAAGCATCCTCAAACCCCGCGAACTCCACCTCGGCGTCACAAGCCGAGAGAGCAACGGAAGCACGAGCCGATAAGTTAATTATCTACATGCATGCTGACATTACTTTTTCCTCATGCAGTTAATTGTTTTCCTATACACCCAATTGGTATTTTCTTTCTCATTTCTTTCCTATAGAAACGACTCATAGACGAAAAAGGAGATGTGGAGGAGAGCGCTGGTCCGCGATCCCAAACATCGCATCCCCATCTCCATCCAAACCCATCAATGGAGGTACACCTCCTCCTCAACAACAACAACAACAACAACCAACAAACCAATCATCTCCATCCAAAACGGCACCTTCTACAAAACCCACCCCTCCTCCCTCCAACCCACACACTCCCACAACCCGCCCTTATTCCCCAACCTCTCCTACACCCTCCCCAACCAGCAACAGCAATACTGGGCCATCATATCCCCCTCCTCGCTCGCGCGCACAACCTTCCTCCAAATCCTCTCGGGCCAACACATCTGCCTCCCCCCGACGGCACGCCGCTACCCAGCTCTCTCAGAAAACCACACCACCCTCCAGCACGCGATCAAGTATGTGGGATTCGACGCCGAGCGCGGCTCAGGCGTCAGCGGCACCAGTGTGCGCGGCGCGTATCTTAGTGCGAGGTACGAGAGTCGAAGGGAAGAGACGGATTTTACGGTGAGGGAGTATTTGACGGGGCGGACGGAATTGAACGCTTTGGAGAGGGAGGCTACGGGGGAGGAGAGGGAGGTGCTGAGAGAAGTCACGGCGCAGTTGGATTTGGTGGGTTTGCTGGATATGCCTGTTGCGAATTTGAGCAATGGACAGACGAGGCGGGCGAGGATTGCGAAGGCGCTCATGGAGAGACCGGAAGTTTTGCTTCTGGATGGGCCGTTTATGGGTCTTGACCCGAGGACTTTGGAAAGGCTGTCTGGCGTTTTGAGGAAATTGGCGGAGCGCGGTCGGCCTAGACTTGTCGTCAGTTTGAGGCCTGAGGATGGCGTGCCAGAGTGGATTTCACACGCCGTGGTTGTTGACGAGCACCTGAAAGTCCTCGACCAGGGACCGAAAGACAAAGTCCTCGAGACCTCCAAGTCCTTCCTCACACACAGCAACTCCGCCACAACAACAAGCACCACCCCCCTCTCCCGCGACGGCTTCCCCAAACACTCCCCGCCTCTCCCCAAAGGCCCAGCCCTCGTAGAACTCAACGGCGTCCGCGTCTCCTACGGCCCCAACACAGTCCTCGGCGCCTGGCAGCAACCCTCCCACCCCACCCCAGGCCTCCACTGGACCCTCCACGCCGGCCAGCGCAGCGGCATCTTCGGCCCAAACGGCAGTGGCAAGACAACAATGCTCAGTCTGATCACCTCCGATCACCCGCAAACCTACGGGCTGCCGGTGAAACTCTTCGGACGCTCGCGTTTGCCGGCTCCAGGCCAGCCGGGGATTAGTGTGTTTGATTTGCAGCGGAATATGGGTCATTCGAGCCCGGAAGTGCACGCTTTTTTCCCGAAAGACCTCTCGCTTCGTCGCACGCTGGAGAGTGCTTGGGCGGATGCGCCGTTGGCGAAACCTGTGCTTGACGCCGCGGCGAGGAGGAGGGTGGAAGCTTGTTTGCGGTGGTTTGCGAGGGAGTTGCGGCCACAAGACCAACAAAGCGGCCTAGACGCAGACGCAGGGAAAGATCTCTCCTGGACGACCCAAGTCCGCTTCGCAGAGCTCTCCTTCTCCGCCCAGCGGCTCGCCCTCTTCCTGCGAGCCATCGTGCACAGCCCACCACTCGTAATCCTCGACGAAGCTTTCAGCGGTATGGACGAGGTTGTGCGCGATAAGGCTTTGGCTTTCCTGTCGCAGGGCGAGACGAGCAGCGGTAGCGGCGAGAAAAGCGATGGCAGCGAGGAAAGCAGCAGCAGCAGTGGCGATGGTGGTAATGGCGAAGCAGTAATGCAAGGTCTAACCCCAGACCAAGCCCTCCTAGTCATCAGCCACGCGAAAGAAGACGTGCCCGGGTGCGTGAGGGAGTGGATTTGTTTGCCGGAGCCGGGAGAGGGGAGGAGGCCTAGGATGGGAGTTTTGGCGGGGCCGTTGGAGTTGAATCCGGAGGGGTGGGGGGAGATTTGGGGGAGTGGGTGATGGATAGATAGATAGGGCACCTTAGATGCGCTGTAAAGTGTATGTATATGTGACTGGGCATGTGTAGTCTAGTGGATGTGTAGGCCTGGTAGTTGGCTCATCAGACGGGAAGAAGAACGATATCAACCTAGAGGTGTATACAATTTTCCTTCCAGTGGCAAGCAGCCACACCAATCAATGAACGGGCCTCTTCTCAACAGGTGGCGATGGTCATGGGCGGCAAGAAGCATTGACCCTGACCTCCGGTATGAAAGTGAGTGTGCCGTAGCGAAGAGCGCCGCGTAGAGTAGCTCATACGTACCTAAGGTTAGCGTTACCTCTCACCTCTCGACGAAGATTTGTACAGGAAGAGAGGAAGGTGGGACGACTATATGTAGACTGGCCAGCACCATGCACAGGCAAAGGCAACCGAAAGCAGAAACACAGGTGGCACCAACGACAAGAAGAAAACAAGCGTGTCCATGAATTTCAATTCCATTCACCCTCCGCTTTCGCTCGGGATATCAAAAACGATCTATCCTTGTGTTTGTGTGTCTCCACCGCCGGGTTATCTCTTTTTTCCTTCATAACCCCTCCCGATCTTTTCATGAACCTCAAAAAACCTCAATCGCAGCGCAAACCAGTCAAAGACATGAATGAAGTCCAACGTCTCACACTCTAAGCGTGCTGCTTAATAGCGGCCTCGAGAGCGGTGGGGTTGGCACCGACGACCTCGCCGACCTTCTCGCCGTTCTTGAAGAGGAGGAAGGTGGGCATGGCGCGCACGCTCTGCTGCTGGGCGACCTCGGGGACCTCGTCGACGTCGATCTTGAAGAAGCGGGTGGACTTGTAGTTGTCGGACATCCTGTGGAGAGGAAGAAATAATTAGTCAGCGGGTATGCTCTTTTGCAATTTCTGTTGCGCATTGTGCAAGTGGTGTATTTCCCATGTAACGGTGGTGGTGTGGCTGCTTCCGACTCTTTTTCCCGCCTTTGTGGTGGATTTGTAATCACGACTTTTGGGGCGCGGGCGGGCATGACGAAAGCAGGGCGTGGAAAGGGAAAATCAAGAACGTACTTGACGACCTGAGGAGCGATGACCTTGCAGGGACCGCACCAGGTGGCGAAGAAGTCAACGACCATGAGGCCGCTGTCGCCGAGGGCGGCGTCGAAGTCAGCCTTCCTATGATGCGTGTTAGTCAAAAAGCCCAAGTTTCTGCAGATAGAGGGCGCGCGCGCGCTCGCGCCGACTGTGAGAGAAGAGAGAAACGTACGAGCCGAGGTTGTGGACACCTTCCTTGGACATTGTGGAGGAGAAGTTGCGGGTGTTTTTGGTGAAAGGGGAGTTTTTGATGGTGTTGGAGGGTGTGGTGGTGTTGAAAGCGCTGACGGTGGTGGTGGTGATGGTGGTGGTGAGGGGTCTGAGGAAGCCGGATGTGGGTCTGATCAGACTGCGGCTGGTAAGTAATGCTCGCGAGCAGAGTGTGCGGGCAGACATGGAGAAGGAGGGAAGTGATGTAAGTATATATATATACAAAGGAAGGAGGAGGGTAGGACAAGGGAAAGAGTATTGCTAAGGTAAGTCGAGCGCTGTTTTTTTGCCTGATGGGGGGATGGATTGACAAATTGTCTGATGGGTTGGTGGTGTTTCTGTTTCTGTTTCTTGTCGCTTTGCTGCTTTGTAAGGAGAACCCTCGGCTGTTCTCCGCCATTCGGGAAATGCGATTGTCATCGATGATTATTGATTCTGACTGCACTCACCTTGTTATTACTGTACGTCGTGTATTCTTGTTTTGGTTGTAATAATCCTCTTCGAATATCTCAGTAATCGAGTAGAAACAACAGGAAGCAAGAGAGTGAGCTATAAGAAAAAAGTAAATATATCATATTCGCCACCCGTCCTCAGCTCCTCAGCTCCAAGCAGACGGCCTCCGAACAAAGCATCTCTCACTTCAGCTTCGGCCTCCGAACAAAGCACCTCATCATCACTCAGCTTCAGCACCACAACGGCTACATGCATACATGACGCCTCATCGCAACCACATCGAGACATACCGCATATCACCCAACCCCTCCTTCGTCCAACAACCACCACATGCAGTCGTGAACCACCTAACCGGCCTTCCCCCAAGTTACGCTGCTGTGACGTGGAAGGCTGCATTCTGAGCCTGCCTGCATGAAGACATGCATGCAGTGCCGTGCCATGCCATGCCACGCTACAATCGACGGGTACATCCTTCCACGTAGCTGTAGTTAGCTGTAGCTATAGCGTAGCGCAGCGGCATGCCTCCATGCCTCCATGGGGGTCGCATGCATTGTGTGGGGGCCGTCATGGTACTTCCTGTGGTAATGTTGTTTCTGCGATTCGTACCCAAAGTACTTCTGCAATCCACTACTGTTGCCGGCGGTGAGAAGTACCGATGGGACGTAAGTAGCGATCTGTACAGGCGGGCTCAGTCCAGCATTGTCAGCGGTGAGAAGTATCTACCAATGGGACACGTGAATGTAGTTATTACCTACCTATGCGCGAGTAACGCGATTAACGAGGGAACAAGACCATAGGTTAACAAGCCCTTTGGGAAAAGAGGAAAATCAATCATGGTAGTAGTACTTCCCCTTCCCAAGTTATTACCTTCAAGTTCACTCCTCCCAAATCTCTACCTTGCCTTACGTGATGCTTTTTCTACCAGAACCCAGAACCATTGTACTCGCGTGTCGTTATGGTGCTGGCAGGCTCGTATGATCCACTGTTGTCAGCGGTGAGAAGCATCACAGCAACATAATCTATGCATACACAGCAAACACCATTCTTCGTACGAGAACAAAATCTCAAGGTGAATCGTAAATTTACAGGCCCCCAAGAAAGGGAAATTAGGTAAGATAATCATACTATCATTTCCCTCCCTCTCACAAGCACCCTTCCAAATTCCAATTCCCTTCAAAAGTCTATAGACCACATGCCAGTCCAGCCAGCCAGCCTCGCATAATCCCATAATCCTATACAATTCCCTTCCCATGCCCTCCCTCACAGAACCCTCGAGAGTCGATTAATCTCGAGAGACCGTTCCTAGGTCCTTTCCTTGTTCCTGCGAGAGCTTCGAGTCCCGTGATGCCCAAGAGCATGAGCGTGCCAAACGGGAAAGATGAAAAAGTACAAACAAAACACAAATGAACCATGCTGTGCCGTTTCTCTGCATGCATGCATGCTGGGGCCTGACATTCCCCTGTTCCCAATTTTTCCCTGTCCACGGAAAATCTAAACTTGACAATCCGACGGATGATAGTACAGAACAAAACAAATCAAAGAAAAGCTAGAGAGCTGTCTGCAGTGAGAAACATCATCGAAATGGAACATGTGAGAAGTATGGGAAAGAAAGAAGTGCAGAAGTGCAGAGATCCAAGAGTGTGACCCGTAAGGCAAGGGAAACCAAGATGAATAAGAAAGACAAATCAAAAAGTTTGGGTATCTAACGCATTAGTAAACAAACAGAGCAAACAAATGCATCCGCCGCGCAAAATGGGAAATGAACAGGAAAGAAGGAACGGAACGAGATACGAAATAAGCCGGCAGACGGGTGTCCTGTCCTGTCCCTGTCCTCGCCTGAAAGTCTTGGGGTCCGCTCTACGCCGCCATCTTGGAGAGGGACTGGGAACTTTCCCTCTTCCTCTCGGTCGGCGAGACGCTCTGGCGTCTGGATGGCGGGACGTCGAGTAATTTCGGTTCGCCGGCAGAGACTCTCCTCGCGTGGCCTCGGTCGTGGTAATTGACGGATGTTGCGCGGCGGACCTGGGCTTCTGTACCCGGGGTGACCATCTCGAAGTCTTCGTCGTTGTTGCTGTTGCCGCCTCCTTCGATGGTGGCGACTTCGCCCGTGGCGAATTCTGCGAGAAGACCTTCGCGGGAGCGCGCGATGGGGTCGCGGTGGACGAGAGTCGGTTTGCGGCGCACGCTGCTGTGCATTGTCATGGGAGCTGTGGGGTCGGAGGGCGAGTCGCCGAGGATGCTTTCTTCTTCTGCGCCCGTGATGGTGGGTGTGCTGGCGCGGCGTTGTCTGCGTGGATGCCGCTGGACGTCTGCGCTGGGAGTCCGGCGTGTGAAGTATTCGGCGTCTTTGTCTTGGCCACCCAGGTCTTCGAAGCTTGCGACGAATTCGTTGGGTCGTTTGCTGAGAGATCCTATGCTGCGACTGAGTTGGGAGGATCGCGAGCCGCGTTTGAGAGAACCGCCGCTGGCGAGCCAAGAGCCTTCGGAGTCCACCGAGGCGAGGGATGCGGACATCAACCCTGCACCACGGCCGCCAGGATTGACGGGAGTATCGTAGCGTGGTGCGCCGCTTGAGTCAAACTCGGAGCTGCGACTATTGATATTGGAGCGATCAATGGGTCTGGGCGACGCTCTTCCCCTGTACGCGGCTGCGGTAAGTGCAGCTCCTGCATGGAGATCTGGAACATCGGGTGATTGCACACGGGAGTCGGGCGGTGACATTGGCATCTCGGGTAGATCTTCCCTAAACTTGCTCTGAGTGCGCGTTGGCGTTCCGGCTTTGTTGCGTTGGAATGGCGACCGATCACCACCGAGGAGGTGTGCCGGAATTGGACCACGAGACATGGACTCGCGAGAGGTGTTAGTGAAAGATGTTTCTGAGGGAGGCGACTTGGCGCCATCCTGTTTTTTGGTACCACCTCTTCGGAAAAGTGTGGCCCAGCCTCCAGCGCGTCTTGACTCGATTGACTTCGGCTCAGAACCCCTCCGCTCTTCAAGAACGGTGGGCATACCAGGTGGAGGCTCGGGCAAGGATGAAGTTCTCTCTTGTCGCAATTCGTTATTTGACAGTGGTGAGTTCGGCGTAGGCTGCTGTATGTGATTGACAGGGACAGGCGACTGAGGCGGAGTGGCCTGCTGTGGCGTATGTTGTGAGTACCGGACAGCTTGCGCTGTCTCAACGATAGGGTCTTCCATAGGCGTCTCCATAGGCGTGAACGGTCCGTGGCCTTCATATGGAGTTTGCGGTTGTGACTCGGGTGGTGGCGAAGCTAGAGAATCACTGAACGGATCTTCAATGGATTTCCACTGCTGGTGTTCCGCGGAGTCTGAATGTTGTGGCTGCCCAATACCAAGTCCAACAACCTCGCTAGGTTGAAGATGCGGCTCTCCTCGAAGCGCAGGATGCACAGCTGTGGGCGGTGTTAGTGGTTCGCGTGCTCGTCTCTCCTCCTCAACCCGCGCCCGAGTCTCTTGTTCTCTCCTAGCCTCCTCGGCTTCCCGACGTTTCTTGCTGCTGTCTGCTCGGTCTCTTCCAGCCTTTGCTCTGAGCTTCCTGTCAAGTTTCTCCTGTTGTTCCCTCTTGCGTCTCTCTCTTCGCTTCGCATCTCGCTCCATCAGAAGTCTAAGATCACTCGCGTCCATTTCATCCGCGGTCACTCCGATTCTCTGAGTCTTCTTCTTCTTGAAACCATCCACTGGTTCCTTCTCCTTCGCTCTATGTGTGCCATCTTGCGATACAGGCGGTGCGTAAGTGTCAAGGCCAGGGTATTGAGGCGTGCCGGACAATCGAATGGCAGGTCTGGGACTAAACATGTCAAAAATGCCGAGTTCCCAGCCTCTTTGCTCGGGGACCGTCGACATTGAATGGATTGACTCGCCGTAGGGCAATGATACTGTAGAGCCTTTCACGTTCCTTCGCTTCTTGCTGTCCCGTCTGAAGATACTTTCGCTAGGTCTCTTGGGGACTGATGAAGAGGCACTCATGGCACGGATTTCTTCCTCACGGACGCGGTCGTCGTCTTTCCGCTTTTTGCTCGAGCGACGCCGTACGGGGATCGAGTCGAATGCGCTTCTTTTTGATCTGACTGTTGCAGGTCGGGATTCAGGTCTTGGGAAGCTGGTCTGTGATGTAGAGTGGTCTCGAAAGTTGTATGGAATATGCGGACGTTCCAGGTCGATTGGCCGTAAGTGAGGTGATTGTTTCAGGTGGTAGCTCGCAGGAAGGGCAGTGATGTCCTCAATGCTCCCTCGTGGCCGGCCGGCAGATGGGCTCGTAAGCTGTTCGGATGCGGCAGGGGTCGTGTGGGTCTGGTGATGTTGTTCCGGGGATTGAACGTCGGCAGCCTTCTCGGTCTGCTGGGATGCTCGTCGAAGGCGCTGGGTCAGGCGTGTGCTAGGACGTCGCGCAGGCGTGGTGGGTGTATCGGGCGAAGGTGTGTCCTTGTTGGTGGCACCGCTTCGCCGTTTCTTGAAAGGCCACAAGGCCATTGCTTGGGGGGAGCGGCAAGTTGAGGCTGGCGTCAGTGAGGCATCCCCGGTGTCGACGGACGGCTGCGCAAATGGAAACGAGATTGTGGATGCTCGTGTGTGTGTGTGTGTTGTGAAGGTCAGTGCTTTTTCGTGGTGGGACGAATGGCACACAGACACAGCGCGTGTTTTGGGGTGGCGCAGGACAACAAAGCGGCGGCGGAACAGAAGATGCAATGATGCAGTGATGCAGACGTGCAGACGTCGTGGGTGTGAAGTAGTGAGAAGATTGGGAAGCACGGAGAGTGTGCAGCCAGCAGTGCGAAGCTCGTGGCCGTCGGTGGTGCAGTGCGTAGAGCTACGAGAGAGAATGAGGCCGTGCGGTCGCCGTTTTCGAGGCGAGACCTATGAGACCTTGAGAGCGGCACGCTAAAGGGTCCTCGGGATCGGGGGAGGCGCCAGGGATGATGGAGTTGGAATAGAATTGGCCTGTTATGCTGGAGACTTGGACTGGCCCGCGGATAGGGAATTGCGCATATGATGAGATGGCGCGCGCGAGGATGCGAGTGTAACGGCGCACCGGATCGGTGGGTTCAATAACGGGTGTACCGCGTGAATGATATGCGACACAGAAACGGCCGGATGCGCGGGAGGCTGTGGCAGGGCGGATGATGAGATGAAGCAGGGAAGTTGGTCTTGGAAGTGAAAGGGAATCCGGGAAGAAGAAAGATGACTTTGACATGAACTGGACAAGACAACGATAATCATCTACTAGTCAAAAGACGTGGCGTATGGGAGCGCACACCAGGCCACCTCACATTCACAAGCATCACGTTTAGCGCACCCACACGCACACCTCATACCCAGGAGGTAATACCTCATACCACCAGACGGACTACCTCACTTTCGTGCCCTCGGAGCGTGGCAAGAGCTGCAGCATCCGCTTGCTGGGCGGTTGGCCCAAAAGGGCTGGCGGACTTGCATGGCACTCATACCCTCTCCATAATAATACAATGCATTACCTTACGCGTGGGGGCCCTCGTCCTGCAGCATGACAGCTAGGGCGAATGGCATGCATCTGCCCTCCTCCGCAAGTCGCCTGTCACCTCCTCTCAGCCTAACGATGTCAGGAAAACACTACGTTCCCCAAGCATAGAAGGACCTTGTCGCATACCTTGCCATACAGCACCAACATCTCCGTGCGCGTTTCAAATATCAAAGCACGTCAAGAAGCGTCTACCGACATACACTCCCCAAGGGCCACCGGGGCTTGCCATACGATGAAGCCATGCCTGACCTTGCTTTTCCTCCCAGGGTTTCAGTAGTGCCCGCGCGGGCGCAGGGCGCTTGGGAAAATGTGGCGCCGCCTCCCGCCAAACCCGTAAAGTGCGTGCAGGGCCACCTCGTAGTTTGAGAGAGGGAGGTGGAGGAGATTAGTTAGCGAAAATCAATAAATCGCGATGCTTGAACGATGACGGCGTTTTTCCCGCGATTTCACAGCGACTACGGAATGTCGAGAGGTCTAGAACTTCAGCGAAATACCCACATCTCCATCGCTAGACGGGCGCGGCGCTTTGTCAATTTGACGAAAGAGTCCACCAGGGCCACGCAAGCGAATGGCAGAGCAGCCCTCTTTCGGAACTTGTGAATACGAACATCGTTTTTGCTGGTGTGAGTAATAACCCATTCACATCCCAGCTGGAAATTGGGGAGCAATCATCTCTGTTCTTCAAGTAAACTCTGGCCGTATCACGTATGGCAGCAACCGATGGCCCAGAAAGTTACTTCCCACGCGCGCCTCGGTTCGGTAAAACGGCCTGACCTCGTGGTCAGCCAGGTTTTCATCTCCACTCCGCCAATGATGTCGCCAGAGCGCCTTTGCGTGTTTGCTTAATCTGCCACACCCGTCGATCGGTAACTCGTTGGGGCAAGCGCAGTTTCCCGGGGGGCAGGTTCTGGCTTTTCGAGGTTTGAACCAAACAGATGCCTCGTCTTCACTTTTTTTGCTCTGGCGCTGGTCTCACGGTCTCACCGGTAGATTGGGGATTGGGGAGTAGATCGGGACACGCGCGGTTCTAATTTCAATTGGAGTATTCGGATCGGACCTTGCGCCCGCCGGCCGGTCTGGGGATTATTGTCTTTCTGATATATACTTGTGCGCAGGTATAGGGCAAGACTATGAATACAGTCGATGTAACAGATTGATAGGGCGATGGTGCTCAACTCAATAAAAATGTGGTCGAGTATGCAAGCCAGTCACAGTCACTTGTCTTTTGAAACAACCGCCCAAGGGCAAGAACGGACATCAAACGTTTCCGAAGTCAAGGACTCGTGAACCAAGTATAGCGATTTGTACCCAACGTGACTGACTTCACTGCTTGCCAAGACCGTCCAACAATCCAACCAACCGCTCATCCGCCTCAATCAACTGTCCACACTCCTTTGCAAAACCACATTCCTTCCCCAAAGCAGCTGCCAAAATCTCCACCGTCTCCACCATCGCTACTTTGACATCCTTCACGCCAGATTGGTCTCCCTTCGCCTCCTCTAGCACCAACCATGACACCGTCAAAGCCTTCATCACCTCCACTCTGTACTCCGGCATGCGAGGCCATACATTGAGAATAACCGCTTGCAAAGCTCGCAGCGACGCGAGAAGCATATCCAATTGCTTCGTTTTCGCCGCTTGCGTTAAAGACTCGGCCAGCATGGGCAGGACAAATTGCAAATGTTTGACGGAATCAATGCCGAGTTCGTTGAGGAGTGGAACGAGGTTGACGAAGAGTGCACGTGTCACGCCTGGGTATTGACCACTGTGAGCGTAGGCGTGGAGAATTCCCTTACGTAGAATTGTATCGAGGGCTTTGACGCGGTCGCGGCGGTGGAGGTCTTCGGTTGTGTTATGGGGTGGGGAGGGGAAACGGGATTTGGTGAGGGTCAGGAGGGCTGGGTATGCGGTGGAAAGGATGGCGACGGAGTCTGGTTCGGGAGTCAGGGATGGGAGGTAGGTGAGGCAGGGTATTAGGGCCTCTTCGAAGACGGAGCCGAGACCAGTCCGCGAGAGGAGAGTGGGTGATGTGACAAGGAGAAGGGAGTGTAGTAGTTCGGCACCGAGGCGTTTGTGGGCTGCTTCCCAGTCATCGACAAGTGTCAGGATTGGAGGTACGAGGAGAGGCCAGAGACGTTCGGTGGATTTGTCGTCGAGGCTATTCACAACCCACTTCAACAAAGCCAGAGCAAAGCGGTCTTTCTCGCTCTTCCATGGCTTCGTGATGCGCTCATCCTCCGATGTGTTCTTCGCTGGCAGATCGGTCGCGGCTTTCTTACGTCCCTGCTCGGTCACACTATCCGGTTTGGCCTTTGCGAACAACGGACGAATGGTAAGCTTGAGGAAGTGGCTTGCGAGGGCGGAGGTAAGCTCACCATGATTCTTGACCTCTTCGATCGCCCCGCTGGGGTCTTTGACGTCTGGGTGGCGGAGCTGCCATGCCATGACCACGTCGAGTGCGTCTTTCATCCATGGGCCGGGAGGTGTTGATAGGGCTTTGGCGAGCGCTTTGCCGTCCAGAAGAGGTTTGAGGGTGTATGCTTCGAGAATGTCCAGGTCGCGGAGATGGGTTGTGAAGGTGGTGTATTTGCGCGTGGTGGCTGGGTAATTTGTTAGCCCAATCTGACATGTCAATATTCTTGTATCAAAGAACTCACTATCCATATCGTCGCGGTGCTCTACAAGTTCAACGAGCAGAGCGTACATGACCTGGCTTCTCCAGGTCGGTCCCCAACGACGAATTGCCATGCCAAGCGAATCGCGAGCTGTCAGGTCTTCACCCTCAGTCGACTTGATTGTGCGTCTCTTTTGTGCGTCTACAGCATCTACAAGCCTTGAAATCTCATACAGGTTGCGAATTGACAATGTGACTACCTCGCAGACCTTGTTCGTGGCTTTGATGCCTTCTCTGGCGACTCCCGTGGGAATTGGTGGAGGGGCTTTGCGTCCAGGTTCTGGAGCCTCGGGTTGAGGAGCATCACGGTAGGGCACAATGGCAGTGAGCACCCATGCAAGGTAGCGCTCGTCAGCATCCCTTGCGAGGATCTCAGACATGTCGCTACCGCTTGCAAGGAGTGTCTCAAGTTCGTCAATGAGAGCAACAGCACCCTCGGTGTCCGGCCGGTAATGCTTTGAATCTTCAAGAGAAGGATCGGAGAAGATAGTGAAGTAAAGTCCAAGGTCGAAGACCAAGCGCATCGCCTCATGTGGATCTGGTCCTCGCAACGCCTTCTCCAGCTCGACACCGACACGTTCACGGCTGATTTTCTTGCGGAGAGCGTCGTTGATGTCAGGGTCGCCCATCGCTTTGAGTGTACCCGAGTCGATGCTGTAGTCCAGTCGGCTGGCAAAACGAATGAGTCTAAGCACTCTCAAAGGATCGTCCTTAAATGTCTGGAAAGGCTCGAGTGGGGTTCTGATTACGCGCTTGGCCATGTCGTCAAAGCCCTGGTTTGTGAAGTCTTCGATTTCCTGCGTGTTGATGTTGTAGAATAGGGCGTTAACAGTAGCGTCACGCCTCAAGGCATCTTCTTCTGGCGTGCCGAATTCCATTTGAGGATTTCTGCTCTCGTCCGTGTACGTCTCCTTTCGCAGATTGACAAGGTCAATGTCGAGTCCAAGGATACGAGTGGTGACTGTTTCGAGATGCTTAGACTTCTCCGGGTTGGCCTCAATCTTGTGGAGTCCACCGACAGTTTTTGACTTGTCGGTAGCTCCAGCTTTGGCGCTTTGCTTCTCGGTGGTGGCGACGCCCTCGAGGCCGTACTTTTCTGGATTGCCGGGGATTTCAAGGTACTCCTTCAGCCGCATACCAAATTGAAGGCCAGTCATCTTGTTGATCGCAACATCGATATCGTGACTAGGGACACCAAGCAACTTGTCTCGAACCCAGCCGCCAGTAAAACGCAGAATGATTGGTTGTTTGGCGAGTTCATCCGGAAGAGGAATCTGATTTTCGCTGTCCTGTGATGGCAAATGGTCGATGTATGAGGCGACATCGAGCAGGAGGCGACGTAGCGTGCTTTCCACTTCAGTGAGCTCCAAAGTCCTGGGAGGACCGGCGTCGTCTTCGACTTCTTGGATCATCACAGGACCCATGTTGGGCAATTGTGAGGATAGCCGTGTGGGCGAGCTTGAGCAAAGTTTTCTTCGTTTGTTTCCTTGAGGTGATGTGGAGATGCGGCTAGGAGACATGTAATAATTCCGACCCGCGCATTGGAAAGCGATCTGGTTGGTGAGTGGTCGTCTGTGAAGTGTTGGCTGTTTGCGCCGGAAAGAAAGTTGTGCAAGGCGGTGACTCAAGACAAAGTGACGGACGGTCATTCACTCAGAATCGAACGCTGCAACAGGTGTGGGTTTGAGATGAATAATGTTGCTGCAGATTAAAGGTTCTTTGTCGATAGATGGCATGTGTGAGACTCGTTTAGATACCTTATTCTTCCTACAAACGGAGGTATGTGGTACGGCTTTTACCGATGGAATGCCTGGCAGCCTCAGGCACTCGATGGTATCTCCTGGGTAGGAGGCAGTGTACATCTATCTACATGCGAATCGATCTAACCAGTACTGCCATTTGTCTACGCGTTCACCGCCCTCACTCCTGGATACAAATGCCCAGAGCATCCATACGCCGCAGTCGATTGCCTCGCCGGACAGTAGCGAACCATTCTGATGACACCGACGCCAGATGATCCGCTGCAATCACCGCAGGACTCAGACTCGGAGACGAATATCGATGTCGTTAAGAAACGGCAGTCAAAACCGCCCAGGTCGCCTCTGTCGTCCATAACGAGCCTTCCGTATCGCCGTTCGAATGCTTCGCTTTCCACGCTTTTCCAGTCTACCACCTCACTTCCTACTACGGCAGCCTCACCTGGCGGATCTGGCGCAGAGACACCTACCGCAGGCCCACCGAATGGCTTAGTATTCTCACCTGGAGGCGCAGGGCCTGCGAGACCAGCGTCGCCTGCTATACCTGGCGGAAACTTGAGCGGAGAAACGAAGGATCTCATACTGCGAGCGTTTGCGCCGCACGTCTCCGTGCTTGCGTCACCGGATACCGAGGAGCTGATCAGGCACAAGGGCATAAATGGAGGCTTGCTGGAGCTTTTACGACCGTTTGGCGAGCATGTACAGGGTAAAGTTACAATCAGAGACAGCAGCGGCGCAAGCCGGTCTTGGGACGACTTTGCGGTACGGTTCACGGGTGTGAAAGATGGCCTGGAAAGCCCACGCATGGCAGAAAGAAGGAGCATGGAGTCAAATGCTGAGCAAACGCAAAACGGTGCAAGGCGGCTGTCGGCTTTGGAGTTCAAACCCGCTAGACTACGGACAGGAGGTGATGTCCCTCAGATCGAAGACCTTGTTGAACGTCACCTTACATTTGCTGAGGAGCAGTCTGGTCCGGTCGAGGCAGACTATCTCACACATAAGAACGAGATGTTTAACTCCGACCCTAATGCTGACTCGCCATTCTACATGCTTTATCTTCGACGACTGTTGTCTGGATTGCCCTTGGTCCCGTCCGAAACAACCAGCCATCCTGTGGCTACAGTGATCGCGATCTCATCTCGCTCGACGAATCCTATTGAGGAGCTTCGAACACTTTACGCTTCTTCCAACACTGGCGAGCACAGAGTGCCACCTTGGGTGCTCAACGAATTCTTACGATACTACGTTCTGATTCACGACGAAGATTATGATGACATTTCCAAATCCATGGCCCTTTACGACCAGATGAAGCGACACTTTGGGCTGCACTGTCATCTCTTGCGACTACGAAGTGCGCAATGTGTCCCTTCAGATGACGACAGCGTCAAACTTTCCCATCCGGAGTGGATGTCTGCGGCGGAAGAACTGGCAGAGATTATCAGACGTGAGACTAGTGAAGACGACGAGGACCCAACGCCGTGCATCTTCGAGTCCGATGCGAGTGCTGTCCGCTCATTCGTACGGGAGATGGTTACACAGTCTTTGATACCAAGCATGGAGCGCGCTTCAGCAACGTGGAACGATCAGGTCGCGTCTAGAAGACGCGGCATCAGTGGCCGTTTCATGTCTTTGTCGAAGCGCTTTACGACATTTGGTGGACGCTCATCTTCTGGTCCTTCACTAGGAGGCGCAGGAAGCAACTACGATAGCTTACTAGGCCACTACAGACCAGATGCACCGGAAGCAGTAATGCGAAGGCTTGCCGACCATTCCATGATGCTCAGAGACTTCAAGCTCGCACAAGGCACGTACGAGATACTGTGCCAGGACTTCAAGAATGACAAGGCTTGGAGGCACTACGCAGCAGCCAACGAGATGGCTGCAGTCAGTACGCTCTTGGCTGCGGGTGGCCTCAGCACCAAAGCTCGAACAGAGACCGTTGATCAATATCTCGAGGCAGCGTACTACTCCTACATCACCCGTGTGAACGCGCCTTATAATGCGCTCCGCACTCTGATCCTTGGAAGCGAACTATTGAAACTGCGAGGCGGAAGTGCCCTTGACGATTCGACCCGTTGGTTGAACAAGATCATTGAAGATCGCTTGGTGGGCCCAACAGGCTATGCTCTGGTCTTGGAACGCTCTGCGCTCTGCTTTAGGGAACGCCCAGGAGTCGCTGGTCTCAGCACTGGAGAGAGGAAACGCAAGGCTGCGTTTTGGTACACGCTTGCTGCTGAGGCGTGGTCAAGACAGGACAAGAACAATCAGGCCGAGAACTCACTACGCGAAGCCGCTCGACTTTACACCTCTGGGGGCGGTGCAAGCATGCAGCTTGGAAACATGAACAACTTCTTGACTTCGTTACAAACGACTGTCAAAGCAAATCGGGCCGGGCCACAGCATCTTGATCTTACAGAAGACGATCAAACCCTGGTGGAACCAATGCAAGAGCCCAGCGAGCAATTTGGACTTCACTCTCCGATGGGCCACCGTAAGAGCATCAGCACGAACGCCGCATACTTCCCGAAAGCGGACGCCTCCTTCGACCCACTGGGCGCAGTGCCCAACACTGGTCCATTGAACCCCGACGCCGCGAGCGCTGGACCTCCCAGTCCCGCACTAGAGCGTAGACAGACACGAGACGATGGCTTTGAATGATGAATGATATGTTGTATTGTTGAACGGAGCGTGATGGGCATTTAGCGTTGGCGCAAAGGGCGTTTTGATACAACACGCGAAGGCAAGGATGGCGCACTTTCAGGGCTCGCGAGCACGGCCTGTATAGTATTGAAACCCGATTACCCTGCATTTCCTTGTTTCTTGTAGTCTCAGCTTAGTATCAGGCTATTGCCTGTTCTCGTATGCAAGATTCTGGCACTAACCGGGATGGATGATCGCTGGTACGCTAGGTGGCTTGCTTGGCTTCACACGTGCATGACGGGTATTCCATGTAATAGTGTTCCTTTTTGATGCCACCTTGTTAGAGTGTAGATATCTGAGCGATGAAGAACGGATCACTGTGGATATGCTTGTACATGTATATCTGTAAATGTCATTGAAAGGAAAAGATATATCGTCATACACATATCTTCAATCATCTAGCTCGGCGGGATGACATCGATGTTTCTACAGCTACCAGCCCAGCAAAAACAAAAGAAGGGCCGAGCGTCCTCTACCCCTGCACGTCTCATGTGCTCTCCGCATCCAGCGCGAAACCTTTGCTTGCGCATTCACTTCCGCTATACCGCGACATTCACATACAACAGCTTCGCTTCATAGCACCCTTACTCCCCCGCGACAATATACCACTGTCGACTGTTTCCTCACCTGTACATCATCACTGCGCATTGGACGGCACACGCGAGACACACGCGCCGTCAGCTTGCGAAGGACAAACAGCTCCGAAACATACAGACCTAGTGTCGCGTCGCGTATATCGCAAACCATTCCCAAACACATATAATCGACCACAGCGCAATCGCGCATCACAGCTCTCGCAATGGCGACCGAACGCACTCTCCCGGAAGACAAGAACCCCATGCTCGCTGAGGAGCGCGCGCCCAGCCGTACGTCGAGACAACATTGCGCCCTGAAACCGCCACGCCTTGCCTTTCGCTAACCATCAGCGCGATCCAGATGAGATCCTCGTCGAGCGTCGCTGCCTCGGCCAGACCGAATTGAAGGTCAAGCCGGGCCAGATGGGCACTTCCAACGCGACCAAGCCGGAAAACCTCGGCGTGCTAGACTATGCGCATTTGCGCGTGCCTCTTCCGAGCGACCTGAGCTCAAGCGGTATTTTTACCAAGGGACCGAACAGGAAATACCCCGAGGCATACTTCCTTATGGTAAGAGGGTGGATTTGACAGACAGCCGAGGGAAGCCAGAGTGCTGACGGAGGAACAGAGACGGTCGACCGACGGGTATATCAGCGCTACCGGAATGTTCAAGGCAGCCTACCCTTATGCGTCGGTGGAGGAGGAGGCCAGCGAGAAGGATTACATCAAGTCACTGCCCGATGCATCTAGCGAAGAAGTGGCCGGAAATGTATGGATTAACCCCGAGCAAGGTAAGCTCCCCACGTGCCATCACATGTCTTTTATTCACACTTGCTCACATGACGATACTTCTAGCTCTTAGCTTGGCGGAAGAATACAGCATGAAGCTCTGGATCGCCGCACTTCTCGACCCCGAACCCATCACACACGGCACCAGCGACCCCAAGAAGAGCATCCAATCCCCACCAACATTCCGCATGAAGGACCCTATCAACGGCCTGGGTAGATCACCCGAGAAGCCTGACGGCCGTCGCTCCACGCGCGGTCGCAGCCTGCGCTCAGCCTCCCCGGTCAAGAGAGAAACGCCTGCACGCAAGTTCGCGACTCCGCGCAAGCCGCGCAAGGGTCGCGCTGCCGCAAAGCTGGAGGAAGAAGCTGCTGCGATCGCAGAGGAGGCAGCGGAGTCTATCAACGGCGAGCTTGCGACTGCCACTGCCCGCGAAACCACCGAGAACGTCAAAGTCGAAGTCGAGAACACCACCGAGCCCTCGCCCGAAGGCGACCACGAAGAAATCGAGAAGACCAAGGTCAACATTGAGATGCCCACAGGCCTTCCCGAGCTCGAACTTCCCAACGACGCACAGGCAATGCTCGCCGAAGCACGCGCCATGGTGCACGAAGCCGAGAAAATCGCCGGACCCAGCTCAGCGGCAAAGGGCAAGAGAAAGGCCGAGGAGATGGTCGAGGACGATGAGGAGGAATCCGAAGAACTGCCTCCGAAGAGAGTGAAGGCCGTGAAGACCGAGTTGCGCAAGGAGAAGATCAAGAGGAGAGCCATCACTGGTATCGCTGCTGGTTTGGCTCTTGGGTGAGTTGACCTTCCAAAACTTCATATTTCAAAACCCCCGTGACATATACTAACATGAAACCCACAGTGCACTCGTCCCCAGCATCATCGCCGCTTTCCCCTGGTAAAAAAACCAAAGACAAGCGACAGCAGCAGCAAATTTCCAATACCTCCAAACTTAATAACCGAAGAACCCGCTCTATTTTTCACAAGACCTTCCTTATTTCGAAGATACCATTCTTATTCCCCAGCGTCTTGCTGGTCAGTCAGTCCTCCAAACCGATGTTTTACACTCTAGGTTGAGCAACAAGTGCCGGCAGCTGTGAGCGCCTTGAGCTTTTGATTGATTTGGGAGGTGGCGGTGGCGGCGAAATGTCGTAAAGCAACAATATACCTTCCAAAAACGAATGGACATGATGGGAACGGGAATGTGTGCGTATGTGTGATTCTTGAATGGCGAGAATTGGCAAGGGAAGGGCTACGCGGGTTTGGCTGTAGTCCGGATGCCCTGATGTGTAGACTTATTGTTAGTTTAATGGAAATCTTGATGTACTTTTTTAAAATTCGAACTCGTAGGTATCAGATGAAAGAGGCAAGATGAGCAAGTGTTGGTGGCGGTCTGTACTTTGAACCCTACTCTTCCGCTGATAACGAGGAGTTTGGGCGCGAACGATATCTACCTTGCCTTACACATAGGTAGAAAATGAGGTGTAGCTGCATCTTTTGCACGATTTTAGACGGCTCTTTGAGTTGCTTCAATCTTACAAAGCGCCAATCGTTCCCATGCGTCCGCCCACCCACTCATGTGCCTAATTACGCGAATGACTACACTGCTGCAAAGATTCTTCTATCGACGGTTGACGGTCGTTGATGATAAGGTACCTTAACCATACTTGCACCACGAACGAACCGATATCAAGAAACACCTCGGGGTGCTGTCGAGCAAACAAGACTCGTCTCAAGAAAATTGGCACGCTCATCGGTGCTCGCATTATGGGTATCTTAATTACTTAGCCGGTTCGTCTAATCATGCTGTCATTATAATCATGCTTTGCTTTCCCTCCCTAGCCGGGAACGCCATGCCTCGGAAAAAAAGAAATCTCCATTCAATCAATCCACTTCGTCGTTAGCGAAGGATACACCCTCTCCGCTGATCTCGTCATAGTTGCTCACATGTGGCGCCTGATAGCCGGCCGACGGGCCAGGAGTGGTGGATGATGATGTAGATGCAGTTGTTGGCGGCGCTGCGGCGGTCGCGGTTGTTGCACCACCAGTGGTGGCGGTGGTGGCTGCTTGGGTCGCGTTGGCGCTTGGAGGCCCGCCGGGTCCATGGTGGGGGTTGTGAGGAGGAAGTCCTAAGCCTTGGGAGAGGGCGGTCACGAAGGCGTTGAACCCGTTCACGTCAACGGGCGCTTGTCCGTTCCCACCAGCGCCAGGTGGCATGGGAATTGCAATGCCTCCCATTCCCGCGAAGCCGGCGTGGATGTCAGGATCGGTGATGGATTCGCCGACGTTGTACTCGGCGATAAAGGTCTGCAGCCTTTTCAAGATCAACCCGTGTCCCTCGACGCAGACGTAGAAACCTCTCTCGCCGCCGTAGTCCAGAGGTGTCCCGGAAGGAACGAAATCGGGCATTTCATCGTCAGCTGCGTCATTGTCCTTCGCCTTTGCCCCATCGCCTGTGTCTTTTTTGCTGTCTTCTACATCACCCTGCCCTCTACCTCCAAGCTTTAGCTCTGGCTCCACGACGTGGGCGATCGGACTGGCGAGCACCAGGGGATCGTCAGAGGGCACCAGATCTGGAAGCGAATCACCATCATCATCATGAGTGTCGGCAGATTCGTCGTCCGAGGCATCAAATTCGTCATCCCATTCGTGATGGAAAGCATTGTCGAAAGCATCGTTCATGAATCCTCCAACACTGTCCATATCCAGCTGCTTGAGAAAGAAACACTTGCACCCATCTTCACGAAGGTACATGAGATGCAGATGGTCGATACTTTCAAGCTCCGAGATTGCCTTGAGTACTGACGGCCAGCTCCCTTTCACAAGGTCTATGCATTCGAGCTTGAGATCCTTGACTTTGGCCGCACGTGTGATCAATTTGGCAAGATCTGCAGCATCGATGGTAGCACTGATAATGCTGAGCGAGGTAAGGTGTGAGAGGTCCATTGGGGAGGTAAGTCTTCTGCAGAGTAAGCCGCTGTTGCCCAAGCCATCGAAGGACAGTGAAAGATGTGTAAGGTTTGGCATTATGGCCACGAACCTGGCGATGGAGTCTTTATAAGGCTTGCCATCGAGCGGGGTCTTCAAGTCGAGGTGGAACCGAGAGGTGTTCTTCAGAACATTGGACAACCTTTGAAGTGTGGACTGTCTAAGAGAGAATTGCCTCGGGGAGAGATAGTTCTGATGAGCAAGAAACTTCGCCTTGAGCTTATCAAGCGCAAGGTGTTCGTGTGCGCCGGCAAGAGAGCACAAGAGAGTAAACCAGACATGTTCGAAGTGCTTGCGGAACTCCGGCGACTCAATCTTCGTCGGCGAGTAAAGACCGCTGATAGGCCTCGTACCTAAAATGGTCGTCAGTGGCTGTATGCAAGTAGCAGGTTTCGAGCGCAATTACCTGTCTGACGGAGTGCTTTTCGAGAGCCTCGGTAGTCCACACTGGGCTTGAGCCCGGTCTCACTGTCGATGAATTCGACCGCTTTGAGAGAAGGAAGTGACTTGAAGGCCTCGATAAGCATCTTCTTATCTTGCCCGGAAGAACGTAGCGTCGCCTGATCCTTGATGTAAAACTTGTACGCCTCGCTTTGGCGCACGGTGGGTCTCCAGTGAGCAGACTCGCGACCAGGACAAGCAAAACCCTGCTCAGAAAACAGAGCGGTCACAACAGAGACCTCTTTGATGTATTTGGCCAGCCTAGAGTGGGAGATGTCGACAAGCGGTTTCAGGCTGTCGGTGGTGAAGTGGACGCATTTCTCTGAAAAGTGTTCTGTTGCGAATTCGTGGAATGATTTCACCTCCAGCACACGGCATGCCAGGCGTAATGCGCACTTGTCATCGACTCCGAGTCTAATGGTGATGTTGCTGACAAGTTCCTCTGGGAGGTCGACGAGACACTTCCTCGTGGCGGATGCCATTTTTGGCACGTATGGCCGAGCGAGTAAGTGCCGTTATGTAAAACCAGGCAAATTGGTGTAATTGGAACCAATGATGCAGATGCGAAAGGGATGCCGAAAAACAAAAACCCCCTGTTGTGGTCGGTCGGTTGGTCGGTGTTGTGTGGTGTCCGCAAGCGCACGATGCAGCAGCTGAGGCAGCATCAGCAGCTTCCGTTTGTCGACAAGGTGGGGCTCGCAGGGATCGCCTCATTCAGCAAACGGACAGCAGCGAGTGTTGCCATGTACGCATGCATCATAAAACGCCTATCTCATCGCGAGGTATGCAGGTGAAGGCCGTCATTCAGCCATCAGTATTCACAGATTAAGAAACAAATGATACCGGATGAAGTACATCTTGTGATTTGCTTCCAGGAAGGCATTCACGGATCCCATTATCCCATCAGCACCCTACCCTTATCACAAAGCCTTACAGCGCAAACCTCTATCCTCTCAGCCGACCGAAAAATACCGTCTTCGACAACCAACTCACGACTCGTGAGCGACATAGGTTTCTCCCCATCTTGCAAGTCGCAAGTTGCAGCTGATCGCCACAAGCCAGGGGCTGTCAAGTGGTAGAAGTGACTTCGCCAAACTCCCCTGACATGTGACACTGCCCTTCGTTGTGCTACTCGCATGTGTCTGTAGTCCCGGCTACATGGTAGAAGGTCTGTTGTGGCAGTGCCAATGTGCGGCTCTCAAGGCTAGTGCGACGCGGATGTTTTTGTTGAGCAAGTGACAGCTCCTCTGCAGGCCATTGAGGCGATCCTGGTTCTGTGTTGCTGATTTGGAGATGTGTCTGTACCGGCATTGAAAAACACGCGAAGGTTAAGCAGTGTCTAGATCACTTCTGATCCATCAGCTGAAGTAATATGAAAGCAGGCGGATGCTTGAAACCCCAAGTCATTGAAAATCAAAGCGACAGAATACATCAAAATACCCGTTTATCATGAAAATCATACCTCCCATCTTACCATACTTCTCATTCCTCCCTCTCCCCATGAAACTCACTCCACTGTCCCGCCAAATCCACCGTATGACTCAAAACAGCCGGAACTACCTCATCCAACTTCGTAACAACCTCCGTGGGCCTCCCCAACTCCCCCTCAAGCAACCCATCCTCCCACCCCCTCTGCTCCCTCCGATTAACCCAAACCGCATTCAACCCCGCGGATCTCGCACCCACAATATCGAAAGGATTCCCACTCACGAGCCAAATCCGTCCCAAATCGTCCTCCAAACCCACCTTCTTTGCCAAATGCATGTACGTTTCGCGCGCAGGTTTGTACTTCTGGACTTCGTCGACGGTGACGATGTCGCGGAAGACGTCGGCCTGGTCTTTGAGGTCTGCCGAGCGCGTCACGCTGTTGGACACCATTTGTTGCGTGCCGTTGGAGAAGACTACGGCGTGGATGTCGGGGGTGGTGCGCAGCCTGCCGCACAGGCGGGAGACGTCGGGGAAGATGCTGAGGGAGTCGTAGGATTTCAGGAGGCCTTGGAGGTTTTCCTCTGAGAGGGTGAGGGCTTGTTCGGCGAGGGCGTGCTTGAGGGATTGTAGGGTTACGTGGGAGAAGTCTTTGTATACGCCTGGGGAGGGAGGGAGATTTAGTTTTTGGTTCATGGGGTGGTGAGGGGGGATGGTTGGGTTGGTTTACCCATGCTGTTGAGACGCCATGTGTATTCTAGCTGGTATTTACGCCATGCTGCGGCTAGGGTGTTGGCTTTCTCCTCGCCGAAGTGCTCGGTGAGTTTCTTTGCTATGGAATCTGTCGAAAGGAGAGTTCCGTAGGCGTCAAATGCTATGACAACCTTGCGGTCTGGGTTGGGAGGGTCATTGGGAGGTGAATATGTAGGCATTTTTGTATTTTGGAGTATGATATTTCAAGGGAGCGTGAAATGGGTGATTCAAAGGAAGAAGGAAGTGTAGCACAACTTAACTGGGAAGCTTATGAAGCACGGCATGCCAATGATGACCTCTCGCAAGGGTGGTTTGCCGGTAGCACGTGAGATGTTTGTGATTCATGATGCTCGATGGAAGAGACATTACTCGGTCGTGACGACATCCATAAGAAGATTGGGGGCAGGATCTCCAGTCGGATCATCGAGGAAAGTTCCCCAAAGTGCGGTGGATTTGGTGGGGTTGAATGATCCGCGAGATCAAGATCTCTTCCACACTACTTCCGCGTTGATCTAGGTACCTTACTGTTATTATTAGCCATTGGAGATCGGGTTTCCTAGATCGTACTGCTTATCTCACATCAAGCTCGATAACAAGCATCGTTTGTTGACAAGATCGGTGCAAGCCGCTCGCTAATTGCTGTATTCGATATCTTCTTCTCCCTCTATCATCGCAGCATCAAAGAGGCAAAACTCATGGTCTCCTCCGATGATGAGACATCCAACTTCGAGATCTTCCGCGATTGCCTTTCCACCGCGATAATCGAAAGACTCGCACCAACAACATCAAAACCCAAAAAGAAGATCAAAGGCCGAAAAAATGAAATCAAACCCGTCGCAAAAACATCAGAGGATGCCGGAGAAGCAGACGCGGCGGAGTTGAGCGAGTTCACAGAGGTTTGTATATCGTAACAAATATATATTTGTCCTTACTTTTCAAAAAAAAACTAATCTTAAATCTCACTAGTACCTCGCCGAAGAGACTTTTACCAGCCTCCCACCAGAAATCAGGACAATCACCCACGCCGCGATCCAAAACGACTCCTCTCTACGCACAAAATACGCCCCGCCACTCAGCTCCACAACGCTCGAAAAGCTCACCCTCCCCCTCCCCCTCAGCATCTCCGAATCTCTAACGACCTACAACCTCCTCCAAGACCCCAACTCCCTGGACCGCCTCCTCGAAACAATCCTAACAACCTACATAACCACCGCAACTGCCGCGCCGCCAGAACATACTCCCTCGCTGGCAGCTTCGCGGCCAGAAGGGTGTGAGATTTGTGAGCGGGAGCATTTGCCGCTGACGTATCATCATTTGATTCCGAGGCAGGTGCATGCTAAGGCTGTGAAGAGGGGGTGGCACGCGGAGTGGGAGTTGGCGAAGGTCGCGTGGCTTTGTAGGGCTTGTCATTCTTTTGTGCATAAGATTGCTAGTAATGAGGAGTTGGCGAGGGAGTGGTATAGTGTCGAGTTGTTGATGGGGAGGGAGGATGTGGTCAAGTGGGCGGGGTGGGTGGGGAAGGTGAGGTGGAAGGCTAGGTAGGTAGAGTAACAACAAAGTGTGGATTTTCTGGGAAGAGCTAATGTACAAAGACCTCTCGGGGTGTCATGTTTGCGATTCGAGAGGCGAATCGTCTTTTCCAACGCGCAGAAACAACGCCATCTTTTCGTCAGTATCCTACCACCTGGCTTCATCCGATTTGGCGGTAGAGATGATTGTCCCACTCAAAGCCATGCATGTTGACTGTGCTACGGCCCCAGGTGCCGAACCAATGGGCACTGTAGCAGTCATGGGTAAAGCGCGTGTGAGGCCAGATGCTCCGCGCAAACACCGTGTTGCAGTTCGGGCACTTGTACCACTTCATCTTCGGTTTGTCGTCATCATCAGCACCCCTTGGCCAAATTGGTAGAATGTACTCACGTGGGGGATCGGCTGCTGTTGGGCTCCGAGAGCGTCGTTGTCATCCTGAAGCCTGCAAATGATTCCTTCGAGTTCGCCGATCATAATTCTGAGCTCCCCCTTGGTCTCCGACTGACTGCTACTGTGGCATGCCATAGCAGCAGCCAGCTCACTCATGTATCCTGGGGCTTCTTCGAACGTCTCTCGGACCAGTCGATGTTCTGCTTTGTCGACAGGGCAGAAGATTTTGGCAGCATTATCGTGCACGATGGAGACCGCAGCCGCGCGAATCGCAGAGGTCTCCGTGGAGCTCAGAGGCAAGGTGTAGATCTTCTTGAGAGCTTGCGCAAAGACGAGGGTGTTCCAGCTCGTCAGCTCCTCCAGAATCTTCTTTTGAGCGAAGGTTTGCAGCGGTGTAACGGAGTAGTTGCAGGCCAAAAAGAAGACGTTGATGTGCGAGAAGACTTCTTCCTCGTTTCGCGGGAGTACTGACGAGTCGTATGAGTCGTGGTACATGAAGTCGAGCATGGCAGCAATGGCGTACTCATTGTAGTCGGACATGTCGAGGACGTCGACGGAAGGTTCCTGCAAGTCAAGTGTTAGCCATGTTTCGCGAGAATATCTGTTTATTGCTGTGAGGTGCTTCGCTTGCCCCCAGAGTGAAAGGCGCTCCGCATGCTTTCGCGAAGACGTTGGATTGGGCGCAGTGAACGCTCTTGTGGACCTTCCAGCAGCGGTTACCGCAGTGCAAGGTGAGGTCAGCGTATTTGATAGCCTCGAGCGGCGGGGGCTGTGGCGGTAGGTCCGCCGTGGTCGAGGAAGTTGAACTCATGGTACCGATAGAGGATGTTGTAGGTGAGCTCGGTTGGGGTGTGCGACGTGAGCAGACAGGGCGGGAAACAAACAATTGATGCCCGGCAGAATCGCGCGAGCAAATGTTTACCTGGGCAAGGAAGGCACAACAAATGCGCGTCAGCGAGGGAAGGCACGAGGGATGCGCGTAGAAGAGGGAAGGTACGATGCAGCAAAGCCACCAACCTCGTACAGTTTACAACGCAAATTCTCTAATTAGTCCCTACAGCAACTCCAACAACCTCGCCTCCAAAGGCAGATATTACCTTGCAGTTGTTCATGATTGCAACTTGCAATGCCTGCCGCGCCCATTAACATCACCAAAAACTCCGTTCAAAGTCCCGGCCCCTCTGAAAGTTCTTGTGATCTCACTTTAACCTTGAGCAGGTTCGAAAAGTGCTGCGCAATATCACCTGCCTGCCCTTTCCGGTGACTTTTTGCTGACTTCGCCGGAAGAACCTTGACCAAAACCAGCAAATTGCCGAGAGCTGGATGCATCTTCCGGGAGGAAACCATGCGCAAGACCCCTACTAGACATCCCTCAGCGTTGAGGACCAGATCCTGGCAGTGAAACTGTGTCAAAACCTTAACACCGGATAGGCTTTTGCCGCAATCGTGAGTGAACTCTTTCTCATGAGAGGGAAGTGCGTGAGCCAGCGTCTTCGAGCACGCCGGGCATGTGTAAAGTCGGAGGCTGCCGCGGCGGGCGGTGGGTATGGCGAGGAGCATGTCACTCCCGAACTCGGGCACTTCCAGCACGGCCTCCCAGAAAGCTGCATACAGGTCTCTTTTCGTGGCCAGCTTATCGTGCACAGCCACAGCCACAGTGCAGACGAGTTTCTTGAAGATTGGGTAGGAGCTGTGTAGATACGTCTCCTTGATTGCTTCGGCAAAGAATGGCCAATTCCATAGTAAAAAACAAGTGCCGCGGAACATCGCCAAAGCCAAGTCGCGGAGCTCTGGGATCATGTATTTGTCTCCAACGACGTAGAGGCGGATGTAGCGTACGAGGGGTCCAGGCGTAAGAGATGATTGAAAAGTGTAAGTGAAGCGATGGCAGAATTCGACCAGCGCGGCGATGGCGTCTGGGTCGTCATCAGGAAGGTCGACGATGCCTTCTTGAGCCTCCTGTGCCTGGAGATTAGCGGTGCGCCTTGGATTAGACCTCCGGGAAAGAAGTTTTAAATTACCTTGAAGTCTCCAGTGAGCATCTTAGCAAAGACGTCAGAGTGCTGGCAAAGGACGTATTTGACGGCGTTGAACTCTCGCCCTTGGCAATTGATCTTGACATCGGAGTAGCGGCACGTGTTATAGGACTCGGCCATGCGCTTATGAAATCGAGCGGCAACTCGAGGCACAGGTTCCCGTGCAGTGGCTATGAAATCGAAGGTCGACATGGCGGATATGTGCGTGTGTACTTTAGGGCGTGAGCGAGAAGGTTTTAGAACGGCAGAGTCAGAGGTTGGAAGCCATGAGGTATTGGAGTCGTTGTTTGTTGTTGGTAACGTAGAATGTAAGCAGAGGTCAAGATTAAGTCGAGCTCGGCGAAGTAGAATCTGAAGCCAAGCTGGAAGTATGGACTTGCATTCACCCATCGAAAAGTGACGGAGGACATCCGTGACTTTGTCACAGCTCTCGACGGTCTTTGTAATCACTGCTGTACTGAAAGCTGTGGGTATGTGCGTTACGGTGGTGGATAATACACAAGACTCTATCAATTCTCTCAGAGGTTTGTAGAGCATTTGGCGTGCTGGAATGCGTCGGCATGTGCTTAACGGAGACGGAGATCATGCACGATCCGAATAGATATCTCAGTGGTCCTAGAACCATTTACTGCGATGGGACATATCGGTACCTGCGCAGCGGGGATGGAGAACGCCTATGGCATTGTCAGCTCTCTCAATGGTCTTTGGTGCCTCTGGTACGCTGGAAGCCGTCGGTATGTGCGTGACGGAGACGGAGAACTCCTAGGTCTTTGCTAGTTTTCTCGGCGGCATGTGAAGTCTTTGCCATGCTGGAAGACGTCAGTAGCTGCGCGTAACGAAGACAGAGAGACCCCTTGACTCCATTAGCTCTCCCAGTGGTAGTTGAGATGTTTGGCGTGCTGGAAGCCGTTGATATATGTGTGACCGATCACTCAAAGTATATTCGATTCCATCTGCTCTCTCCGTGGTATCTGAAATGTTTAACGTGCTGGGGCCGTCGGTAGTGGCGAGATATACGGAAAAATATTGAGAGATACTCATCTTTCCCTACTCTTCTCTCCTTGGTCTGTACCCACTGTCGTCTGGCGGTCATGGGCACATGCATTGGAGGTAATATATCTCCGTCCCCACTGATAGCTTAGTAGATTCGCCACGGCTTCGAAACGTACCGTCGCTGTCGACTAGATGTTGGAGCTACAAGTGATATCACCAGCGGTCCGCGACCGTGGACAATGGTACGCGGATGACAAGTGAAGTGGTGATGGAACGCTGATGCACTACCTTGGACAGGGGCGAGATATCCGTCAAGCCATGCCAATATCATTGACCAAGTTGACATGAGATGAAGGACATCCAGAAGAGCTTACTGGCATGATGGAGGCTTGCCCGACAGATATTGGCAGCTCTCGTCTGATGAGATCAAACACAATTCATGCATTCGGATGACCTTCCAGCATGAAGCTAGACAATTGACGGCGCACTTCCAGACCCTCAGATGAAATAGGTGCCTTTGCCACGTACAAGGCATGAGTATATGAAGACGACATGGTATGCGGCGCTGTGTCCAGCAGTATTCCACGATGGTAGTGGCATGATGGACTAGCAATGTTCATCAGTGTGTACTCCTTGCGAATCACATTTCAACACGAGACTTCGGGAAAATGAGATGTCCCGCTAACAAATATTTGCCTAACCTAGAACTTATATTTTCAAGGGAGGTGGTAAGCTTGCGGATGTAGATCTCTCGCCCGTTTTCCCCTCCGTTGTCCCACTGTTCAGGGAAATAGAGTGAATACGAGCGATTACGTTTTATGTATGAAGAAGAAAAGAAGAGAAGACGCGAGCAGCGCGCTGGCGAAGGAGAAAAGTGAAGTTGGAATCCTGCACGGACCGCCGCTGCCCGTTGCGGCGCCATGTCCGCCCGCTTTCACTGGCATTTTCTCGGCTTTATTTTGCGCGCAGAGACCCAACGCTGCAGCGCATGTGCCACGGCTGATGACCATGGCGGGGCAAGTCAGGCTCGCAATGCGTCCAATTAAGAGCGTCTGCTTTGTGACTCTTTCGCTGCCACCACCTGGGATCCGTTTTTTGACTTTCACCACATCTCTGTCTACCACGACGCCAGACCTTTGAATCCTTCAAATCACTTCACCCTAGGACCCTTTCTTCCAAGCCCTACGGACAATCAAAACAACTCTTCCTCTCTCCATACCTAAACGCCCGAGTCTTCTATTGGAAGATCGACCCCGCACTTCACCAACAAAAAAACCACATCACACACACATACTCAACATGTCGAGCAGAGGCCGCGGCGCGGGCAAGTTCAAGGCGAAGCGTGGTGGTAAGTTTTGGTCTGCTATTGATCATGTTCACTTCAACGAGCACGCCTCTCTAACACATATATCTAGGTGGCCGTCAGTTTTCCAAGAACCTCCGACCAATCGAAGCCGATGGCGGCGAGAGCTCCATGTGGGCCGACCCTGTGCCTGAGGAAAACGACAGCTCCGAGGACTCATCCGAGGAGGAGAGCTCTGAGGAGGAGTCCTCCGAAGACGAGGCGCCCAAGAAGCCCGAAGCAGAGATGACGCGTGAGGAGCGCCGAGCAGCCGCCAAAGCAAAGAAGGACGCTGCGATCAAGAAGAAGCAAGGAACCGCCCAGCCCGGCGACCTCCCTCCAAGCAGCGACGAGGAGGACGAAGGAGAAGACGACGGCATGCCCTCCAACCCCAATCACAGCGTTGCAGCCCGCAAGATGGCCGATGCGGCTAAGGACCCCGCCAAAGCAAGCAAGCCCAAGAAGGTGACGGACCCCTCGCAATTGTCCCGCCGCGAGCGTGAGGCTCTGCAGGCCCAGCAGGCTAAGGAGAGATACCAAAAACTGCACGCCGAGGGCAAGACCGACGAGGCAAGAGCCGACCTGGAGCGTCTGAAGCTCGTCCGTGAGCAGCGTGCTGAGGCCGCGGCGCGCAAGGAGGCCGAGAAGGCTGAGCGGGACGAGATCGAGAAGGAGAAGAAGGCACAGATGGAGCGCATGGAGAGGCAGCAAGCCATGAAAAATGCCAGGGGTGGTAAGAAGAAGGGTGGAAAGTAAAGCTGTTCTGGTTGTGGGATTCATAGCGACCTTGGACACTTCTTTTCACGACTGCAAGGCCTTGTATGGTGTTACGCCTGTTATGCATGATGATAGATGCATTGCGCGGTGCGCCGGGGTAGCGTACTTTACCTTATGGAACGATCAAAATTTTTCTGCATCGATGTGGTTTCTTTCGGTCTTCATTTTTCACTTTGTAGTCTATTTGGTCGAGGCGTGTGATTCGCTGTTACAAAGTCACTATGTGCCTACTACTCTGGGCACGTTAGCAAGACGGCAAGTGCCTGTATAGCCAGAGTCATAACAGCATGAGGCTGGCAAGGCGTGGGTAGTGCGATTTTGGTTATATGCGTGACATGATCACTCGCATTGTCCACACCTCACTCATATGCACAGGCGTGGTACATGTGAGCGTGGGGTGGATGATTGGCGGGGAGATGCTTTGTTCCATGTATGGCTGGTTTTGGCGGTTGTTATCTTTGACGTATGCAGAAGAGCGTGCTCTCCAATAATGTATGTACAAAGCAGCATTCCAGACGATACGAATATTTTTGTTTTAATCTCTATATCTCCTCGTCATCAACCTTCCCTGTTTGTTAATCTTTCCTCTCGCTCGCTCCTTTATTCACCCGCCGCGGGTTGACGCTGCGACTCTTTGGCGTGACGTAACCCTGCTGGGGCTCAAGATCCACGGCGAAATCGACTACTGCATACTACCACCAGCGTTGCCCGGAACAACTCATCTATCTGCCTCACAAGGAAGAAGAATAAGAAGAAAACTGAGAGACAGTCACACCCTATCACCTGCGAGAAATACATCCTATTCATACATCTGAGGCACGCCTGCTCTCATCCTCCACCGCACATCCCACTTCACACAGGCATCTGCCTCACACGCCGCCATGAGCGCGCCCTCAACCCCCGCCCAGTCCACACCGGCCTCTGTCGACTCCTCTCGCGCCGGCACACCAGCACCCTACAAAGACGATCCTAAGGATGTCGCCAAAGATGGCAAGACTCCGGACGATTCTTCCAAGCTGAAGACCTTCCTCTCCATCCTCAAGCGCTTCATCGGCGTCTCCGACATCGCCGCCGTTCGTTTCTCCTTGCCCGCCCAGCTCCTCGAGCCCATTCCCAATCTAGAGTACTGGCACTACCTCGACAGACCTGAGACTTTCATCGCAATCGGCGACAGCAAAGATGATCTGGGACGCATGTTGGGATGCTTGAGGTTTTGGTTCACAAAGGATCTGAAGTACGTCAAAGGCAAGCCTTGCAAGCCGTATAACAGCACGCTTGGAGAGTTCTTCCGCTGCAACTGGGAGGTGGAGGACAGCTCGCCTAGCTTGAGAGGCGAGGAGGACAAGCCCAACCTTCAGCAAACTCCTGCTGCCCCCGAAGGCCCCTCAACCAAGAACCAGAAGGTCAAGGTGTCCTACCTCACCGAGCAGACATCTCACCACCCGCCCGTCAGCGCCTACTACGTCGACTGCCCTGACAAGGGCATCTCTGCGCAAGGCTTTGACCAGCTCTCTGCCAAGTTCACCGGCACTTCCGTGCGCGTCACGCCCGGCCAATATAACGAGGGCATCTACGTCTGCCTGCACCGCCACGATGACGAAACCTACCGCCTCACACATCCCGCAGCCTACCTCTCTGGCTTCCTGCGCGGCAACCCTTATGTTTCCGTCGCAGACACTTGCTTCGTGACGTGCAAGAAGACCGGCATCAAGGTCATCCTGCACTACCTCGAGGAAGGCTACTTCGGCAAAACTCAAAACAAGGTCGAAGGTGTCGTCTACAAGACCGACGTGGAGAAGGACACCATCAGCCGCATCAAAGACGTCCCCGAGAAGGACATCCTCGGCCGCATCGACGGCTGCTGGCAAGACAAAGTCTGGTTCTCCTACGGCTCTAAAGACTTCAAGAAGACCGACGAGAAAGACCGCGTGCTCCTCATCGACGTCTCCCCCCTCTTCCCCGCGCAGAAACTCTGCCCGCCACCCGAAGAGCAGCTGCCAAACGAGTCTCGCCGTTTCTGGAACGACGTCACCGAAGCCATCACGAACAAGCAGTTCAGCAAAGCGACAGATCTCAAAACCCAGCTGGAGGAGCGACAGCGCGAGCGCGCCGCCGAGCGTAAGGCGCAAGGCATCGAGTGGAAGCCGCGCTTCTTCACTGGCGCCGTGGAGCCCAAGGGCCAGCCCGTGCTGTCCGAGGAGGGTCTGGCGGCTATGAAGGGGCTGCATGAGAACAATTTCAAACTGCAGCCGCCGGCGGAGTATGGTGCGTTGTAAAGTATAGAAGGTCAAGATAAGAGGTAGACTTTGGAATTGGGGAGTGTTGTTGCATTTTTCCGTCGAAGTTTAGCGGTGTTGATGATCTTGATGGGTGACGGATGATGGGCGGTGGTTTTGAGTCGGTGATGGAGAACCTGGTACACACCTACACACCTTTTGAGGGCTTTGCTTCCTTCGACGTTATAGGAGCATGACGGCGTTGTGGCGCGATTGTTTTTTCTTGGTACTTTTCCCACCCCGACTTCGTCAGATGTTGATGATTTGTCTTTGGGGGGTTGTGGCATGGATTTTTACCTTTACCCGCTCTTGTGTGTTGGGGAATGAGACGGGGCGAGTAGCAATAGATGTGCATAAACACGGTTGGAATGTCTTTTTGAAACCGCTTTGATGATTGGTTTTGGTGATCATGCGAATGAGTATGCACATAGGTACATGTCATGTGTGCCTCCATAATGTGATTCAACATACCCACGCTTGTTTACATTTCCCCAAACGAGCCCTGACTAGCTAGCTCTACAACGGTTGATGGTATTACCGTTTGGGGCGACAGGATGGCTTTATCTTGCGTTGCGGCATATTGTAGAATGTTGAATAGGACTCGAAATCTAGGCAGTTTCATTGTGGAACCTCTTCTATATCCCCAGCCTTATATTATCACAGACTAATGCACTGCAGGTTTCGCGGTTTGGTACAGCTCCGGGTCCGAGCGCCTGAGAGTTGAGGCTCTCCAAGCTCACTGGGGCCCTGGAAAGGCAAGCTGAACACGCGCCAGACGCGACCTGGTCGTCGATCGCTTCGGGAGTAACACCGACTACAACCATTCATTGCGAGTCCACCACACTTGCTTTCCTGCCTTATTACCAATCCATACCACATCTCCTCACCGTGCATGCCACCCATCAAACCGTCCCACCACCCGCCCGCGACGACAAAGTTGTCCCACCTCCCACCTCGCAGCGCAACAACAATGCTGCGAGTGTAGTTTCTCCCGACCAACAACCCCCAAACGATGAACCAGGGCGACCCCGAAGGCTACAGCAGCCCGGCACGACGCAAACCGAGAAAATTACAAGTGCGCAGCACCCGAACGAGCGTCGACGAAGGCGCAATGGACCTCTCTCACCTCAAGAGCTATGACGACGACAACGACGACCACAAGACCCGCGACCCTTTCAGCCAACCGGACCACCAGCTCCCTCCCTTGCCTATTGACGAGCACAGCTACTTGCACGACAACACTCCCAGCGGCGTGCAGACTTCCGACGAACCTAGTGAGCTTTCCGCGCAGAGCGAGGAGGGTCACAGTCTGGATGAGAAGGAGATGCGCCGGCATCTGATGGATGTCGAGTCTAGTTTCCTGCCCGAGAGCGCGCCGGCGCAGACTTATGGCGAGAGTGTGGGTTTGGATGATACGTATGTTGAGTTGGGGAATTCTACCAAGTCTCAGCAGCCGTCGGATGCTATGCTGGCTAGCTTGAGGAGTCCTCAAGATGAACATGAAGGAGGGAAATCGCCCTTGCAAGAGAATGAGCTGCCGACACCGGAATTGCAGAATAGTATGGGTAGTTTCGGAGGTTCGACGACCGAGGATGAGAGCGCTGACAGTTTTCTGTCGCCTTCCGCGGCGGCTTCGCAACGCACCAGTTCACGACATGCGCAGACTGAGGATACTTCGAATTCTCAAACAGGAGGGACGAACCAGGCTTTTGTGCAGTCTGTTTCGGATCTTTCATCTAGCTCTCGCCCGACCACGCCGAGTCGTGAGCGCCCCACTTCCAAGTCGTCTACAGTGAAAGATGCGCCAACACCTCATGCCGAAGATGTCCCTCTTCCTTCATCTCGCGCTGCTTCCTCGATGGGTAGCTCACAAATGCGGTCGCCACGGCGGCTTCGTCCGGCTTTCTTGAGCAGCAGACAGGTCAGCGGGGCATCTGCTAGATCGACTTCGGATTTCTCAGGAAGCGACACTACCGTTGGTGCTGACTATGCGTTGCAGACCGGTGGTGCGAGACCTGGGAGCAACCAGATGGGTGGGACTAATATTCGTGCTTCGGATTTCTTGAACCGTTTGCCCAGCATGGGGAGTGAGGCGTCGTACATGAGTCGCGATGCGGATACGTTTCCTACAATTGGACGTCTTTCTGGAAATAATCATCAGAAGAGATTGTCGACTCGTTTTGAGGAGGATGAGGAGCCACGCACACCACGACCCTCGACTGCTCGCAATGATGCCCCAACCGACACTGTTCTAGCACAGCGCATTCAAAACATTCAAGTTCCAGAGACTGTCGCTCGCGATTTCCGTGCGAGAAATCCTACCCTCACCGACAAGCGACCTGCTTCTTCCGATGGCCCTGCGCCTTCTGCTTCTATGGGCGGCGACAGGCCGCGTAGAACGCTGACGCTCAAAGAGCAGAATGGCAAGATCGACAAGCTCAGCAAGGAGAACTTCGATCTGAAATTGAAAATCCACTTCCTTGACCAGGCTTTGCGGAGTCACTCCGACGAGGGCGTGCAAGAGTTGATCGACAAGAACGTTCAGCTTTCAACGGATCTCGCGAACGAGAGGAGAGAATCGCAGTCGATGCGCAGGAAGATCCGCGAGCTCGAGAGGAAAGCCAAGGAGCTTGAGGAGGGCCTTGAGGAGGCGCAGAAGGCTAAGGATGCTCCTCGTGATGAGAACCTGGAGGAAGATGATCCGACTTTGCAGGCTGAGATGCATGAAGAAATCCTCTACTTGCGTCAGCAGCTGGATTACTCGGAAAACCAAGTCACCACGATGCGCGAAGAGATGTTGACAGAGAAGCTCGAGAAGCGTAAGATGGCCGAGCATATGCGCAGCATGGCTGGCCACCGCGCCGAAGATAGCTCTGGCGTGCGCGAGACTATGGAGATGTGGCAGGATCTTCTCAACGCTGAGACGGGACGCAGGGAGCAGTCGGAAGAGGATGCTCGCAAGCTCAGAGAAGAGCTGACTGCGTTGCGCATCGAACGTGCTTCCTCTGCAACAAGTCGCATGGAGAAACGCCCAAGCCGAAACAGCAGGTATGGTGCTCCGCAGAGCGCGGACGACGAGTCCGAGTATCCCAATGGCCTTCCTGGAACCGAGTCGAGCGAAACTTTGGTTGAGGGGCTGAGGCACGAAATCGTCGAGCTCCGTCGTGATCTGGGAGCTCAGACCAGCATGCTCACGTCCCGGAACCGAGAGCGCGAGAGACTGCAGCAGGAGATTGAAGACCTCAAACTCCTGCAACGGAAGAGTGACGGCGCTCGCTCTGTCGCCGGTGAAAGTATCTTTGAGCGATCGATCTCGCGAGCTCACCAACGAGCACCATCTCGTGCCAGCGATGGTACTGGTATCACTGATGCTGAGCGCGATGAATGGGACAGAAAGGAAGGTCAACTCCGAGACCAGAATGCTGAGCTCAGGCTTAAGTATCAAGATCTCGAGCGAACGCACAACACGCATCTTCAATATGTCACAGCTCTTGAAGGAGACTTTCAGGAGATGGAGAATGACCTCAACGAGACCACGGAAGATCTCAAAGCCGTTGCGATCGAGCGCGATGATGCTTTGCAATCTGCAGAGCAGCTTCAAGGTGAGTATGAAAGATTGGAGCAGGAGGCTGTTGTGGAGATAGAGAAGCTCGAGAAGGAGGTCGAGCAGCTACACAATCAGCTTCAGAGTGCATTGAAGAGGGCTCAGAAGACGCAGACGAAGCTCGATCATACTACCGATGGCTATAAGGGCTTGCAAGGCGAATTGAGAGAGATCACGCAGAGCGTCATGAATTTGGAAGACGAGAAGCAGGCGAATATGCGGACGATCGAGACTCTGGAGCAACAGCTTGGGGAGACTGAGGAAGAGCTGCAAAAGTGGGAGGAGAAGTGCAAGGAGCTTGATCAGAAGAACCGCAAGCTTGAGATTACTCAGGAGTCTCTTCACTCTGAAATCACGTTCTTGCGTGAAGAGCAGGAGGGAGATAAGATTAAGATTGGCGAGCTTGAAGATGCTCTTAACGCTGCGAATCAGAATATTCAAGATGAGCAGGAGAAGCTGAGGGAAATGGAGGAGGAGATTGTTCAGGAGCGCCAGCAGCGCGATGTCTTGGAGAATCAGTCGAAGGAGGAAGTGCAGAAGGTGCTCGACGACTTGAACAACGAAGGAGCTAAGACGAAAGACGAGGTCCGTAAGTTGAGACGGGCACTGTCTGCAAAGGAAGTCGAAGCCAGCTCGTGGAGACAGCGTCTTGAGGAGCTCGAACAAAACCTACGACACGTGCTGGGTGACCCAGATGGCACCAAGCAGAGCATGCTTGCTGAGATTGAGAAACTCCAGCGTGATCTTGAGCAAACCGCCAACTACCTCGATCGTGCAAAGATGGATGTTGCAGACAAGGATCGCTTGCTCAGACACCGCGATGGCTTGCTTGAGAGCACCAGCTTGGAGAGCAGACGTCTGTCCGACCTCCTCGATAAAGAACGCATGGCGAGGAAGCACGATCTTGAACTGTTCGAGAAGGAGTCTCGTGGAAAGGCAACTACTATGCGCACGATTGCCCAGCACGAATCACGAGTTCTGGAGCTTGAGACTGCTTACAGCCAGGACAAGCGTAAGATGGCTGCGTTGGAGCAACAGTACCGCGACCAGCTGTCCGATCGCAATTCTCTCCTCCTGGCCCTGTGGAACAGGCTTTCCACGCTATGTGGCACCGACTGGTCCCATACCAACAGCCTTGTCAGCGGCGAAGTGCCTTCAGTGGACGTCATCAGCCGTAGCCTGCCCAGTTTCAACAAGAACATCCTCGCGGCTGTCAAGAAAATCGAAAGCCTAATGGGCGGCTTCAAACAACGCATCAAGTCCATCGAGAAAGAACTCGACAAGGACTACCGCACCTTGGAAAACAACCTCGACATCCGCATCCGCCGCATGGACAACCTCGAACGCGCGGTCCAAGACACCCAAACCCGCATGGCCGAAGAAGCCGCCGCCGCCGCAGCAGCAGCGTCACGACCCCAACCGGGCCGCTCGATCAGCTCACGAAGCGTCAAGAGTACAGAAGAAATCGTCAAACTCAAGAACGAGACCAAACTCCTCAAAGCGGAGCTGAAATTTCACCGCCAACACCCCAGCGCCATGGCCCAACAACTCATCCACCAACAATCCCAAGGCCACGGCCACCACCGCACCCTCTCCACCAGCAGCGGCAGCGGCAACACCAAACCCCCCAGCCCCGCCCGCACGATCATGAGCACCCTCCTCCGCCACCACAGCGCGGACCAGACCTCCCACGCTGCGCAAAATCAGCACATCGCGCAAGCCGCCCAGGCCGTTTCGCAGGCTACGGGCTTGCAGGGGCAAAGCCAGTCGGTGGCGCTTGATCAGACTTCTGCGGCGGCGCCGCTACCTAACGAGCAGAGGTGGATTCATCGGCTGAAGGAGATGGAGAGGAGGTTGAAGCAGGAACGGGAGGGGAGGTTGTTGGATCGCAGGGGCGCGAGGGAGAGGTTGGAGGAGGGACGGGCGCAGAATGAGGAGTTGAGGGCGCTGCTGGAGAGGGAGAGGGGGAGGGAGGGAGAAGGTGAGGGGAGTGTGGGTGCTGGTGGGGAGGAGGAGAGGTAGGTACCTAGGTAGGTTGAGGGCGTTGTGGGTTTGTTCGGGGGGAGGGGAGGATGTATTGATAGCTTGGGAGCTGCGTTTGATGATGATGATGAGTTTTGCTCTCGCGAGGACTGTTTTGATCAATTACTGGGATTGTCGGGTTTTCGGGGAGGTTTTACTAGGTAGTTTACTTTTTTTTTCGTAGGTTTTTTCTTTACTTACTCTTTATGATAAGATCATAAGATTTCACTTTTATTGCAACCGCTGTCACCGTCCATACATGAATATCACCCGCCTGGATCACTCTTCTACCAACCAGATAGCTTTCTCGCGAACATCTGTGACCCAAGGGAGCAGGGAGTGACAGCAGTTCCTCGCTTTGAGAGGCAACAGTTCGGAATTTAAGTGAAAATGAAAGGGAACGGAAAGCTCATCTACATCCTACTGTGTTGAATCACAAGTCTACCTGACTTGAATCCAGCTGTTGATAATGGTACTATTATATCGAGATATGCTTCTTGAAATCTACACGTTGGAATAGTTTCGCTATCGAAAAGGTTCAAAGTCTCATCAACGCCCAATGTACACACGGATCTGTTCGCTTCGCTTCGGTGACGGCGATGGCCAAGCCATTGCTTGAGCCTTGTGATAAGGCTGCCGGGGTTTGGACGTCGGAAACGTCACTCGCACGGTATATTTAGGGCAGAGCTAGGGTGTTTAGCGGCGATCTAAAGTCGTCAGCCTTGCGGATTGACTTGTGAGACTTGTTAGGTGTACTGGGATGGGACGACGGGCGTTCTGGCGCCCAGTCGGGCATGCCGTCCTTTGCTGTTTGCGTTGTGGCCATGCTGGGTTGTGGTATGTGGTGGTGGGAGTGGAGGCCTCTTGAGATGTACTGTAGAGGCAGGTAGGTATGGTGACATGTCGAAGGAGTTCGATTCACTCGGAACCATCAAGTAACGTGAAACCGACAAAGACCCGCGAGAGACAGAGAGGACCGAGACAAAACTGCCCAGCCTTCTCTTCTGCGCGCTCGCGCCCCGCGAATGACTTGATTCCTTGGATGGAGACCGTTTTTGCTAGGACGAACCAGACAAATGCCAAGGGGTGACGGTGCCGACTCTGCCACTATTATTGTGTTCGCGTCTTGTTTCTTGTCATCTTGTCATCTGTCATACCTCCTACAACTTCCTACTATCACTTTGCAACAAGGAAAGAAAATCACATACAACACAATACATCTCACACTTCGAAACGCCACATTCACACTACAACACTCGAGGCGCCCACATCCAGTCGCTTACAGCCCTCCCACACCTTCCCACCCACCCGCTAAGCCCCGCCGCCGCAGCAGCCGATCCCGCGCGCATATCATCAGCTCCCAGCTTGCCAGACACCGAGTATCTTAGTTATACAACCGAGCCACGAACAACCGCCACAAACAACTTCTACACTTTCCCCTACACTTCTTGCCTTGCGCGCTCAAGACCGGCAACAAGCCGTACACCTTTTTTGAATCATGGCTTTCCCCGGCCAGAATTACCACAACAACCACCAAGGCTACGGTGGTGGATATGGTCACCCTCCTCCCCAGCAGCAATGGGGTGGATATCCTCCTCCACAGTCAGTTATATTCAAGCAAGCATCTATGCGAACACAGGAAATACTAACATTACCCAACACAGACCCCAATATGGCCACCCTCCCCCTCCCGGCCCAGGCTACGGCGGCTACCAGCAACCACCCCCCGCGCCTTACCAAGGGCACGCGTACACCCCGTTCCAGCAGCAACAGCAGCAGGCGTACCAACAAGGTGGGTATGGTCATCATGCCACGCGGGCAGGGCCTCCTAATATGTATGCAGGAAATGGATACCGGCCGCCTCCGCCTCCCTCAGGCAGCATGGCTTTCGGACACGGAGCTCCCAACTCGTACAACTACGCCTACTCCAACTGTACCGGTCGCAGGAAGGCGCTGCTGATCGGCATCAACTACTTTGGGCAGAAGGGGCAGCTGAGAGGATGCATCAACGATGTTAAGAATTTGTCGACGTATCTGAATCAGTCGCATGGGTATAAGAGGTGAGGGTTGAGCTTGAATCATAAGATGCGGGAATGCGGTTGCTGATTGGATAATAGAGAGGACATGGTTTGTTTGACCGACGATCAACAGAATCCCATGAGCCACCCGACCAAAGCGAATATCATCCGCGCTATGCACTGGTTGGTCAAGGATGCGAGGCCCAACGATTCGCTCGTCTTTCATTACTCGGGACACGGAGGCCAGACTGAGGATTTGGATGGTGACGAAGACGACGGATATGACGAGGTGATCTACCCCGTCGATTTCAGGCAAGCAGGCCACATCGTGGACGACGAAATGCACGAAATCATGTGAGTACACTCCCAGAAAACATCGTCCAAAAGCACACCCACTAACAAACCCCCCAGGGTCAAACCCCTCCAACCCGGAGTCCGTCTCACAGCAATCTTCGACTCCTGCCACTCCGGCACCGCCCTCGACCTGCCATACATCTACTCCACCCAGGGCGTGCTCAAGGAGCCCAACCTCGCCAAGGAAGCCGGCCAGGGCTTGCTCGGTATTGTCTCTTCGTACGCGCGCGGAGACATGGGCGGCATGGCTTCGACCGCCATGTCGCTTTTCAAGAAAGCCACGTCCGGCGATGAAGTGTACCAGCGCAACCTGCGTACGAAGACCAGTCCGGCTGACGTTATTATGTGGAGCGGCAGTAAGGACGATCAGACTTCGTAAGTTGTCTTCTTGTGAAACCCAACCGCCCAAGAGCAGCAACTAACCACTATCTTTTCCCAACAGAGCCGACGCCAACATCGCCGGCCTGGCCACGGGCGCCATGTCCTACGCTTTCATGGCCTCTCTGAAGAAGAACCCTCAGCAGAGCTACGTGCAGCTCCTCAACAGTATTCGTGACGAACTCGAGGGCAAATATGATCAGAAACCGCAGTTGAGCTGTAGTCACCCGCTGGATACGGATCTGCTGTTTGTAAGTTTTGGGAACTTTCTTTTTGTCTGCCTTTCTTGTGGCAGATTGCTGACTTGTCGGTGCTGTAGATTATGTAAAGCGCTGCGTCAGCGTGGTTATCGAAACGTGTGCTTTGAAAAGTCTTGTCTATTTTGTCTTTCTTTCGACAATCAAACATTCTTGGGAACGGTGGGGACTTTAAGGTACTTGGGACGATGACGATTCAGTATGACGGGTGGATGGATGGATGGATGCACAGATGGAACGAAACCTATGAATCGGCGATGATAAGAGAAGTTTTTGGGACATTGTTTATGCGACAGGAAGACAGTCAGTCAATCCAATTCATGGGTATTGATCCTGGTCTCGAATGGAGAAGCAGCGCGCATCGTGAGCGTGCACCGAACACTCAACGAGGCTTCGCTGTCGGCTGTTGCTCGTTTTTTCCGTCTCTATCTTATCCAGAATCTTTCGATTTCTTGATGCTGTTGGGCGATGCGGGTTTGGTGCTTTGTTTAAGAGTAATAAGCCACGTTGGGCTGCCATGGCCTGTGGCGCTCCCTCCGTCTTCCATGTCTTCCGGCCGAGCCAGCTCAAAGGTACCTTATTATCTAGTACACAGCGTGGGACCTGATCATTTGCGCGCAGCAGATTATTCCAACGTCAATCTCCATTCCTTGCCCCCTCTCCCTGGTAAGTGTGAAAGCCAACAATGAAGTAATCTTCATGGCTCGAAGGTTCGAGGGTTCGCGCCACTTTTCATCTACATGAAGCCTCCCATGCTCGCTTTGTAGAAATTGTCGCGCTCGGGGTTTTCCGGTCTCTCGGGCCTTGGTGTTGGGGTTTATACTGTATCCCTGTTGCTTGCCATGTGTGTCTTCACTGCCTGTGCTTCCCAAGTCGGTGCTTGCACGGCTCGCCAATCTGGATTTATTATACTAGAGTGAACCCGGGATTGAAGTCCTGATTCCTGGTTCGTCGTGAGAATCCTTACTAGATTGACCCGCCCAAATCTCTCGTACGGTACGATTGCTCCGAAGAGAATGCACTCACGCACAAAGCAAGCCTCTTGTTTATTTACCTGCTTGTTGTGGAAACTGCGCCGTGCCTCGGTCCAAAATATGCTCCTCCTACAAGGATTTGAGGGGGCGGTCTTTTCTCCGCACTTGACAAGCAAGCGCACGACATCTTTTCATCTATTTTCCTTTCAAGCTAGCCAGGCCACGCGAGCGAGATTGCAGTCTCGCTCATGAGAAGCAAGGATCTAGACGATCGAAAACGGGAATCGCACGTTCCTTCTTCACGAGTCGTGCGTGCGTGTTGTGTTGTCCGGCTCGGCGGTTTTTGTTTGTATTGCACAGCGGTCTGAGGAACGCCAACTGCACAAGTGGATTGCAGCGTCTGTGCCGTCGTCCCGTCTGCTAGGAACAGGCAATGCACGGAGGACTGAGCTGGCAATTTTATGCTTCATACTGATTACACAATCACTAGTGCACCACCTTCCATTTCGATGACAATGATCGAATCCACCCGTTTATGCTGTCCACGTCTGTGGAGCGGAGATCTTGCAAAATCCACGGGTAGACGATTTCCGCGATCCATGGGGCCGACGTCTCGGCTGGAAGATTGTAGCCGGAGTGCTGACTGACTGCCTGGACTGACGTGCGTGGGTTTATGCTGACTAGGGATTATTTCCACCGCTTCTTCTCGATCTTGGTACGACCCTGCTGCTGGAGGGCTCGTTGGCTCGCCCGCCTGGTCATGGCCGAGCTAGTCAACTTACTACTCGGCCTGTTACTACTGCAAGTCTACTGCTCGCGAGCTTTAGACTTTCTGCCCGCATGGGGCTGATGCTGGTGGTGGACCACTGGTGATGATGAGGATGATGATGATGATGATGAGGTAGGTGCTGTTTATATTGATCGTTTGGGTGCCGGGTCGTTGCCCTCTTTTTTTTTTTGTCTGCGACTCTTTTCTTTGCAGCCTGAGACATTTACGTTGGTTCCTGTCTGGGTGCTTTCTCTCTTGCTCGGGTCCAGCATCTCGAGGTCTTGGTTACCTTCGCATCGGTCTTGCGACTTAATTTGGAATCATGAAGCTCTTAACTGCTGCGGCGCTCTTGTCGCTGCTGGGTACTACCTCTGCAAAGCCCACGAAGGGGACAGACTCCCTGCCCAAAGTCGATCTAGGATATGAGATCTACCGCGCCAACTCAATCAACGACACCACCGGCCTCTATAGCTTCTCCAACATTCGATTCGCAGCTCCTCCCACCGGCAAAAACCGATTCGCCGCTCCTCAACCTCCAGCCAAGAACCGCTCTTCCGTGCAATGGAACAACCCCGAACCCATCTGTCCGCAGGCGAACCCGCTTTGGGGACTAATCGCAGGGGAGTTCATCATGAGTTACTTCTCCGAAGGTCGCAGGTCGTTCAACAGATCTGAATTCGAATCGCCGCTTCCGGCCGGTGTGACCGTCAACGACATCAACCTGTCGACATTCAACACTTCCATCATCCCTGAAATCGACCCAAGGACCACCGAGGATTGCTTGTTCCTCGACGTCATCGTCCCACAACACATCTTCAAGAAAAAGCAAAAGAAGAACCGCAACCGCGGCGCCGCCGTTCTCGTCTGGATCTACGGCGGCGGCTACACCGCAGGCAGCAAAACCGGAGGCATCGATCCCGCCGGTCTCCTCGCTCGTAGCGAAAACGGCGATGACGACGATGGTGTGATTTACGTCGCTCTCAACTACCGCTTGGGTGCTTTCGGTTGGCTGTCTGGACCGAGTTTGCAGGCTAATGGTACCGCGAACTTGGGGCTTCATGATCAGAGATTCGCGCTTGAGTGGATTCAGGAGCATATTTGGAAATTTGGTGGCGATCCTAAGCGCGTTACGGTTTTTGGTGAGAGTGCGGGTGGTGGAAGTATTATGGGACAGATTACTGCTTATGGCGGCAACAGGGGGCCTGCGCCTTTTAGTCAGGTGAGATGAGATCTTGGGATGTTCTTCTTGTTTCGGGCGATGGTAACTGACTTTCGACCAGGCAATCCCTCAATCTCCTGGTTTCGTCCCTGTCGTTTCTCGCAATCAGCAGGAGCAAGTTCTTCAGAACTATCTCACCCTGCTGAATGTTTCTACCATTGACGAAGCGCGAAAGCTGAACTCGTCGACTCTGCAGTTGGCCAACGCCATCACTGTTGGTCTGTCCAGCTACGGCGGCTTCACATATGGTCCAGTGGTCGATGGCGATTTCTTGCCTAGTCTGCCTGGTGAGGCGCTTCTGCACGGTAACTTCGACAAGACTGTCAAGGTCATGGTTGGACACAACGCCAACGAGGTAAGAGCGATGTGGAAATTTCCCAGTGTCACGATCGTTGTCATTCTAACACCCTCCTAGGGCCTCTCCTTCACCCCACCCTTCATCAAAAACAGCACCGACATAAAAGCCCAACTCACCTCCGTCATCCCCTCCGTCCGCGCCTACCCAGAAGTCCTCACCTACATCACCGAAACCCTCTACCCGCCCATCTTCGACGGCTCGCAGGCCCAAGGCTACACCAACAACATCGACCGCGCCTCCGCCCTCACCGCCGAACTCTCCTTCACCTGCAACACCTTCTACCTCGACAAAGCCTTCGGCAACAAAACCTACGCTTACCTCTTCTCCGTCCCGCCCGCGCTGCACGGCGATGATGTGAAATACACTTTCTACAATGCCAATGTTACTTCTAATGAAGTTTTTACGGGAGTGCCGAACCCCGCTATTGCGATTGCGTTGCAGGAGTATATTACCAATTTTGCTATGAGAGGCACCCCGAATTACGAGGGGGTGCCGCATTTTGATCTTTATGGGGCGAATGCTACGGTGCAGAATTTGAATGTTACGGGAATTACTCAGTTGAGGGATCCGGCTGCTAATGAGAGGTGCAATTGGTGGCAGAAGGCTTTGTATGTTTAAATGAGATTGAAGCGGCGAGAAGTGGTAGTATGATGGAATGAATATGTTGTTAATGTCTACTATGATTCCTGGGATATCTTGCTCTTGGTGAGTTCAAACTGATGGCGTATGGGTGTTCAGCGGCCTGTTTGTGATCCAAAACATGTGGCCATTGATCAATCTACACGAGATGGCCATCCCATTGAGTATTCCCCCTTATATTGCTCCTCTCCCCATCCGCATACACGGTAAGGCGGGGTGAAGTCTGAATCGAACGGGCCGGCAGCAAGTCAGCAAACGATCATCATGAGATGCCAATTTCATCACACCCAGAACGGCGGGAACCCTTGCAAGCTGCCATCACGAGTCACCACGACGTCACCCAGAAACGCCATTGCTAGATTGAGAGCTTCTCTAACTCGTTTGCTCCCCTCTTTATAGCTCTCAAACATCGACTTTACAACTAATCCTACAATCCTCTATCAAACCACCTACCTACCTACCTACCAAACACCACACAACAAACCAAACCACCAACACCCACCAAAGCCCACCATGTACCGCTCCGCCATCGCCCTCCGCGCCTCCGCCCGCCACTTCTCAACAGCCCCCGCCCTCCGCAAATCCGCCGTCGACTCCGCCAAAGAGGTAAGCGTCCCATCCCATCCCTCCAACCCTTACCTAGCAAACACCCACTAACCACCCCCCTCCCCACAGACCGCCAAATCAGCCGACAAAACCGTCTCCGGCGCCGCCGTCGCCGGCCTCGAGAAAGCCGAGGAGCTCGCCCAAAAGGCCAAGGAAGCCGCTGGTATGGGCTCTGCTGAAGCGAAGGGCAAGGCGAACGAGGTTGCTGGCCAGGCGCAGGGGAAGGCTGAGGAGTTGAAGGGTAAGGCCGCGGGTACGGCTAGTGAGGTGCAGGGGAAGGCTAAGGGCGCTTTTGAGGAGGCGAAGGGGAAGGCGCAGTCGTAGGTTTTTGTGATGGTGGTGATGATGGTGATACTTGCATTCGGCAAGGGAGTGTTATCATGAAGATTGGAAGTACTGTATAATAGTTTGTTTGGTTCAATGCATTGAGATCATACCGTGTTTGTGGCGAATGATTCGTCTCGTCTCTCTTCTGCACCTATTCTTCTCGCATGCTTGAAGCTCAATTTCCTACATATGTCAACGTTGTTGGACCGTCGCCACATGGAAACGACCAATTCACGTGTCTCATAAAGTAAAAGCATCATACAAACAACATGATTACACTGCTATTGCGAAGCTTCGCGTGTCAGAGCTCCACTTTCCCACGGGAGCTCTCCCCACGCGTCAACGGCTGTGTGGGTCTGGCTGGCTTTTGGTTTTGCTGGGAAGCTTTCCTAGTCCAAGTCGTGTTCTTTTCGATATTGGAACACAGCTCATCTTCCACTTGAGTTTTCTGTATGAACTTCTCGTCGTGTGATGGCACGCGATGGCCTCATCAATGGAAAACATAGTCGAAGCGCGGACTTGATTCGCTTGACAAACGGCATGCATCATGCAGCTTTCCGGTGAGGCTACGAGTGGGCGGAGCACTGCAGGCGTACAACTTCGCCACACTCGATACAATCAAGTATAACAACGCGCGCAATGACTTGTACCAAGAAGAAAACTTGCTTGATGTAACGGCGACAATCTAGCAGTAGCTATGGCGGACGGTTTTGGCATCGCTGCTGGCGTCCTCCAGGTCGCTGGATTTGGTGCCGAAGTCGGGAGCGCTCTCTGGAAATGTGCTGAGAAGATACGCCATGCTAACAAGGAGCTCGCGGCGATGGCTGGCCAAGTCGAAGCGACTTCGAAATCTCTCGATGCAGTCGGCTATCTGTTGGATAGCCCAAAGACCAAGGCTCTGCACTCTGGCGACACGGCTCAGCTTTACCAAGACTCTCGCAAAGTATCGGAGGGCTGCGAGAAAGTCTTCAACGAGCTAAGGGACGAAGTACAACGCTTTCAGGGCAAGGCTGGGAAGGCAAAAACTCGCTTGCCGTTTCCCTCGCGGGTTCAATGGGCAATGAGCAGTAGCAAGTTGGTGGAGCTACAGAAGGTACTTATGCACTACAGAGATGTCTTGCATCTGATGGTCTCGGTGTTACATCTGGCGGAGGGTCGGAATGCAGCGTAAATACTCTATGGCCGGACTGTAGGTAATGATTGCTGACAGTGTCGTAGGACTAAAGACCAGTTGCAAGATCTTGAAACACAGCTACGGCGACTGGCCATCTCCAATCAGTATCTTTCGGAGTCGAATAAGGAACTTTCTCAATCGAATCAGAAGCTGATAGACAAGATGAGTATAGTACCTCAGCGTTTGAACAATATTGTCGCTTCGAAAGCACCAGACTCGGTCTTTACAGCACAACATGGCATGACCAGCCAGAATCTGTTCAACTTTCACGTCGCCATGCCACCAGATCCACCACAAGCCACCAATGGAGCCCAATCCACATTCGCGGGGCCTGATCCATTCCACCAGCATCTGACACCTCCAGAGTCCATGGACAACCATCTTCAACGCTGCTTGAGCTCCGTACAAGGACTGGCCAACACAATCTTATGCACAATGAACGGCTTGCGCGGACTTCCAAAAGTCGGAAATGCAGATGTCCATGGCTCTTGTGCGACTGTTGTTTCGCAGATAAAGCTACTTCCAGTATTGCTGGAATGTCTACAGTGTACTGGCAGGGTTTCTTTGTCGGAATTTGATCTGGCAAAGGCGGCATGGGGCTGCTTAGGTTCATGCACTTGCATAGGACGAGGCTGCCTGTCGTCTTGGAAGCCTTGCAGTATAGACCATATGGCTAAAGGCGTTTCTTCCAAAGATTCATCAACAATCAGCGTGGTGTCTGGCGCCCAGGAAAATATCTTGCTTCCGCCGATCGCAACTCCTTCCATCCGACAAGAGACTGATCGAGAGAACCAACGGGGCTCTCGAAGACTCCTTGGGCAGAAACAACAAGCAGATCCGCCTTCCTCGGATGCGCAAGCTCGGCAAGGTATGATCATCCCGTGCTATTTCCATACTATGCTGCATTAATGCCAGACTTGTGCTGGTGCTGATTAGAAAAGCCGCTGACCCAGACTGTAGGATCTGACGCTGACTCAACTGAAAGCATGAAACAGCAAATCGATTTTGCCCCTACTTCGCCTTCCAGCCCCAGCCCCTTTAATTCGGCGACTGTTGGCTCTCGGCTGTTTCGAGAGGGATTTGTTCCGCCAACCATGGATGATCAAATCCCAAAAGTATCGGGGCACAGCTTCGAGCCAGTAGATCACGTGTCTCACGAACAATCTAATTGGAAGGCCTGGTTTGATGCTTCGCTACCTGATAATCGCTTGCCACCAAATGAACCACTCTCTGCCGGTATGACGACGCCCACCATTAGGGTCGCTTCTTCTCAGCAGCCTTACACTCCGGATCCTCAGGCACAGCCCCAAGATTACCAGAACACTCCGGCCGCAGCATTAGATGCGCAACACAACTTTTCCCATGCTACAATGGCAGGCCAATACAGCTCTTACGCCTACCCATATTCTCTCGAGATGGAAAATGGAGGCGAGGAGGAACTAGCTCTCGCGATGGCTGACGAGGATGAAGGCCCTGCGTCTCCTCCGATTGGACATTCGACCAAGACCGTCTCGCCCGCCGCCGACACTCAGTCCCTTACTAGGCCTCTGTCGCCTATACATACTTCGACAACGCCACACGCACCATACACCTATGCCTATACTCCTTTCGTAGAACAAGGCAGCTCTTCGTTCGACCAGCCATTCTCGAAAGAAGCGGTTCTCGAGATGGCGGACGTTTGTGTAGCGCCTGAGACTGGATCCATGACCGGTATTGCCTCGCCTATCTCGAGCAGGTCTAGGTCATCTTCAGACATGCCTGGGCCACCACCGAAGAAGAAGATGCGTCCATTTTCAGCGAACCATCGTTCGTTTTCAATGATGGTGGAAGAACCACTGCCGCAACCTCCAATGCAAATGCAATTTGACCATACCGAACGCTCTAGGTCACAGCTATCGGCAAACCAGACCTACTTCATGGATTCGACGGAAGTGGCGCAGGGATATAAGAGGCGACGTGACATCAAGCATGGAGATCCACCACAAGCGTACGATGGCAAATACTATTGCAACTTCGCTCCCGAGTGCGCTGGAGAGTACTTTGATCGCACATGCGAATGGAGGCAAGCATTACACACTAACAGGATCAACGTGTTTTGACCATAAAACTGACTTCTACCATAGTGAACACATGAACAAGCACGATCGTCCTTACCGTTGTCACCAGCCCGAATGTGCCCAAATTCAGGGCTTTAGATACGCTAAGGATCTATCACGCCACCAAAGCCGCGTCCATGGCAAGCATCGTGACCCGTGGGAGCAGTTTAGATGTACAATTCCTGAGTGTAAGCGGCATCAAGGCAGAGGGTTCATTCGGAAAGACAATCTAAACGAGCACCTTCGCCGTGTCCATGGCATCACTGCTTCCGACGCCTCACACCCGCCCGTGTCGCAGCAACAGTCACCAGAAGCCGGTACAAGTGCTGCGCCTGTCGGCACGGAGAGCTTTGGAGAATACCCTCACTGGGTCGGTGGGGAACGTGGAATGAAACCAGATGCTGGCGGATCACCAACGCATGTCCCAGTCGAGCCCTTCTCTGGAGCCCATGATACGATGATGGCGTCTACGTCGGCCCGAAACCATGAGGCTTTCGGCACTCCAAATTCTGCAATTGCCATTGCACGAAGAAACAAGCGTTGGCGCGTTGAGGCGCGTATGGATAAGCCTGCACCAGAAGGTCCAGCGAAAGACGAATCTCCACGCAAGATGGACAACAATCCCAGTCTGCACGAGCCGCGCCTGGGCAATCGTAAGAAGCCACTCGCCCCATTGCCCTTTGAGAATATGGACCAGAAATCTGAAAGAACAGCTTTCTCTCCTTTTCTCACCCCGGGTGACAAATTCGAAAGCGCGAAGTATGCAGGACCTGATGTTGACACCCGAGACGAGGACTTTTTGCCTGTTTTACAAGATACGCATTCCCTTTCGGAACACAAAACGTTGGAAGGGTTGTCTACGTTTCAGGATCTTGTGAGTCGGTGGCTTGGTGGAAGCGCGAACAAAGTTATATCATTGGACATGGAGTAATATCAACAACCCAGTCACATCAAGCGACCGTAGCCCCAGTCAAAGTGAAGGAGTAATCCAATCCCTTCTGCTCATCACCACTCAAGTTGAATGCATCGTACAAGATGAGCTCCTCGGGGGTATTGGCAACGACCAAACTGACCTGATCGCCCGATGCCACCTCCAATGAACCTGAGCCATCGATTATGGTGTAAGAGACACCATTGGCGGACGAAACAGCCAGCGTCGCAGTGTAAGCCGCATCCGCCGTGATCTCGACACTGACTGAGCCACCGCTCACAGTCAACGGGATGATGTTGGAGCCCATGTACTGCGGCTGCCTGTCGGCGATGACACTGTACGAGCCGTCTCCAGAAGATTGCACGTTCTCGTAGTTAATCTGGCTCTTCACTTGCTCGAAGACTTCCGGAGCGGATGGGTGACCGATGTCCACGAAAGCCATGCGAGCCCAGTAGCGACCCACGATCTCAGCGACGGAGGTGTTTCCTGCTACACGTCCCAGCGTGTGCAGAGGTGTCTCGTTACTGCCTTCCTCGTACTGGACCATCATTTGGTGAAGAGTGTCTTCGCCCAGATTGGGGAAGTCATCCAGGTTGTTGGTTAAGTATGTCAGGAATGGCCATGACTGATAGTAATTGCCGCTGTCCGCAGATCCGTCCACGAGAATCTGGAAAGAGTCTCCAATGACCTTAGGCAGATCGATAATGGTCGCCTCATTGGGCTGACCATGCTTCTCGCGAGCGGCCGCGCAAGTCTCCGACGTACGATACGTGTCCGCAATCCAGTTGGCAAACATCTCCCACCAAGCCCCCGTCCGAGACTGATCAACCCAAGTCCGCTGGTGATAATGAAGCGCATGTCCCCACTCATGTACAGTGACTTCGGCCGCCGTGAGGTAATCCTGCTGAACCTCAACATAGCCCATACCCGTCGCAGCATCAGAATGCATCACACCAGCAGCATTCGCCAGCTCAGCGACGGCGTAAATGTTGGTCTTGGTAAAAGTCCCATCATCACCGTTGAAAGAAAGTCCTGAAGAGCGAAAGTTCAAGTCGCGCACGAAGCATTCGAAGGCTGCTTCCAGCTTGTCGAGCGCTTCTTGGGCTTCATCGCCGCTGTTGCCGAAGACGCGGAAATGCGCGGAATCTAGAAATGTGCTTCCGCCGGGGCCGATGTTGTTGTTGGCTGTGTATTCTGATGGCTCGGAGGTTTGGCGGGTGACGGGCTGGGCGGATGTTAGGGCAGACCAGCTGCCTGATAAAACTGGGAGGAGAAGGGGGAGAACTGTTGTGGCGAAAGTGAGAGAAGGCATGGTGGCGATGTTGATGGAATGATCAGAGATTTGCAAGACACAGCACCAGGCTGAGTAAGGAAAATTGAACGAAAAGAAGACACAGGAAACGAGTGCAAATGTTAATTGCCAGTTCAAGGTGAACTTGGATAGGATACCTCACCTTTTAGAACACGGCCAAAACGCAAGCCTTCGAGCAACTGAAGTCCTAAGGGGTAGTTCAAGAAACCGCAGCCCTGACGAAGAAACCGCACGATGACCTGATCCGGCCTTGGCTCATCTTTATTACATACGGGTTCAGTCCAAATAATTTTGGAAATAGGGTTATGCTCGGTCTCTGCTCTCCGTTCGGATTAGGCAAATCTTTGTGAAACACTAGGGCTTGTTGTCCAAGCCCGCTAGTGAGTCTCAAGTGGAGTCGCATGCTATAGACGACAATCTGCTGTAGAAGGGCGTGGAGGGCTTCGTGCGGTCGATTCAATTACATCCTTAACTGAAACACTTTTCTCACAAAGATTGAACCATTTCTTGAAACCTGATGATCGACTGTGGGGGACTAAGGAATGGTTTGCCCGGCCGGCTAATGATGGATGAAACGCTTTTTCGGCCAGGAGACCAATGACGTTACGGGATATGAGCATTTCATACCTCCACTGGGGTTCTTTGGTCGGAATGTGAAGAACGGGGCACCCGTGCTCTTGTGGATCATAACGATATCCATCCACCAAACTATGGTTTTCCTCTCTCAAACCTCAACCTTACACCGTCCCGCCAAAACTTGTACATCCTCTCCAACATACACATGCCCAAGCTTCCCAGCCTTGATGCGTTCCCGCTTAACATGCTGCACATCATTCTCGTTGGTACGTGTAAGCCACCATGTCAAGAGTGTGAAAATCCAAGATGCTCCGACAAAGGCAGCGCAAACCGAGAAGGGCGTCTTGTAACCATTATGCGCAAAACGCGATTGAAACAATTGAGGTCCAATGACACCTCCGATCTGACCCAAGGACATCTGGAGTGACAGGGCCAAAGCGGTTCCTGTGGCTCCTTTGATCGTTGCTGCTCGCCCTGTCGACTGTTAGCGTGATCCAAGAATGTAAAGTTGACGGGGATCTTACAGGCCCAGAATGGAATGAAGTAACCGGCGTAACACATCGTCCCAAACACGCAAGCGACGTATATGCCTCCTCTTGGGACTCCAGGAGCTGCTAAAACCACGAAGAAGGCGAAGCCCGCGGCGCTGACGATTAGTAGGTACTCCGCCCGGGTCATGTATGCTCTGCTCATGAACCAGCTGGTGAACATGATGAAAAAGACTGTAGCTGCAGCTGGCGCAATGTTGAGCAATTGGTTTCTTGGAAGTCCGGCATAGCCCAAGCTCGTTGTTACTGTCGGCAGCTGCCATTGCAGCGCGTATCCGCCGATGTTGATGCAGACTTGCGCTAGGCAGAAAGACCATAGACGAATGTCTTTGAGCGTGGTTATGATCTCTTGTTTCTTGAAGTTTGGCTCGTTGGTCTTAGGAGCATTATGTGGCAGCCGTAGCTCCACGTATTCTTGCTCTCGCTCTGTCAGAAACCTGGCAGAGGTAGGCGACCTGGGGTAGTCGGGCAGGTACGCGTAGACCAAACCAGCAAAGAGGATGGTGACGAGGCCTTCGAGCAAGTATACCCTGGGCATGTGAGCGGGTCATACGAGTAATACCCCATGATCAAGACTTACCAACGCCACGCGCTGAGGCCACCAGCTCCGTTCATAAAGGAGATGCCATACGCAAGGACGGATCCAATGATTCCAGCGCAATTCTGCATAGCGAGCATCCACATTACTGGCTTTGTGAATTCATCGCTGCGGTACCATGAACAAAGTTGAGCGAGAAGGCCAGGGAACATGCCTGCTTCCATGGCTCCGAGTAGGAAGCGGCAAGCGTATAAGCCTTCCTTGTTCTGCACGGCGGCGTGACAAGCCAGAATCTATTTCATGTTAAGGCTGCTGTCACTTGCAAAGGATGATGGATACAATGCTTACAATGCCCCAGGAAAGGATGATCCTCGACTGCCAAATCCGTGGCGTAAATCGCTTAAGTACCATATTGCTTGGTATCTCGAAGAGAATGTAGCTAATCTGGACGAGCCTGTCAGTTATATTTCCACCTCCAGTGATACGGTCAGCGTACGAAATAGATCGATTGAACCCAATTGTATTGGTTATCCGTCATGCTCAATTCGTTCAGGACATTGCGCTCTTCGCCGACTTGCAAGACTTTTACCACCGCAGCGTTCAAGTAATCCACCTGTTTGACGAGGTTCATGAGGCCAATGAGAAGTAGGAACCTCCTGTCGACCTTGCGCATAATGCGCTTTTCGTCGTCAGCTGTGAAGTTCGATAGGAATCTTGTTCGGTAGTCGTCGCTTTGATCATCTTGGACTGCTTCGCTCGTTGCTTCCTTTGGCGCAAAACTTGACATGTTGTCAGCCAACTCAGATAAAAAATTTAAAATGATAAGAAGAATGCGCTTAAGAGAATACTTATAAAACCTGACACTTACTTCCAACAGGAAAGCAACCAAGCCCGGCCAAGTCTGGTGGTTATTTATTGGACTCCACTCACATGTCACCATTGGATGGGCGCAGTGGAAATGGCTACACATCTTACCAAAGAGGAAAGAAATCTGGAAGAAGCCTAGAGGCTGAGCTTGTAATGCGTCTGACTGTATGTTGCCCAGAATAACGTGCTTGTTGTGCCCAGCATTGCGTGCTTATTGTGCAGGTGGCGTATCATGAACGACTTCGCCAAATCTGCTGTCTGATAACTTGTCGTTTAGCAGATTTTGTCGGGAAATGTAGGGTTTCTTTTTGCGTATTGATTGCTTGATCTTGTCATCTTGCATTTGCATTGCTCTGCTCCAATGTGAAAGAGAAAGCTACTTAAACTGGGTACTTTGTTTTTAGCAGTTTTTTCCCTTACATTATGGAAAGAGCTCCTCTCTACCGGAGTTGTAAGAGGACTCACTGTTAATCGTACCTCTTTGCTCTGTAAGTAGTATCTCCCTGTATATAGCTGCTTGGTCGGACTATTCCATGTAGAAGCCTGATCTTCGCCACTCTACAGCTGGAGCATCACCAATCTCAGGTCCATGACGTCCATCTGTCAAATAAAACATATCGTATGAAGGGAAAGGCTGGGACTACTATCCTAGACATTTCCAGCAAATTTCCATGAGGCTTGGATGAGAAGAGAATGACAAGCTGATAGATTATCACTTTGTCCATAACTATTAGTCCAAGGGTCCCGCATTTAGAACTTGTGTACTAACTTTAGACAGATGCAACTATACCGCTTGCGGTTTGTGCATAGGCGTAAGATCTGCGTGTGAGCATGTTTTGTCCGCGTTATGAAGATCATTGAGATCATCAAAGCATGCTCGGCTCCTTCTCCGTTGACCTTGCCTTTGCTGCGAATTACTCATGCTTGAAGGTCTCAAGCCTCTATTCTGAGGTCCTTCATCCAATCCCTCGTTGGTAATTTGGTCCGGCGGTCCCAAAACCAGATGCACCATCGATTCGAAAGAGACTCACCGCAAGGCAGATCGCATACGGCATGATTCCATTCGATTACCTTATGACAAAACGTGGAGATTCGAACTGGGGAAAATCGACGATCCGGTAACTCGTCGGTGAGTTCATGATCAGCCGGCATAAGAGCCGGCATGAGAACCGTCATGAGGCCAATGGCAAGTCAGCATGCAACATATGTCACCTATCACTCAGGCCACATTGCGCGTTCAGATACTGCGTGCCTACAATTGAAGAGTCCAATATAAACGTCACGTCATTAATGATGGAGCGGTGAATCCGACTTGTGAGTTCTTGACCGTTCATATAAATGTGTATCTATCCCTTCTTTCATCTCGTTTAGACCCTATCCTATACCATCCTTTCTTATACCGGACTTCATCAAGATCAGCAGCCATGACTATCAGCGAGAAAAAGCCAACAGCAACGGCTGCGCCAGCTTCAATCTTCGATGATCTCCATTCATCTTACGATCAAGTCTATTCCGAAGCTACCATCCAGACAGACTACGTCCAGAAACTGATATCCCGGCTCCCACCCGGAAGCTCTGTACTCGACATTGGATGTGCATCAGGCATTCCAAATGGTGTGCTCCTAGAAAAGGCCGGCATCAAAGTTACGGGTCTGGACATCTCTGACAAAATGTTGGATGAAGCAAAGAAGAACATAAAGACTGGCGTTTTTAAGCGGGAGAATGTTAACTCTTTCGTTCCCGAGAAACCGTTCGATGCGATTGTGTGCACCCTCGCACTTCTGGCTGAGCCTTCAGCGTCTAGCTATAGTCTCGCGTTCAAGATCTCCTCCTGGATCAAGCCGGGCGGCTTTCTTCTCTTCGGCACAATCGACTTCAACGATTTCCCAGTTGCTCCAGATTATTCTGTCGATCCTACCGGATTGACTTTCTACCACACGTTCATGGGCACTACGATCAGAGACAGCACGTTCGAAGCTGGAGAATGGATCAAAGTCCTGAGACGAGCGGGTCTGAGGCTCGAAGAATGCGAGCAGCGGAAGTTTGATCCCAGGCCTGGAGAGATTGAGCCAGAGCCGCAATGTTATTTCCTTGCAACCAAGACAGACAAACATGCCCTGCTTGGGCCATATATGCACCCGTATGAGCACTACCCGATGTCGAGTGCAAGATCGGATGCGTCTTGGAAGGCGCTGTTGGATAGAAGAATCGTTGATCGCCCGGCGCCGGTTTGCAAATCTTGGAGGGTGACGCCGGAAGGTTTGAATCAACAATGTCCTCAGGGTGTAAGGACAGCGGTGCTGGACTGGATTCTCGATGCGGACTCTCGGATTGACATTGCTACGGCTATTAAGGCCTGGTGTAAGCAGAATCCGTCCTTAGAAAAAATCGAGATCGTACAAGCCAGCCCCGGCAACCACATGATTGATCTTGTGAACTCGGTCAGCCGATTCCTTGGCCGAGGCGCGCAGCATCATGGAGCGGTCATTGGCTCGTTGCTCAAGAGTTTGGGACTCAGGGACGCAGAAAAAAGTGTGCGGATCGAGCTCGTGCCTGCTCACTTGGACTTCGCAGATGTGCCGCGAGCCGTGTTCCTCGATACGGCAGTCAAAATCTTCCAGGACTTTTGGCTGCGTGATTCTTTTAGTGAAGATCAAGGATTGATCAAGGGCTTGTTCCAAAAGCGTCTCGAGATTAGCGTGAAAGAGATTGAAGCACTTAGACAGGAAGCTGTTCGCAGGATTGGGTTCGATTGTGTTAGTGTTACCGTAGACTTGAAGATGCTGGAGTGAAGTGGAGATGAGAGAATATCTGGCGAGCCATAGCGATGGCAAGGATCCCAGGTTCGCATCATATTTACTTCTTTCTCCCAAAACGCTTAAAAGGGTTCTCTCCAACATCAGCGCCAAAGTAATTCCATTTGCTCGTGCTTCCAGTCATCCTTGCGAGCTTCCCCTTGTAAGTGGAGTCTTTATTCCAATCATCAACTTTCTTCGGCCGCTTGGAGTGCATCTTATCGTTTTCCGAGCTTGATGTCGCCATGACAGCGTTGATTGCCGCTGCGCTGACTCCGGCATTGCTGCTGGGCTGTGCTCTGGGCTTTGGCTTTTCTGCAGTGCTGGTTTCTCCTGATTGGGTACTGATGGCGTTATACCTCGGGGGTTGATCGCTTCGTTCACGATAAGATGGAAGCGTGGTGGCTCTGCTTTCCATGCTGCTTCTGGTTTCACCAGCCTTGTTGGGCTGCTTCTCATAGGCATTTGTGTCTGCGTTCGCCTCTGATCGGACGCCCTGATCGTTTGCCATGGCTAGACTCGGAATTGCCGCGATCGTTAAATGAACTTCAAAGAATTCCAAGTCAGAAAGGGCCGATACTTCTGGCCAAGTGCGTTAGCCCTGGATGGAGACCTTGCAGCTTTGTGCACTAGCCCGCAGATGGCAGAGGCGTACACACCTTTCTTCAAGCGTCAAGAAGCGTGCCAGTTTCCCTCAATCTTTAAGTTCTTTTATTCTAGAGTTCTTTTTCCCGTTTGATTTCTTGGTGGTAATTGTAGGCCAGTATCAGCGTGAACGAAAGAGTGTCGGTCTCGGTGACGTCGATGCCCAGACGTCTCGGTGCTCAGATCAAATACAAATCATCCGTCTAATTGCACGGTAATACTTCCTGGCCTACGGTCGTGGCTTCAAGTTACAGATGTGAGGAAAAGAGTCTTTCGTCTGACCGGTCAGTTGCAGAGTTGGAACATGAGGACTGGCAAACTGGCAATACCGTCGGTAATGCGGAAGATGCAGGACTTGGCGAACATTGCAGAGTCATGAGGTGGAAACAAGTTGTGGCTTGAGTCAAACGTCTCTCACCGATCTCCACTTGGTGAATCCTTCGTGTGTCGCAGAGTTCCGGTGCGGTCCTCCAGTCGGGTCGTTGGCTAACCTTACCCGACCGGACCTTACCGTCTCCATGTCTTACTTCTTGGGAACACTCGTCGCGTAGAACTATCTTATGCATCGTACTGTCTTCGATATCCCTCATGGCTTCATTAATTACTCTCTTTCCTTGTCAAAATCCAGCCAGAGCTGTTGGACTGATACTTTACGAATCAAAGATAACACAACTCGAGTGTCATATCCCAAGGAGAAGGACTCACTGAGTGGTTCAGGGTTCAAAGATCACATAATGGTCATATATAGCAACGGCTCAGAGCTCTTCAATACTTGCCAGACTCTAAAGCTCAACGAGTATCTCTGGGCAAGAATTTGTCTACAGCAATATCGATACTCACCTTTTCGAAGATTGATCAACTTTTTGCAAGCATCCATACTTATCTGGAACTGAGTTCATTCTCCAATGCTGCCATCGCAAATTTTTACAAGTTCCAGAAACTGTTCAGCTAAGCATCTCTTATTTTTCTGGAAGTGCCATAGTAGTGTGATTTGGAATAGCATCGTCGTTAAGGTGTGGCGCGATAACATATGGGCGCCTCAGCGGCCTCACGCACAAGAAATTGAGCCGAATCCAGGGACTTAGCTTCCATCATACTTTGGCCTTCCCTTGCGAGCCTGTGCACCCGACAAGTCACAAAGCGTGTACGCGACACGCCAAACGTGTTGACGAGAAAGATGACCTGCGAGCGCGTCGAGCGGGCAGAGAGTATTTTTCCAGGTCGACTCTTCGCCTGTGTGATCCCGTCCTCGTTCGCTGAGGAGCCCTCGCGAGATTGAGACTCTTTAACCGGCGCGTCTCACTGCTCGACTAGTCGCAAGCATAGTGCCAGGGGCAGAATCGTCCACAGACTCAGGAGAATACACGACCAGCTAGCCAACATCGGCTCAGTCGCAGGTTTGTTTCCACCCTAGGCATGTCGCTCGGTCGCGATATCAGGCCCTGGAATCTGGACCTTGCTTGGCCCGTGCAAGCTGATGATCTTCTGGCTGTATGAGTCCACGGTCTCTGTGCAACGTGAAGCACAGCCAAAGGTGTTGAGTCGACCTTGCCTCTACAGGTTAGACTCCTCGCCCAGCAAAGGCCTCTGGCAAAAGTCATGTGATTGAGCATGCCAACTAATCAGGCGTAACCATGGCCATTACCCCGCCTCGCAGAAAGCATTTGGGGTACTGTACTGCGTATGCGCAAGCTAAGTGTCCAAGTCTCGCCGAACTTGTGGTGCTCGATTATACCACGATTTGCCCGGGCGACGGTGGCCGCGACGATGGCGAGTCGCAACGGTCAAGGCACAACAAATGCGCAGCGTCCTGGACCCATGAAACGTCCTTTCAAGGCGACAGTCGTTGCATGTGCGTAAGATTAGCCCCTTTCCGAGTTGGTACACAAGCTGAAATTGGCATTCCATGAGGCGACCGGTGTCGATTTCGGAAAACCAGATGCGACGGTACTCGTCCATCGTGCAACTCTTGTTCTGCCGGCAAACACCACTGCCACTATGTGGCCGATCCTGACACTCCTCCGATTACGGCTTTGAGGATTGAGAGAGATGCTCTTAAGCGGCGGTGCGATGAACTCGAGGACTTATTGCGGGCTCTGGCAACCATGTCCCAGATTGATGCGCTCGGCCTCCTGGAAAGAATTCGCAATGGCGATGAGCTGCAGCCTCTTCCCCAATCGGCCACAGATATGCAACAGAGTCAGGAAGGACCTTCCTCGTCGGTGTGGTCTCTCCAACAGAATGTCCCAGAGGTTCCGACCATGGAAAACGCCGAGATTGATGCTGCACAGTATGCCAGCTTGCACCTCCTCAACAATCTTGCGGCTAGAAAGCAAATATTGGAGCCTAAGGTTGAGGTCATTCCAGCCATGCCTGACATATTTCCGGCAAGGTATGTGGTGTGTGGCTCCTGGGACACATCGTGAGGTGAAGGTCTTCGTCGAGCTGGCCTGACTAGAAATGTTACCGTAAGATGAGAAACATGATTGTATCTCCCAGGCTCGACAGAAGACTCGCTTGAAATGTCGATGGTGCTGACGGTATAAATAGTGGCCTAGCTCGAAACCCACCACATAAAAGTTGAAAGCCGCGTAAGTACTCCAGAGCAGGAGGACAAGAGCATCTTGCTCTAGTACCTCGTGTCACAGCCACTGGACTGAATTGGATTATTGTCGAACCTAAGATTGTAGTTGCAGGTTTTGGATGAGGCTTTCTCTCTAGTAGAGTCTGTAGCGTTGCCGTATCAGCAGTGCGCCGCCGTTGTATCAGACCAATATTATCAAGGCTGGCTCATCTCAGAGTGTGCTCTCGATGAATGAAGTCGGGACTTTCATGCTCCAATGACCACCCCAAGCTTTGAGGAGATACATGGAGAGGGTTGACATGTTGTTGATCATGCTATCTAGTATAGAAAATAGTGAAGATGCATCAAATCCAAAAATCTGTACCTATAAACCATTTCACACAGGCTTGCGGAGCCACGTCCGCACCCTGTCTCACTTCCTCAGGTAACGTCACTGGCTCGACCATGGTTCTCTTTAGTCTTATTACCTAGAAGAAACTAGCAGCATTTATCATGAGTACCGTAGCAATCAATGCCGAGCCCTCTTTCTATGAGTCTTTCCTCGATATACCAAGCGTCTTTCGCGAGTTTGAACAGGATGCCACACCAAGCGGACCCGATCGGGCGACCAGAACGGGACCCTGCTCCCTTCCGCCCTAGTGTTTCGCGACAAGAACAACACAGCCTGACAGTTCACGACATCAGCTCGCAAAACTCCACACCATCTTACCCAGCCCCATACATAGTGACAGCCGCCTGACGGCTTTCATATCCAATGGCACCTTGACTATGAGTGATAGCAAACATAAGCGGAAGGGCTCCGAGCCAAGCTCAGCTCAGAACAAGAAGCCAAAACGGACAGGCAAACTAGCACTCGCAGCCTGCGACCATTGCAGACGAAGCAAACGACGGGTAAGGACTATCGATACCGGCCTCGACTTCGAAAACTTATCGTGTACACAGTGCGATGGCATCCGCCCATCATGCACGACTTGTCTCAAGGCGAAACTTCCTTGCCAATACGACACAAGCAGTGCCACTGAGAGTCGCACTCAGTCTCTCAAGCGGCGATATGAAAATGCCAACTCATCGCAAGAGCTGACCAGACATAGCGTTGACTGGCTGCGGTCACAAAGTCCAGCCGTGGCGTTATCATGTTTGGAAAGATTGAGGCATGTAGAAGATCCTTTGGCGGAGCTGTGCTCTATCGCTTCCAATCAACGCACGTACCAGCTCCCGCCAGAAATCACCTCCACCGGGTATCTGCTCTCAATGACGCCCCCTATGAACAGCATGCTGGACTTTGAGCTTTCTCTGTCCCATCCTAGCTCATTTCCGTGGCTATATGACATGCCACTATCGATACCGGAAGAGTCGTCACTGATCCAAGAGGCGTCAATTGATCCATTGTCCGTACAGGTACTCCCATTGTCATCAGTGAAATGCGTTTAACACATAGCAACAGGACCAGAGGCCCTGATACAAACGTCCAGGGCGACAATTCTGCTTTTCTCGGGACTTCAATCTCCCGCGCCCCCGATCTTGGATATCTCTCTGATCCTCGGCTTTCGCGCCTCAAGATACGCTTCTGGACAGCAGTCCCTGTTTCCGATAGCCTCGCAGCGGACCTCCTTTCGAAATTTCTGTTCGTTGAGCAGCCCATCTATGGTTTCTTCGACCCCAATCTTTTTGTCCAGGATCTGGTAACTCAGGACCTCAGGTTCTGCTCACCCCTCCTTGTGAATGCTGTCCTTTTCTGGGCCAGCGTAAGTGTAATGTCCCAGAACAATATACTCGGACGGGAAACGCTGAAAGATGGATAGTGCACGTTCGGACCACCCCTTCCATCAGCTTCTGCGTTCACGGGAGGGTTTTTGGATGCAGCGCAGCGTTTGCTTTATGCTGATCCGACTGCCAAGTCAGAGTTGACTGTGGCGGCTTTGGCAATCTTGTCGATAAGTACAATTTGCTATGGCAAAGACGCCCTCGCAAAGAAATATATGGCCGAGTGCATCCGTATGGGGCAAGAAATGCATCTCTTCGGGGATGATCGACATTGTGCAGAGGACCTGGGTCGGCCACCAGATGAGACCAGCATGCTTTCTTATGTATCTTGGGGTGCATTCAATTATTCAACGTAAGGACAGTGCACCGATGATGACGCATCCCGTACTGACTACGCCAGCGTGTATGCATTACACTTCCACGACATCTCGCCTCCAACTTTCACCCGATATCCGCCACTCCTGGAAAGACCAGGGCAGCCGCCGTCCGTCAACGAAAGCCTCTCATCAGCTTTATCTTGCCGCAATCCGACCTACATGGGCACGTCGTTTCCTTATTTTTGTCAATTCTGGTGCATCGTTCACGAGATCGCAGCGATGTACTACTCCTCTTCCAGACACATTCACGAACATGTTCCTCTTGCATACGCCGAATCCAAATTCCGACAATTGCTCGAATGGGCAGATAGCCTACCACCGGAGTGCAGTCGACATGAGGGAATGCCGCATAATGTAGCAGAAATGCAGTAGGCTCACCCACGTCTCCAAAATGCGATCATCCGCGCTGATTAAAGTAGCATTTGTTATCACGCCACCATAATGGACGTATTTCGACCATTCATATCTCAACACCACTTACTAGAAACATTCTCGTCCGAGCCAAAGCGGCCCATAGCTATCTTCGCGCTCTCATTCGCACACCTGAAAGAGCTCACACGATACTACCACACTCACTTTGCAGGCACTGCACCCTCTCACACGATATCCTGGGTTCACGGTCCGCTCTACACAGCAACTGCGGTTTTGCGATACGAAGAGCGCGAGAAGCGAGCGGCGAACTTTCTCTACTGCATGCAGTCGTGCCACAGCCTTCTCCAATCTCATGTGGTCATGAAGGGCATGATGAAGGCACTTTTCGGAATGGCAATCAGCGCTGGCGTTTTCGTAGTACAACAAGCTACGGATGTTCTGGATGGGTTCAAGCCAGAGAATACTCATGAGCACCATGCGGAATCTCCGAATGCTGGATTCGTTATCGACCACGACGTCGCGATGGAAAGCCGTGCTGATGCTGTTGGGGATGTTCTTATACACAAGTTTGATGAGATGGTTTTGGTCGACAGCGCTTCTCCGGACGACTGATTTCCAGCCATCTTGAAGTATAGTAAAGCTGGGCAGGTATGGAATGTATGGAATGGCTCCAATTTGCAAAACTGGAGCTTTGTTCACTTTTTTCTCACACACAAGTAAACTCACAGCTTGAAACTGCTCTCGCGTTTAATCGAGCCTCGAGATTTGATGGTCTGGTGGATGGCTAGCTCTGACCTTTTCACTGCTCTACTCCGCGGGCTCTAATACTGACTGCACATACTTTACGCCACGTCACGAGAGAATCTGGAGTCAATTGCACCCAAGACTTGCGCTTTGGGATAGCAGACTGAGCTAGTCAACTGATTCTGTCCTTGAACTCTGCCGGCTTTGAGAACTAGCCCAGATCCACTCTAGAAGCATACAAAATGAGCGGCACGTTGGATGTGTGCTTCAGACGGCTCTCAAACGAAAGCGTCTCGATGCGTCGATCTGAATCCTTCACACATTTCAAATACAGAAGTTGCACAGCCTCTTGGTTCTGCGCTAAGCATTTTTGTATAGGAAAAATTGATGAGAACATTGCGAAGCCTGAAATACGTCGACCTTTCTCACATCACCCACAGGCATCGACAGAAAAAAGTGAGCCATGAGTCTTTCGCGGATCGTATGTCAACCCGCGCTATTTCTGGACATGCATCACAGGAGACAGACCATAGGCGGTAGATACCGAATTTTTGAGACATCGGCTTATGAGCACGTGTAGCATTCTTCATTGTGCCTGGCCTGCAACCACGCTCATCTAATGCGGCACCAATCGCCAAATAAAAACGCTGGGCGTCGCGAGAGGGCAAGCGTCGTTACGGTCTCGTTTCTTTCCAGCTGAAAAAGCTTCTTTTTACATGCTATACCTGGCCACGTGTATCAAGCCACGAACAACTTTCAGCTCACTGTCGAAACGCCATTAGCTGCGTGTTGTGCAGCCACGCCATGCCACCACTTTAACCGCCAGATGCTGGAGTAACCTCAAGCCACACAGCCACCAAAGTATAATCACACTTTGGAAGCCACGTGGCGTATCGATGCGGCGGCGATCTAGATCTGCGGTCGATCATTAGACAAAAACGCCACTTAATACAGCTTTACTTACAGTCTGTCGTCGCCGCTCCAGTTTAGAAGCATAGCTACTGAACCATACGCCGGCCAAGCCAGCCGCAAGACGCCCAACAGTCAACATGAGAGGCCGCCAAGAAGAATTGGCAAATCTATAAGGTTAAGCACATTGCAGAGTTCACTGCGAAAACCTCTCACGAGGCTAGTCCGTACGGAGCTGAAAGCAGTCCAAGAAGCGCCTTGAAGCCTCGACAGCTCGCCAGCAGATCAGCACAAGCCTTGAAACCAAGCGTTCTTGAACTGGATCTTTGGCGTGAGAAGCCTGAGGGCTTTTTCGCAAGCCAGCACAAGCCTCATAAGCGCATCTTACCAGGCGTTGACGAACTCGACCTCTGTGATACGCAGGCCACACAAGCCCCGTGGGCTTAGCTGTACCATTGCCTTGCGGATTGGCCTTCTGTCCAGACGAAGGCTGTTGAGCAAGCTCTGGAAGTTCAGCAAAATGCGACTGACTTCCAACTGGCCTCATAGCTCAAGTCAATGTGTGTATACAAGGAAACGTACACACTGTCGCTATCGCCGATATTTGCCTTAATTTACATCAAGTCGTGGCTTGAAGTCAACTACTGCCCCACGATCTCGCCAAGACTTCGCGGTGAAGCAGTTGTCATTTCGTTTGGGAGGAGGTCGAGAAGATATCCAGAGGCACGGCTTGAAGTTAACTACATCTCGGGTCTCGTTACGCGATCGATCAATTAGCCACGCGCATGGCGTCGGCCAACACGTGCTGGGCTAGACTGAGCATGAGCCCAGACACCGCATCTTCGTCTTATTCGAATTGGCTATAAAGCAGCGCTACTTACCGCAGCTCGGCAGGTCGTAAATCCAACAGTATCGTCTCGAACACACTATCTGATACAATCAAAAAAAAATGCATTCATTCGGCCAGCCAGTCTGGCAGTTCCTGTCGGCTGTGGCATTAACGGCCATGATGGCGAATGCCCAGCAGCCTGTGACCAAGTCGTACTGTACGACTTCGTTCGACACCAAATCTACCAATCCGGTGAAGACGAAGACGGACTATTCGACCAGAACTGAGAAACCGACCATATTGGTGACGAGTACGCCTAATACCACGTCAACACCGCCTCCATCTACAGAAACTTCGGTCGTCTACACAATGACTACCACCACCGTTACGGCTGATCAGCTGACAGTGTGTTGACCTCTGACCTCACTTCTCAACTCAAAACCTAACTTGCCCCAGGACACTTTCACTGACACGGCCACGATCTTGACAACCACGACCGTCGAGGCGCCAACGTACACAGAGACCTCAACAGTCTATGAAACCACAGAGACAACCGTGACAAGTACAAGCACGGTCCCCACGCCAGCCGGCTTCATTCCCATTCAGACCAGTGTGGGCAGAAGTCCGCCTGCGCAAAATGTTCTTGCTAAACGTGATGTCGGTCGCTCGTTTTCGAACAGCGGCAGTCTGATCGCTCGCGCCAACGAGCTGAGAGACGAGAAGAACAGCGGCTCAGGCGCTAAACCTAGAGCGAAATACCCGAAAAAGGTAGAATGCAAGGTCCAAGTGACGAACTACGCGCCGGCCAAAACCTCCGTCAAGACAGCAAAGACGACGAGAACAATCGTAGCCCCGGCTATGACTAACACGGTGACCGAAATTTCCACTTTGGAGGCAACCTCGACTTTCCTGCCCACGCCAGCTTCCGTCACCGTAAGCACCGAGACCACAGTCACCATGTCGGAGACGATCACACCGAGCACCACTACCACGACGACCTCAACCGTCACGAACACTGTCAACGCTCCAACGGAGACCTACTACGCCCAATGCCAGGCCGATAACTTCGTAAGTAACCTAACATGGCTTCCACGTGATTCGCATCATATCATTCTAACTTTCCTCCCAACAGATTGGCACCAACGGATGGATCGGTCAGGGAACCGCTTTCGAAAGCCGTGTCAGTGGAATCAATTCACAATTCGAATGCTGTGTGGCTTGCGCGCAGCAAGTCGGTTGCGAGTATGCTGCTTACCAGGGAGGAGCGAACGGGTTTGGCTGCATTCTGCTGCAGAATAGCCAGCAGACTTGCACGGATACGGATCAGTTTGCTCTTCTTCAAGATATCAACCGATACGTTGCTTCGAATGGCTGTGTGAATGCGAAGTTTGGCGGGCCATAGGGCATTGAGGGACTGAATTAGTTTTCGAGAACCAGAATGTTAAGAAGATGAGAACAGCAATGCCAATTCATGTTGCTCCAATGAAGAGAGAAATCTGAAGTTCACCACATGGCTGAGTATATAGACGATCCCTGTCTTGCGGCCATCGCAAAAGAGGATGATGTGAGTGCATACATTTTGATCCTTAGCCCGTTGTCGTAAGCCTTGACCAACAAAAAACAACTGGACTTCGAAGACTCGAGCCACATGATTGACTTGGAAGCCAGGTTTCTCGGGTATTCAAACGTTTTGCAGGCGGATGCTGACTCTTTGTTACTATCTGTCGGTGAGACATGTTACGACTCATCGCGGAGGTGCCATACGGTCTCTCCTTTAGAAGTCATTTGACCAAAGTGAGACACGTGATGGCCTACAGTAACGAACCCACAGGAGAGGAATTTCGAGACCTCCCATGAATCGGATTCTCGCACAGCAAATGTAGAGAGCCAGACATTGTTCGTGTCCCCGACATTAAACAGCCAATAAATGACAATCTTACATCCTAAGGAGTTCTTTTCTGAGCCTCAGACCTCTCCTGAAAAAGATTCGTTCCCAAACATGGCGCAAAAAACATTTTCAAGCTGACAGCTCCCTTCACTGTTCTCGCTGCAACAAAGAACCACATTACGACGCATATGCCCGTCAGAACCTGAGAAGGTCAGTCGGCGCCCCATTCAACGAACGTCGACACTTACGCATGAGAGAACTTTGAAGAATCTGAAGTCAAACTCCTCGCCAATGGAGATTGCCAGGATCGTGAATACTCCTGTCGATGCAATAAGTATACTTTCGTATTTGAAAGGATTCGTTTGGACTTACCGACGGGAAAGATGAAACCCCACCATCCCATGTTGAAGGGAAATGGGTATGTCGTAACGATCATGATGACGGCAACGACGAACCAAACCAAGGAAAACCCCCACAGAAGGATGCCGACTATCAGGCCAAGAACGTAGAGAGTGTCTCCAGCCTGTGGTATTTGCGCTAACGTGTCGGTCAATGGAAAGTTGTGTCTGGCAACTTTTCCAAGCGCGATCAGTCTAAAGCATGGTCAGTGAGCGATTACATCGAACATTGACGTGCAGATAGACATACGAAAAGCCTGACAAGCTCAGCGGCCCAATCGGGAGCAATAACGAAACTATCACCTCACGCTGAAGTGGCTCGTGAACCGTCATTCGAAGAAAGTAAATAGTCAGAATGATCCAAGACAGGGGAGTCCCGATTCCCCAGAAGATATAGCTGATCACAAGCGTCCATAGTTGGTGCTTTGCGTTTCTCAAAGCTCCTGCGACCAGCGCTCCGGTTGTTGCGGCGATGACAGTGGCAACCATGGGTATGAGGTATAACGCTGTCATTTCCGCAAGGGAATCCCGACGGTTCGTCATGCTGAAGGAGTTGTCAGCCGGCGAGGTGTATTAGTTTTATCGCAGAGGAGATCACGCACATTACCCAGGTGAGGTGGAAGCAGGTCCCCGTCGCCAGGAGACTGTCGATCCACCACAAGACCCATGCGAAAATGGCGAGGCCTTGACCCCATGCAGGGATGCATACGAGTATAATCATATTGATGATGGTCGCGAGTCCTACCGGGAAAGCAGCTAGGAACAAGCTTTGGTGAGGATGGCGGAGCACGACCGGAAGTAGGTGAGGGAACATAATGTACCGAAGAGTTGAGATGGCGGTGAAGAGCAGGAACAGAGCAATGTTGAGAACAAAATAGATGTCGGACACAATATTGAGCCAGCGGGCGTGGTATGGTACCTGGTGCAATGTGATCGATACCGCCCCGGTGCTCATAGTAATGATAAACCACCTGTATCGGTCAATTTTTATCCTCCAATTCCGGAAGATCAGTACGTACGACGGTGTAAAGTTACGAATGATTCGTCGAAAGCCAACATCCTTCTTGCTGCTATGGGTTTCCGCGCGTGCTGCAACCTTGTCTTCCTCTGTCGCCAGTTTATCTGCCGAAGCCGTGGCTGCGCCTGCTTCAACGTTATTGTCGGCATTGGTCTGGGCTATACCCTTCAGAAATGCTGGATCTTCATCGTGAAAGTGTGAAAGGCAATCGTGGCTTTTGCCGGAGCATGACAAGCTCGACATCTCGAGTGATGGTGGGGCGATACTACGAGCTCGCTGTTGCTGCTGAGAGATATATTAAGCAATGAAGAAATGCAAAGTCGGTATGTTTGTCGAGGAAGCCATTTCTTAGAAACTTGCAAGTGGTCAAGTGTTACCGGCCGATTCGTAAGCCATCTGGAGGCGCGTGTAACCGGGTAGAGTTCGGTGGTGTGATCTGACAAAGACGCGTGCATTATTGAGTATGCTCCAGGTGAAGGGTATTGTCAGGCCAGAGTATCGCCACTATCATCGCACAGTTTGCATTTTGAGATTAGGGAGCTCTACATGCGTGACATTTCTCGAACTCGGAGGAGCCAAAGTTTTGCGTATGTACATTCATTATCATCTACATCCTAATCGTGACGATGTTTGAACAAGCGCCAGTAAGTCACAGCTTTTAGTACAACTGCAGCGAGCGCTTAACGCCAGCGATAGTCTTGCGGACCTCAGACACACTCCTCTTGACGGTAGTGTTATCCACAGGAGCGCGAGCCGGGAAGCCCTCCCAGGAAGTGGCATACTTAGCAACAGCAGCAGCAATACCGCGGGCGTGCAGCAACCAAGCCTCCACGTTGAGATTGTCGATGGTGTCGCCGGCCTGGTGGTAGTTCTGGTCGAGGATCTCGCCCGCAACACCGCCCCAGATTTTTTGCTCTTCCTCGGTCTTAACTTCGTCGGCACCGGTGGTGGTTCCTCCGGCGGGAATGTTCGCGTCGAGGAATGGACCGTAATCGGAGCGGCCGTTGAACTCGGTGGCGTTGGATGGGACGCCAGCGCGGACGAAGTATTTCTCGAAAAAGGCCTCGATGTCGTCGCTGCCGTCGGGTCCGGTGAGGCCGTAAGCGCTGCCATCACCGTCGTAAATCTGGTGGACATAGTTCGGGGAGGCGATCATGTCGAAGTTGAGGTAGGCACGAATCTTGAGCGACTCCTCAGGGGAGAGATTCTCCACGAAGTAGGTTGAACCAAGAAGGCCAGACTCCTCTCCAGACCAGAAGCCAAAGGTGACGGCGTTCTTCACGTTGTACTTGGCGAGTGCCTTGGCAACGTTGAGGATACCAACGGTACCGCTGCCGTCGTCGTTGATACCGGGTCCAGCACCGACGGAGTCAGTGTGAGCACCGAGAGTGAGCTGATTGTTCTTGTCGCCGCATTTGCTGGTGGCCAGGACATTGTTTGTGGTGATGATCTCAATGTCAGTCAAGACGTCCAGAGATGCGGTCACGTTGGCTCCACCGGAGAGCTGGGAGAGGTAGGCTTGACCTTGCTCCTGAGTAATGCCAACAGTCGCGACATAGGGGCCTTCAGGGCGAGGAGGGGGACCGAGGGTGGCGGAGACAGTGCCAGCGACGTTGTTGTAGACGACCGCGCCGACAGCACCTGCACTCCCAGCAAGCGCGGACTTCAAACCGAAGTCACAGCTACCACGAGAGATGAGGGCGATTTTGCCAGCTAGATCGGCTGGATAGTCAGATGCTTCACATCCCAAGTTGCTCACGGCGAGCAATGGCGCAGTAACAAGACCGGCTGTTGAGTTGGAGTACTCAAAAAGAGTGGCGTTAACTGCCTGTCCGCCAACAGTGAAAGTGTTGATCGTGCCGTTTAACATGACATAGTTGGAAAAGGGCTGAAGGGTGACATCGTAATATGAAGTGGACTCGAGTTCCTTCTTCAGCCAATTGACGGTGTCATTGTGCGCATTGCCGCCCATGATCCTGTTACGATCTGGGTAGCTGTAGGCGAAGTCCTGAAGTTGCTGGGCTCCCCTCAACAGCTTCTTCGAGGTGATATCAGATTCGAGCTTCCTCTGTAAGATGGTCAATTGGTATACAAATCGGATATTTTGAACATGCTGACGACGCACCGAAGTAACATCAGGCCTCTTCTTGCAGGGCTTGTCGTTGTGTCCCGCTTGACGTCCCTGGAGTTCTGTGTTGGCCGATGCGGCAGCCGCGAGAGCAGCAAGCGCCACTGTGACCTTCATATTGACGAGAAAATTACGATTCTAGAAATAAAGCTGCAAGGATGAGACGGAGGCTGGATTTTGAGTCGAAGATGACCACGCAGGCTTTATACTGCGCCATCGCGCCATCTGCCCTGTCGGTTGCGCGTGGTCATTAACAATCCCTACTCACCGCAAGAGCGCATGTTCCGGTGCAACTGCCTACAATCGCCTGCAGTGGTACCGCTCCGCCAAGTGTCTCAATATCACTCGACTCTTATCATTCGCCGGGGTGTGCAGCCGCCATGCTTGATCAAGAAGCTCGCGAGCACAAGCCCCGCCAATGCCTGCTTCATTGCGATAGGCTTTCTAGGCAATGGCTTGACTTGCATAACAGTGGCGGGCGACTATGAGCGTAGCGAAGAATGAAGATGCACAATTGGAAGGAAACGGCCCTCGTAGCGAGCGGAAAGCTGGTCGCCAAGAAGGCCGGATAAGCACTGTTTAGGAAGGTGTCATGCGGAGCGCGGAGAGCTGCAGGAAAGCGGCTCTTCGCTTTATTGCTAGTTATCGCAATATCTTATCATTGTTCCTAATTAATCATTTCTCAACACTTCTATATATCATAGTCTACTGACATCGATAAGAATTGAAGCTAGAGTCTAAGATATTTAGGAAGCGAATAGTGCTCCTTTCTAATTTCTTATCACGGCTCGAATGCATTTGTTCTATGCATTCATCGCTAGCTCTGATACCTCATCGCCATGAAATCAGACTAGGCGTTGAATGATGTTGGACTGTGCCAGGAGACCACTTCAAAACACCGGCAGATCGATTTGAAAGTCCCTGTCAATCTTTACAGTCTCAAGGCGCGGTGTAGTGGTGCCGAACAAGCAATCCCAAATTCGAGTCTGTTTCCCATAGTTGTGACTTTTCCTCCAGCCCCGTCGGTGGTGCAAGTCGTGATCCTCGATAACCAATTCACATCCGAAGCGCTGGAGAATCGGGGATATCAAAGAGGGTGCAACGGCATATATGCGCAAGCCGGAATGTCCCAAAACTTCTTCGAAGAGAATGTATGATTGGCAAATCCACCATTCAAAAAACATCGTTGGCATGCGAAATGCATATTTCAGTGTGAAGTAGGACATCATTGGAATAATGACAACTTCGATGATCTCTTGCTCCATGTCAGAGTAGCTTGCAAGCACAGGGATTGGATGCTTGGTCAAATGGTGGGTTCTGTGGAACTTCCATAAAGCGTCAAGCTCGTGACATGCCCGGTGGTATAGATAGAACCATAAATCGACGACCACAGGGTAAAGACACAGCTCCAGAGGCAGATACCAGCTGAGCGATGGAGGTCCCCGTCCGTTGGTGGTATAGAGCACGGAAATGGTAAGGCAAGGGCGTACGATAGCGAAAAAGGCGACTCCAAAAAGCACCTTGCCAGCTCTTTCGCTTGATACACGGTCTCTTGGATGAGAGTCGCCATCAAGGAATCCAGTCCTTCCAGATATTCAATTAGCATCCGTGTCATGAATTAAAATTGGTTCACTCACCTTGTGCCAATCTGGTTCAACGCCTTACCTTCGCGTAATATCATGTTGACATATGCGAAACCGTACAGAAGTAAGAGAACCCACAGAGGGAGGTTGGGCCTGTTCATGAGCATTGCAGAGATTCGATGAGCGATTCCCGGCCAGAGCGCGTGAGCAAGAATGAAGACATGGCATGACCGTTGTCTGAGTATGGGCATACGATCCTGCTTCGAGAATGTAGGCGGATCTCCACGTCTTTCCAATGGATGGAAAATGCTCAAGACCAGTCGCTGAAGGTGCCATGGAGACGTGTCCTGGCTGTTGTTCATATCGAGAAGCGTGTCGATCCTAAGATCACTGGTATCTTGATAGCATCAAGTCCTGAAGTTTGAACAAGCATAACGTTAAAGTAACTTTGAAGTGAAGGGGCGCAGTGGTAGACGAGTGTCATGCTGCGTTTTCAGGATAGCGTCTTTCCTGTGGTCGGGCCTCAGTGATCTGTTCCTCGGCGACAATACGTAAGCCACACTTGGACAATGTGCTTGATCTGCATGAGATTCAGGGACTCTCGTATCTGAGATCATCCAAGCACGCTAGGGTGCACTATCTATCATAGCCGCGGATCCAGCACAGTAGTGGCAGACCGGTATAAATTCTGTACGCGGAAGACCGATCATATAACGTAAATCAGTTCTGCTATGGACGAATTACATACTCAGGCGCATCCTGCGACTACACACATCTTCAAGATTAAGTAGTTCATAAGTTTGCGCTGACATCTCCCCCAAAATCCTTTAGCCAGCCTACGACCTTTTCCGCACAAAGCTCGACATGCTCAAATGGCAATTGGTGTGTTGAATCAGGAACCCATGTTAGTCTCGTCTTCTGCGGGAATTGAGAAAACTGGTTTTCAAGCAGTTTCGGGGGGACAGCAAACGGCTTCGATGGCATCACCGCATGCAACGGGGTTCTGATATCAACCAAACGGTCAAAGCATTGTGTTGGAGTTTCCTGGTCATAGTAAAGTGCCCATTCTAGCCGCGGGTGCCCAGTCAGTAGCAAGGTCCCCTGGTCTACCTCCACGGCTGCGTGATCGACATAAATCTGGGCAATTCGTTCATCCCAGGAGCGTGTGCGTCGATTGCGGGCGACCTCAGCCTTGAATTCCGCGCGGTTGCGATGAGCAAAGGGTACACCGAGGCACAAGATATCCTTAGGCATTTTGACGAACGCCTGCCTTATCTTTCCGTCCGGTATCATGGCAGGATCGAACACCGTGAGGCTTGCGAAGAGTTGCGGTGCATGTGCAGCTATGAGCATGGCGCATTGTGCCCCTAAGCTGTGGCTAACGACGTGTAGATCATGGCGCACCGGCTGTCTTTCATTGCCACTGAAGCTTCGAGGCACCAGCACAGCAGGCAGATCCTGTGTCGGATGTATGGGAAGATACGCAGTGACAAACAGCATCAGATCTCGAGCTATGTCCTTTTCGTTGGCTGCAAGAACGCGTGAGTCGTATGCAATCAGCTTTGCAAGGCAATCGAAACCCACCATACAGATATCCTCTAGGATTCGAAAGAGCAGTCTGGCCACACAAAGGCATGTCTACTGACCAGATCTCGGCAACGCGATAACCCGCATCATGCTGTTTTGCAACAATGATGTCTATCATTGGTTCAAAAACCTACATGGTCAATGTAAGCAGAAGTGAAAGTGGATGATCTGGGGTATTCATCTTTCACCTCTTTTGGTAGTCCCATCCCAGTCAGCATTAACAGCGTAAGGGCTGGTTTGCCGCGGGCATTTGCTTGAGGCGACGGGGTAGGGAGGTAGCGTTTAACAACAATCCGAGGAGGTGCAACCTCTGCTAAGCTTTTTGGTGACTGCTCATCCATCCGTTGGTACATGCGATATACACCTGGCTCCTGGCTGGGCTTTGCGCTGGCGGCGTCGTAGTGCTTGTTTTGGATGGGATCGTTCGGAATCTGAGATGGATCTTCATCGAACTTGTCTGGAAGCCACAGTGAGGAAACCTGTCGGTCGGGTGTACCAAGAAGCGAGTGAACCGTGGCAGTCCATGTTGTCGTAATGGATCTTGAACTTGTTTGCACAGGCTGATGTTTCCGCTCGAAAGCACCTGACGATTGCGTCGGGACGCTGATGGGTCGAAGGATAGTTCTAGTATAAGGCTGAGAAGGTAAGAAAGACATCTTAGTGTACGGTAATAAATGTTGCAAGCGATTGCCGTGAAGACAAGACTTCGGGGACGATGTTTGTCGAAGTGTCTTTGTGGTAATTATTCTCGGGCAGTAGACCATTCACCTGGGTCTTGACGCTGATTGATATTACCCACGTACCGAGAGTGACTCTTGGGTTAGGGCATTAGTGAACGCCTCCTTGGGCTACTTCCATCGCGCATCCCCACTTTCAGCTCGGCAAGAAACTTCAGGCTGATTTCCATGGTCATGTGTATGCAAAGTTGGCCAAACGAAACTTGCGTCGTCACTCTCAGAATATCACGGATCATGAGACAGTCTGTGTGGCACACTAAGAATGAAGATCGTCAAGCCTCTGTATCCATTATCGATCGCGGCTTTCCGCCTGTGGAGCGCGAGTCTTCGGCTTACCCATCGAAGAATGCATCAGAACATCAAGTAGACCAAATTTGGAAATGGATGCGGTTAAGCTTTTGGTAAGCTTTTGGTAGTGTAGGCTTCGCGTGTTGATATGACTCTTGTTCCTGTGCAGACCTCTAGCGATACAAGGTCGAAGACGCCTCGATAAGTAGACCTGGTAGCCAGCTGCACAAAGTAGTCGAACGAGTTACACCCCAATAACTTCCCTCAGAATGAGCTTCAACTCGGTCGACAAAATCGAGAGGAATGACCAACGAGATGAGACACCGATCCAGTCGCCCCCTAGCCAAACGCCGCCGCAGGCTTCTGCGGTCGACGGCGGGCTGAAAGCATGGTCGACAGTGGCGGGTTGCTTCCTGGCCTTTTTTGCGTCGTTCGGCTTCGTCACAGCTTTCGGAGTTTTTCAGGCTTTCTATGAATCTTTCCTACCGGATCACAGTCCTGCTGAAATTAGTTGGATCGGATCGTTTCAGCTTTGGTGCATTACCGGTATGGCGATTCCTAGCATCGTGATAAATGCCCGATTCGGCCTGTACTGGACGCTGGCCATCAGTACTTTCCTGACAGTATTTGGTGTGATGATGGCCAGTCTTTCTGCGCAATACTATCAGTTCTTGCTCTCGCATGGCGTTTGTACTGGAGTTGGTATAGGTCTGACTTTCTTACCCGTTGTCACGCTACCTAATCAGTGGTTCAATAAGCATCGAGGATTAGCTGTTGGTATTGCAATAGGCGGCTCCTCTGCTGGGGGTGTGATCTGGCCCATAGTCGCCAATCAATTGCTCAACGTCAACAAAGTAGGTTATCCGTGGACAATGAGAACTATTGGCTTCATACAGGTAAGTGCTAAGTCATTACACGCTGTCGGCCGGAGCCCAAGCGCTAATAGTACTGTCGATGAACAGCTCGTGAGCATGCTTGCAGCTGCTGCATTGATCCGGAATATGGTCCCACACAACAGAGCTGTCAACTTCAACTCGTTTCCCTTCAAGATGGCTTTGAGCCAACTCGGCGTTTGTTTGATGACCTTCGCCCTTCTCCTCCACTTCTTCGGCGTTTACATCCCATACTTCTACGCACCTCTCTACACCCAAGTCCTCGGCGCCTCGCCGCACACCGCATTCTACATATCTTCGGCTCTAAATGCGTCCACATTCTTCGGGCGTCTGATCATGGGTATCGCGGCCGACAAGATTGGATCGTCAAACGCCCTGGTCGTCAGCGTCGTCGTCAGCGCAGTACTCAGCTTTGCATGGCAAGGTGTTGGATCAGTTGCCGGAATGTTCGTGTGGACAGTCATATACGGATGGTTCAGTGGTGCCAGCATATCTCTCCAGAGCCCGGCTATGATCCCACTTGTACCGGGAGGCGATCTTAGACTAATTGGACCATACATCGCCATTCTGTGCCAGCTCTCTTCTTTCGGCAGCCTCGGAGGCAATCCAATTGCCGGGGCTCTGCTTCGAGCGCGTGCGCAAGGGAACGATGGGAAAGATGGTATTTACCAGGTAGAAGACTTCTACCCTATGATGTGGTTCGGAGGCAGCGTTATGTTGGCCGCCGTACTTTTTTATCAGTTCGCGAGGTACACGCATACGCCTCAATTGCTTTCGAAGAAGTAGGAAATCCATCCTCATGCTTTGTCCCTTTCTCCTATGCACTGTTTCTCAAGCGTCGAGGCACCGCAGGTGGGGCCTTTTCATCAGGTCAGTTGTCTCCCCAAAGACACTTTATTGTTCAGCGCATCGTTCGTATTACCTCCCCGTACTAGTTCACCACTATCGGCAATGTTTTAAGTTGCAGTCAGGCATATGTGAGCAGCGAACGGTGCTACATATCAGTTTCTCATGCTAGCTTGAGACTGAACACGCGATGATTGAGCCTCGCTCTCACTGGCCTCTATCTTTTTGTCAAACGAACTTGATGCATCTACTCGGATCGAATGACACATACGACCATAGGTCAGTGAAAACTGGGAATCCCGTCCGCTCTGCCATACATAAGCACTGAACCGGGCGACTAGTACTAGAGTGGGTGACCATCTGGGAATCCCGTCTGTTGTATGTTTTTGCAATTTTAGCTATGGACGGCATCGACTGTGCCTCAGTCCGCTACCGACAAGAGTCCCCTGAGAAGCCATTGCACATGGAAATTCTAAAAGTAAGACTTCGCCTTATGGTTCAAGACTCGACAGGCAAGTACTAATACAGAACAGTATGGCGAGATGCCAGTTCCTCAGTGGATCAAGAAACCAATTCTCACGATGCTCCGTGAGACAAAGACCACGCCATCCATGATGTCGCAGCTCAAAGTCAAGCTCGGCATCATGTTCGGCAAGGCAGTCAAGTAGTTTTGCTTCGAGCATAATGTTGCATTGAGTGACATTGACCTGATTGGGTCATATAGCCGGACTATCTGGATGCTGTCTATCCCTCAAGAGGGCGAAATCCGATCCGCTTTTTGCTTAGGTGAAGGGACTGTCATCAGCGCCATCACGGGAATCACGACAGTGACCGACTTCAGGATGGCCGAACAGGCGGATAGCAGGCAAGGAGCGCCCCTAATGGTATTGATTGATGGACTGCTTCTCCGCCGTCCAATCAAATGGATGATTTGCTAGAACCTTAGCGGCATTGCAAACTTATGCATCGTTCCTCCGGACAGTGAAGGAGGTGTAGATGCCATGGTCGACTGGTACGTTAGCAATCTTTATGCTTGGCATTGTGTCTAGAGACTGACCGAGATGACTCAGGGACTGCGGCTCCGGCAACATGTTCATCGATAACGCGATGCGATATTTCACTAACGGCCGCATGGAACGTGACAAGGACGGCGAATGGAGCGCCCGCGGCACCGTCAACCAAGCCATCGTCGATAAGTTCCTCGATACCAACAATTACTGTAACCACAAGCCTCCCAAGACGACCGGCCGCGAGACCTTTGGCGACAATGAGGGGCAGGCCATCATCGATGACTGCCTCGCCGGCGGATGCGACAAGTACGACATGTTGGCTACGATCACGCACATTACTGCGCAGAATATTGTCAAGCAATACCGCCAGTTCATCCCGTCTTTCAACATCGACGTCGACAAGATCAGCGAGATCTACATGTGCGGCGACGGGGCGCGTGATCCCAGCATCATCAAGTATCTCAAGGAGCAGCTACCTCTGGCCAGAATCCGGGCGCTCGATGAGACGGGCGTACCGTCGGACGCAAGTCGTTTGCGCAACAGGGGTTGGAAGCTGTGCTAGGGAGGGCGGCGCTAGCGCCGATCAACTGTGATAGCCTGACGCCGGATACGATCTCGGGCAAGATTGTCCCTGGGTTGAAGTGGAGGCAGGTCATGAGGGATGCAATGGATTTTGGGGAGGGGAGGATGAGTCTGCCGACTGCGAAGGAGATAGTTGTGAATAGACCGTACAACGGATGGAAAGTTATGCAAGACGGGTTTGGCTAAGATGATGTGACAACATATCTTGATGTATGAGCATTGCGGTATGAATTCACGAAGATTATTCATCTTTGCTAAAAACATTCGAGATGCTTGGCCCGTTGCCCTACTTTACTTCGGAATGCGTCACCAAATGATCTTGGCTACAGCATGCAACGATGACTGGCAAAGCACTCAGCTGAACAATGATAAGGATCGGTTGCAAGTCAGCACTGAGCGAGAGATTAGCATGTGATATGGCCCGCCGTATCAGCATGCTCTGAATCGAGCCTTGCATTCTAGAACGTCTGAGGAACGTGGGCTTACGTTGATTATATTCATGCAGCTGAGCTTGAGCTTTGCAGCCACGGTCACAGGATGTGCCTCTCTCTTGCGAGAAACGATTTCTTTGGACCTCAAGACCGCCAGCTCAGAAGTCCTACTAAGGTCTCCTCACTTTTACTCGCGAAGTCCTCCGTTGTTGCAAGCTCGAATGAATGTCCGTGGAATTGCGTTCAGATCTCTATATCCTCAGAATCTGCTAGATTGCGCTCCTGTACATCAGGCCAGAGCATGAAGTTGCATCCTCTATTCCCATTTATTGTTGATGACCTCTCCCTTTACGTAATTTACCATTTCCTTCACTGGCGGCAACCTTAAGCCTTCTCCAAACGCCATTCCTTTCTTCATGGTTGCCCTGAAGTTCGCCCCCGGAGAAATTTTCCCTAACACATATTCTTGTCTTGTTTCAACCTGATCAGGCACAGGGATCGATCTTCCGACCACGGCCTCCATCGCCTGCCATGAAAATGTAATAGCTTCCTTTGCTCCAGCTGGCACGCCTGCATCATCGAGCATGTACATCCTGGCCTTTGGATAGTGCTTCTGAATATAGTCGGTGATGTTTGGGTTGTATGCGCCACCTCCACACATGAAAATCTCGTCGATTTCTTGCGAAGGCGCGTACCGCCGGTAGTGGTCGACGATGGATTGTGCTGTGACGCGAGTGACAGTTGCAACGATGTCGTCTTGGCTCATACCCCTTCCCTCACCTTCTCGTATCATGTCGTGGGCCAAGCTATCTCTGAATACTTCTCGGCCTGTTGTTTTAGGAGGATCCAGCCTGAAGTACTTGTGCTCCAGGAACTTATCAACCATCTCCTGGTTCACTTTGCCTCGTTTGCCCATTGCTCCATCCTTGTCATACTCTTGCTCTCCGTTCGTGTACTGTCTTACCACAGCATCGATGAATACATTGCCAGGTCCCGTATCAAAGTCGAAACACTTGTCTGTGCCACCATATTTATCAGGTGGGATGAAGCAAACATTCGCAATACCGCCGATGTTCTGGCACGCACGGAGCTTCTCCGGGTGATGCAGAAGAAGTGCGTCGAAAAACGCAATCAAGGGTGCACCCTGTCGACCCGCTGCCTGGTCACTGACCCGAAAGTCAGTGACTGTGGTAATTCCAGTCCTTGACGCGATGAATGATCCCTCGGCCATAGTCAACGCACTTCTGGTCTGACCTAGCTCGGGCATACTCAGAAGCCAGATGGTCTGGCCATGGGACCCGATGGCATCGATGTGTGATGTCGATACGTTCTTTTCCGAGCAAAATTGCTGGACTGCGGATGCGAATGTCTCGCCCAAGAGGACGTTGACTTCCGAGAGTTCTTCCGGTGTAGTCTTATTTTCCAAGATCATCTTCATGACTCTGCGTTTGATCTTCTGCTCCAACGGGATCTCTCCATACTGTAGTTGGTATTAGAGCCAAATTCACCATCTTTTGTGGAAGGAATTACCTCAAGCAACTCAAAATGCAAAGGCGATGTGGGTGTTTTCTGTCTGAATCGACACAAAGCGCAATCGATACCGTCCATACTAGTACCACTGTTCAAACCAAGGACGATCAGATCTAGGCCTCCAGTGCCGTGTTCGGCACGATCACTAAGACCGTTTGCCGGCAGCGGGGCTGTGTCGCCAAATGCGGGCATGCTTCGTGTAGTCGAGAGGTGATGCAACAAAACAGAGTGTAGTGAAGGAGAAGACTGTCAACGCGATGCCTTGCCAAAATCATGGGGCCACGGGGGGGTTTTAGCCCAGAAGATCAACCATACACGAAGTCGTTGCTGTCATCTTAGTAATATAAAAGGACCGGCCGGAATCAAAATGAAATTACTCGTAACATGGGTGCCTTTGATGATTGGCGAAGTCGACCCTGTCGCTCAATAGCTTCATCGCTAACTCGTTTGTTCGCTAAACCGCTTAATCGCCTATAGGGTCAATCGCTTAGCGGCTTGGTCGTCTTTGGTTGCACACTGTAGATCGTCCACTTCCGTATTGCCGTCCGGTCATCATGACCTTCTGGATATTCGCATATTCGTTTGTTCGGATGCTTTTGCCGCTCATCTTGCATCGAGGATCTGCTTCCTCTCAAAGAAAGGCACTTCGGAACGATGGCAATGTCCGAACCACGATGAAGCCATCGACGCTTTCTCGTCGTCCATATAAAATCAACCAGCTACCGTTCATTGTCGCCCATATCTCTCAACCAATTCTTCACAATCTTACCGTGCTCACAGCATGGCCTTCGCAACTCTCTGGAAGAGGCTTTCATCGCGTCGACTCAATGTGGCAATTCAGGTCTTTTCCCTGATTGCTATTTTCTTCGAGGGCTATGATCAAGGTGTCATGGGAGGTGTCAACGCGTCACCAGACTACGTGACGGAAGTAGACCTTGGTCTTCCTGACGGGACGGTGACAAATGTGACGAAACAGGGGGGCATCGTCAGTGTGGTATGAAGTATTACCGATAATCGCGCGCGTGGGTTTCGACATTGACATTCGCTAGTATTACTTGGGCTGCATTGTAGGATGCTTCGTGGGTGGATGGGCAGCCGATCGCATTGGTCGTATCGACGGTCTCTTTTATGCCGCCATCTTCGCATTGGTAGGAGGCGCTTTACAAGCTGCAACACAGAGCGATGATTTTATCATTGTGGCTCGAGTGGTGACGGGACTTGGTACAGGCGGTGAGTATGAGACAGATCACTGGACCTTGATTTTGAGCTGACTTGGTATAACCTAGCTCTCACCGGGATTGCGCCTGTGCTCGTCTCCGAGGTGTCGACATCGGCGCATCGTGGAGGCTTTCTAGGATACGTTTTCATTGCAAACTATCTTGGTATCTCCGTGGCATATTGGCTCGACTTTGGACTATCTTTTGTGGATGGCGGCCATTCTGCTCTAAGATGGCGCCTCTTGCTAGCTTTCCAATGCATTCCCGCCCTGCTTTTGCTGGCCGGTATCAAGATGCTGCCTGACTCTCCTCGTTTTCTGGCATCTGCGGGAAAGACCAAAGAAGCTCATGAGGTCCTCGTCCATCTTCGTGGTGGCGACAATGAAGAAATCGAGAAAGAGTACGCGGAGATTCTTGCCATAGCTGAGGAGAGCAAGAAGAGCTCGCCTATCGAGTTCCTCAAGATCTTACTTGGCTTAGACAACCAGAAAACTGCACATCTCGGGAGAAGAGCCTGGCTTTCCATCTGGCTGCAGATCATGGCGTCGTGGACCGGTATCACTGCAGTGACTGCGTACTCGCCAGTGTTGCTAAGTCAAGCTGGGTACAGCCATATCAAACAGAGTGGGCTCGCAGGTGGCCTGAACACCATCGGCATTGTGGGAACCATCATTTCAGCGCAAGTCGTCGATAAATTTGGTCGGAGGACATGCCTGATATGGGGTTCCGGGGGACTATTTGCAGTGAATCTGATCGTGAGTAAAATTCGCGCATGTGGTAGAACACTGGAAGTTACTGACAATCTAACACTAAAAGGCCGCAGCGCTATACGAGAAGACACGCACAAACCCGCACGAGGCCTCAAGCATTGCACCGGCGGCAGTCGCCATGCTGTTCCTGTTCAATCTCATCTATGCCTCGACATGGGGCACGGTTGCATTTCTGCTTCCAACAGAAATATTCCCCAGCGTCATGCGTGCACAAGGCAATGGGTTTGGTATTACAGGTTGGGCGATTGGAGTCGGAATGACAACCCTGATAAACCCAATACTTTTCTCTTCTATCGAGGTAAATTACTCGGACTGTCTGCGTGTTGCAATGGACTGACCAGCCACATAGAGCCGCGCGTACTTTTTCTTCGCTGGCTTGAACCTTTTGTGGATTCCTGTCGTTTTCTTATTCTATCCGGAAACCAAGAATCGATCGCTTGAATCGATAGAGTCCATGTTTACTGCATCGCCATTCTACTGGCAGATGGAAAAAGCTTATGCCGCCAAACAAGAAAAGACTTCGCGATGGCAAAGCACTCACGCGACTGATATGATGCAGCAAAAGAGCTATGAGCGTAGTTCGCACGCGGAGTTTGCTGGCGAGGTCTAAGATTTGATCAAGGCTAGGTGGCAGAGCCACTTGTACTATAAATATTCCATTAATTTCCAAGAACACGCGTGACCCAGCTTCCACTGTTTCAAGTGAGATCAAAAACCCGCGACCAGCTGTCCAATAATTCCGGCGGGAAGTATACGTGCGAAGACTGATATTCAATCGATGCATCTTCGGTACTATCGGTAGACGGCAGAGCCTGCTGCATTGTACCAACAGTCAATTGCTGCTGCTCCGTAGGGAATGCAGATTGTAGCATTGTGCTAGGCTGAACTGCTTGCCGCTGCTTTTGAGAGTTCCAGTAAGTATCGATAGAGGCCACCTGTACCCTGAGTTTGTCGCTTATTCCTGCTGAGTAGTGTATCCCCGTCTCCAGTCGCGCAATCAGTGTGGCGAGTTCCAGCAGCACCAAGCGGAGGCGTATGTACGATGGCTCGGACAGCCCTTCGTGGAGTGCGTAGCCCAACATAATGCCGATGCCAGCAAGATGATGCAAAAGAGGGGAGCTGATCGCACGAACATACGCCTCTGGAACGTTAGCGAAGACCTCGAGCACTTCGCTGGCGACTTGACACTGTTGATCAACAGTTGAGCCTTCTATAGTGAACAGAACCATACGGACAAGTTGTACGGTTGCCGCAATGTTAGCTGCTTGAAAACTGAAAAGATCATCAGAGAGGTTTTGAGCAATCGGACGTGTGCTCTTGAAGATTGCTGGAAGCTGATTGTACCTCGCCATGACGTAATCTAGCAGTCCTGCCTTTGAATGAGAGCCGTCACAAATCGGGAGGCAGAGGGCAGGTGTTCGGTCTGACTTGGGATGAAGGTTTCCAAGGAGGTGGAGGATATGTTCAAGGATCCGATACAGGTCGGTGACGAAATTCCAGCCCTTTAGCCAACTCGGTGTATCCTCCTTTGTCCGGTTTATCGAGCTGCTATAGCCGATGTCGTGGAATGCATCATCGCCGTCCGAAGGGTAGCATACATTGAAAGCTGATTCGCCACCTCGAGCCACTTTTTTCCAGATGATTGACGTGAATACGTCCAAAGTATAAGTAGACCAAAACAACCTCCTTCGCTCTTCTACTTCGATGGCACTAAGGCCTCGTGGCCATTCTTCCTCGTCGTGCAATGCTCCAACCGCGACAAAGCTGTGGTACAGGTTGAGATAGAATTGTGTCTTCGTTGAATTACCGTATTGAATCGAGGTTATTGCGAGTAAGACACAGGATTGCATGTACCCTAGCCGCTGTGTTAAAACAGCATCCTTAGGTAGGGCTTCTTCAGCAGCTGCGAAGAACGATTCTGACGAAGGCTCTTTCAATGACTCCACATTCCATGCTAGGTTGTATAGAGCGCCATCACGTGCGCGAGCAGATGAGAGAGCGCACATGGCAGCCACGGCAGCATAGAAGGCTCGGTCGGTCGTGTGTTCTCCCCGTGACACTCTTCGTAGCAGCGTCGGCCTGTGGAAAATCGGGAAGACCGGATAGATGACTTCGAAGAACACATCGGTCAAATCTGTAATAAGCGCTTGGCTGTGTCTCATTCGAGGTGCCCATTCCTGTTGCGTGCTTGCATGTGTGGCGTCCAAAGACGACTGCTTTGCATTGGATTCCTCTATTCCGGTCCCATCTGCCTGGTATAGCGACATCTCTGCCCGCCTTCGTGACCACTCAGGCAAGGCTTGCGCACCTCGTCTGCGTAATGGCCGGTCCAGAGTACAAGATTCATCAAAGTCGATGCAGTTTTGACACCGTGTCTCGTCCCCGACAGGAGGCTTGCACCTCACGCTACGCCTGCTGCACTGGTCGCAAGCTCGAGGATTGCGGCGTAATTTACGCGGCCGCGCAAGGTTTCGTGTCATCTGAAGGATACAACCAATTCACGTACAATGAAAAGAGTTGCGCTTTGAGGCATAAAAGCTCGCTTCCATGGGCATGTTCTGACCCGTTGTCATTTGCCACTGAAGCAGGCTTCGGTTCGGCTAACACTGTATTCCCGCCGGTCTCTTCTGAACCAATCGAGGAAATGATCCTCACTAGGCCGGGACCAACCCTATATTATGGGATCTACGTCTCAACCTTTCATTCTCCGCGATATCCAGCCCGAGTTGTAAGCAACTTACAGGTTAAAAAGAATTGAAAGACAAAAACGTACAGCAGGCGGGATTTCCAGCTGGTCACCCACTCTAGTACTAGTCGCACGCTTCAGTGCTTATTTGTGGCAGAGCAGAAAAGCTACCTCTGAATACATTGCCCGTATCTGCGCTTGTTGTCAAGGTGGCCGTCGACATGACTGTCTTCCCAGCATGAGGAAACAGGGGTGTGGTGACTAGAAGTTATGCTATGCTAGACGAAGAAGAAGAAGAAGCAAAAGGCGCGTGACAAGACGTGGATGTAGAATGATGGAAGACGATGCTAAGCATGGTGGCTGTAGTTGTTTGCATCATAGCCACACAAGGGCGGGATCCCGACGGTCCTATCAAGTTGTCACACATCAAGTCGATCCGTGAGCCCACCGAAAGCTGTGCAAGGGAACTCGCAGCCTCGCTTCCAAGGCGGGGTTTCCAGAACTGGGAAGAGTGCTGGTACATTTGAAGGCGAACGTTTTGGGCCTTCCTACTCAACAAGCATCATTGTCGACGAGATCAGTCCCTTATACCTCTTCGAAGAGTGCATTCCAAGATGAGGCGAGTTGGGCCGCCATCAACGATGAGATTATTACCCTCCAGGCACAATGCCAGCTCGAGCTGATAGTACTGATGAGGCATGGCGAGCTTAGCGAGTTCCCCGCCGGCACAAAGGCACAGTCGTGATTCATCAATCTACAGTGACTGTAGATTGATCAGTGTACAAGATACTAGCCTGCCAGCGTCCCGAGTCGAAAAGCTGACAATGGCCGCAGCAACCCAGAGCGGTGCCTCAAAGTTGAGGAGCCAACCTGCGCCCTTGGCATTGTTGGTGATGCCTTCAGGATAACTCACGATCCAAGGTGGATGGCAGACGCAAGTCAGACTCGTGGCTTGCGGCACACAGAGACAAGGCTGAGGCACATACCTTACAGTACGAGGCCGCCTCGCTGGTAAGCTAGCAGCAGCCTGGCTTTTTATGTGAAGCGTTCGGTCAAAAGTTTCGTTATGCGCATGCTATATACATTAATTCGACAGTCGGCGTGTCTGATAGAGCTGGCCGGGGACAGCATTCCTCCAGAAATCACGAACGAAGTTGTTTACCGCCTAGAACGCAAACTACGGTCATAACTTGCATCCATCAGGCTGCATAAACTGCCTCTGGTACGTATTGTACAGCGCCTACATGCGCCAGCTCAACTGATCGGGGATATGTTTTCCTTACTACTCAGAGATATCAGTGGCTCATCGGGCCGTTTGCAAAACAGCAAGCTCATCACAAAGGAGCTTGGGATTATAGAGCCATATTCAGTCTTTGGAGTTGCGAGCTGAAATTTTGTACCAAACGCAGGAAGCACATCGTCCTCGTAATGGATTGCAGCCGTTCTGTCGACATTATGCGTAGGTATGCATTCACGTGCAAATGTACGAGCTGTGCGACTTCGCTTGCACGGGGCTGCTCAGCCTGATCTATTCACAGAATGCCTTCACGTACCTTGAGTACATAAGATATGCTTGTCGGTCAATCATTCGTAAGAAATATGGCATCAGCGAGTTCCCTGTCCTTTGGTTGAGTATCGCTTTACATGGCTTCGAATCAGTCTTCCAGACATTCAAATGATTTTGAGCTCATCAGCATCCGCGATGACAGCTCGAACGAAGACGGCGATGCACCCACATCGTCTGAGCATCGTGAGAACACAAATCTTCCTGGTACAGCATTTAATACCGATGATCGAAGCTCCGTCTCGCAGAATCTCGAGGAGTATGTTGATGTCGAGCCAGTTCAGACACCCGTCCAGCCCACGGTCGATATTCCCGCAGTCGATTTGGATGCTGTAGGCTCGTCTCAAATGCATACGGCATCTCAGGAACATCTTGCATCTCCAGACACAAGTGCCGTTCCACGACCCATCAACCGTTTCGCCTCCACAGCCATACTGCTTCGGTTGGCTCTGAACGTTGGCGTCGCAATACTATCCTTGTACTTTGTCGTTTTTGCCTCGCTGGCGAAATCGTACAACAATGAGGCGATGAGCAACGCTGGAAGTGAAGAGCTGTTAGCGGCTGCGCAATTCGTAAGACCACCATCAATAAGCTCCGCTCATTTGACCACTGCTAAAAAGAAAAAGGGACCTACCATCTTCGCAATCATTTTTGCGGCCATCGTCGGGCGATTTCTCAAATCTATTGCCGCCACTCTACTCGAACGGAGCACTACCATTGGCGTAGTCGAGTGTCTGCTAGGAGGTCGTACAGTTGCCGGTGCTACTTTTCTCCCCTTCTCGGCCAAATTCGTTCACCCTGTCATGCTTCTGCTCATGCTGCTCTGGTCGTTGTCCCCACTCGGCGGCCAGGCGGCTTTGAGGGTTGTAAGCAGACGAGCCGACGTGAGTGATAGCCCATCAACCTTTCATTTTCTTGACACCAGGACATCACCTTCTATGATCGTAGGAGCTTCCGCTCGACAATCATACGCGAATGCCATTCTTTCGGCTTTCAACTCGGCCTTGAGTAGTCCGGTATCGTCCAGGACTTCGAGCCAAGACCTCTATGGAAATTTGAAGATCCCTCTAATAGAGGCTCTCAAAGATAATGAGAAGGATGGCGATGGCTGGCATATCATTTCGCCGGACTCCGAAGTGACGTACAGCTCCTTAGCAGGACTCCCATATCTTGGGACTGACCCATCAACTGAAGCATCTTTCAATATCCAAAGCTCATACATGAATGCAAAATGCTCCTTGAGCCTCGACACACAAGAGCAGCGCTTTTTCCAAGACATAGTGGGCTCTAACAAGACATTCCCCACAAATAAGACGAGCTCAATTATCACAAATGAGATGCACCTGGCTTTCACGATGGACAAAGGTCGAGAGACCTCGATCGATCGGCCTTTCGAAGTTACCATGCTTTCAGAATCGTTCTCATCTGAGAACCGCTCTTCGCTATGGCAGCTTACTACAGCCGTCTGCGAGGTTACGACGTCCTACGTTGAGATGCAAGTGAGCTGCCGTGATGATGTTTGCAGCACGGCGGCCATTCGCGCATCAACTTTGTCACATCCAAGCTCAAACCTGACCTTTCTCGATGGCTCGTTTGCACCAGACGCTGAAAATCGCAGCACGCTGGCCAGAATCACGCAGGAAAACTTCTATCTCCTCATGATCAACTCCACCACACAAGACCCCAACAATGTTCACATCACGCAGCCGAGTCCTTTCCAACACTTCTTTGTCAATCCCGAGTCACCATTCAGTCAACCCATCGACCAAGTCTCCCCAATCCTATACCAAATAGGAGATGCGCTCTTCTCGTTACGCTTCACACAGCTACTGAACACTCTGTGGCTCGACAGTGTGGCACCTTTCGCGCTGACTGGCAACTTCACATCTCCCAGCAATGCCCTATACAGTGTCGCCACTGTAGAAGGCACGCTTTCCACAACCCAAGAAGTACTGCACTGCGACGACAGATGGCTCGCAGTGCTGTTCCTCACATCTTTCGTTGTGTTATCTGCTGCCGTTGGTACGGCCGTACTGGACGCCCGTCGCCGCGGTCCGGAACTCCTTGACAGCTTTGTATTTGCACTGAGGGATAACAAATATGTGCGGGCTCCAATGGGATGTTCCATGGACGATAGTGTCGACATGGCAAAGCGTCTGCGCCATGTGAAGGTGCGGCTAGGAGATGTGCAACCGGAGAAAGAGATTGGGCATGTTGCTATTGGAACATTCTCGAGAGATGAACCTATCGAGCACTTGATGAAAGGGAAACTGTATGCCTAGGCTGATCTCAGAGGTGATCAAAGATCTTGTCAGGCTCGTGTGAAAGTTATTTGGAAATTTGGACTCTTCGCTGCCAGTATGGCCCTCTGTTACGTCTATAAGCAAGTAAAAGATGCGCAGCGTAGGATTTCATACTTGTACATAGAGAGTGAGATCTCTCTATCCTCGGTATGTCGTTGTGCCGACATCCACGTGCGGAGCTCGTGCCCTGTTTGCGGAGAAGATGCCACGATGCGGTCATCAACGGAACGCCAGCCAACTTTGAGCGACGAACTCCAACATGCTCTCTGTTCTATTTCTCTCCTTCACACCTTTTCGACTCCGATTGTAATAGTTCTTTATGAGCTCAACAGAACGTATCCTGTCATATAAGCCTCGCATTTCAATGCCTTCTCGGGCCAACATGAAGATGGAAGTGGAGACCACCGTAGCATTTACTCCTCATTCTTCGGCAGTGGATCAGACTTCAATACCGGGAACGATATAGGAACGATCGGCGTATTCCACATCCGAGCGATCCTTTTTTGTCGGTAGTGTCATGACGAGCGATATAGATCGCCCCTCCCCAGCTGAACGCCAATGGCTTATTTTACCAGTTTGACATCCCACAAGGATATCGAGACAACATGATCTCACATCTTCCTCTCCTAGCCCTGGTGGCCTCAGCCGTAGCTCATCCACCTAACTACGACAAGAAGCCCACTGGCCATGATGATTTGACTGTACAAACCACTTCTGGCCGCGTTCACGGCAAAGTCGATTCAGCAAATCCAGACGTCCGCCAATTCCTAGGAATTCCGTTTGCTCAGCCGCCCATTGGTGATCTGCGCTGGGTTGCGCCTCAGCCTATCTCTCAGCCTGACGTAGATATTGAGGCGAAAGAGATTGGTCCCAGTTGCATGCAATTCCTCAACACCAATTCCAGTGGTGTCTACCTGAACCAGGTGCTTGAGTACGGTTTGCAAGGCCGCAATGGGACTGGAGATATCAGCGAAGACTGTTTGAAGTTGAGCGTCTGGGCCCCAGATGTTGGGAAACACCACGGTCGCGGCGGGCGTGGAAAAGGACGCGGCAAAGGCCGTGGTCGCGGAGGGAAATCCAAAGGACTTCCTGTGCTCGTTTACTTCTACGGTGGAGGTTTCAGTAAGTTCTGCTTTTCAAAGTCCTCCATGGACAAACTAACATTTTCTAGGCACTGGCGGTATGGACGTTCCAGCTCAGATCCCAACACAATGGGTTCAACGTACTCAAGATCACATCGTGATGTCTTTCAATTACCGTGTCAACATCTTCGGACACCCCAACGCCCCCGGTATTGAAGACCAGAATGTCGGGCTCCTTGACCAGCGTGCCGCTGTCGAATGGGCAAGAGACAATATCGCTGCTTTTGGTGGCGACCCGGATAGAATTGTCATCTGGGGCCAGTCAGCTGGTTCTATCAGTGTTGACTACTACAGCTTCACGTATCCCGATGACCCAATCGCTGCGGGCATGTCTCTTGACTCCGGAACAAGCCTCTCATCTATCATCACCACCGACACCACTCAGTCAAATTTCACATTCGTCGCAGATAACGTTGGATGTGACGGCTTCGATGGAGACTCCTCTGGTCTTATAAAGTGCATGAGGGGTGTGGATGCCTCCAAGATCAACGACTTCATTGCGAGCTATTCCGAGAGTGGCCAACAGCCGGGTATTGGCTTCAGACCGGTTGTGGATGAACGCGTCGTCTTTTCCGACTACGAAGACCGCATGCTGCAAGGAAAACAAGCGAAAATTGTACGTGCAGAATACCATTGCAATTTTTCAGGGGTCTTCAACTAATTTAACTTCACGCAGCCTGCCATCATCGGCACAAACACTGAAGACGGCGTCCCGTTCGCACCTTACAGTCCATCCGGCCCAGATCCAGCTCTTGCCGAAGCCGCTCTCCTGCGCACATTCTTCTGCCCAGCGACCGAATCATCTCGTCTCCGCCAACAAGTCGGTCTCCAAACCTACCGCTACGAATACGCCGGCAACTGGACGAACCTTTCACCAGCTCCCTGGCTAGGTGCATTTCACAGTGCCGAGTTGCCGATGCTATTTGGAACTCACCCGAATTTCAGAGGCGAATCTACGGAGCTGGAGTACGAGACTAGTCATGCTATGCAGGATGCCTGGGTTGCCTTTGCGAAGGATGGTCCGCAAGGTTTGGAAAGCGTTGGGTGGTCGGCTTACAAGAGTGTGGGTGAGGCGACTGTTAGGGAATTTGGAGATGGCGTGGCGGCGAAGGATGTGAGTATCTCTGCGCTTGAGGGAAAGTGTGATGGAGCAGCGCCAGCTCAGTGAGCAACCATGTCAGCATCAAGATTGGCACGATGATATATTACCATCGAAACCCCGTAGTAATGCAATCGTTACGATGAAGACAACGAATCCCTCTGCGCATCTCGCCAGACCCGAATCGTCATCACGTGGGTGGTGGGCCCGCTTGTCAGCAACCTTATTCACATACAGCTTACGTGCACCCAATCAGACGACGGGCTGATTGCACGAATATACCTTTTCGATTTACGCAAGAAAGCGACAAACTCTGTAAGAGTAATAAAGAATTTCACACCTCCGGTACAAAATGCCCATCGCCGCCGCACAGCAAGTACGAGACTCATCACCTCTGCAGAGCATGTCGAGGGGTCACTATTCCACCAGTCTCTTCGACACCACCATTTCATAACGAACGAGCGCCTGATACCGGCATCGCGATTGTCAAGCACCCATCGCAAACCCTCGCCGTCAATATGGGCACCCAATCCCCCAAGCGAAGCCTGCCTCGCTTCCTCAAAAAGTGTCTTCGCCTGCCGAGCAAAATCACCTCTCAAAAGCCAAAATACGCGCGACTCGAGGAGAGCAAACTCAGCCACACCAACCACGACAACAGCTCTCGCTGGAGTCTTCAAACAACAACCAGCTCTCGCTGGAGCATTCAAACGACAGCTGGCTCAGTGACCCAGACTCCTCCCACTCACGACAACAGCTCGCGCGGGAGCACACGAGCGACAGCCGGCTCAGTAGTGTCTCAAGGCCCTGCCCACTTCGAGACAGGTGAACTGCGTCGCCATCTGCCATTTGATCAGCGATCACTTCTCAACCCCGATCTCCGCGTTCTCTGGAGGGGACTGGTCAGGAATGAAAACATGTCGTTGCGGGAGAGAGTTCTTACCAAGGAAGGCTTGAGGGCTATGGATGAGGAGATTGGAGTGGTGCTGGAGCTTGAGGAGAATGAGGAATTTCTGACGGAGGAGACGAGGCGACTGAGGGAGGAGAGGTGGGAGGAGAGGCGGCGGGATCAGAGGGCTTGCCGCCGTTCGTTGTGTTGCTCTTGATTGACTGATCTTCTCTGTGTCTTAGCTGTTTATGGTTGATTGGCAGTCTCATGGAGTCAAATCTTCAGAGCTTGAAGAAATGAGAGGAATACGACAAGTGCAGCGAAAGGGACAAAAAGGACAAAAGCAGTTTAGGGATATATCCGTCTAATGGTATCTTGCGAAGCGCGAAAATTTCGTTGCCCCTTCATGTAAACACAGCGTATGCGCCTTCTACCTCAGTACCCGGTGAACAAACAAATCAAATTTTCTTTGTGATCACAATCGTGACGACTGCTCATGTTGGCATCATGGAAAAGCCACCAGGTGCGGCTGCTCCGCCTCGTTTCGATGTAGTACTCGAGCGTTTAGATCCTCTAGCAGCAGAACCTGAACCTCCACGACTCGTGCCCCTCGATGCGCCGCCTCGTGAACTTCCTGCCGAAGTGGTGCGCTTGCCGTAAGCCGTGCTGCCTCGAGCCTTCCACTTTTGCTTTCGTGGTTTCGCTGCCGCCTTTTTGCCCGCTTGGCTCTGAGATGCACCGGCAGCGTAAGAGTTGTTGATGGCATGTTGAGTGTTTGCGACTCTTTCGTTGAAGGCCTGCACGCGAGGGTCTGGCTGGAAATAGCCACTGGACTCGCCTTCTTCGTCTTCCATGTCAGAGCTGTTGATACTGGGTCCATACTCGTCATGGTCGTCTTCATCGTCGCTGACCAGGTCAATGACGTTCTGCAAGTTGGGATCAAGAATTTGCCCATCGTCTGTAGTGCCAGTCATTTCACCGTACTGCCTTTGGCATTCCCTGGCGAGCTTGGTGAGATGCTTGCCATAGAGATGCACTTTTTCTGGGTTGATTCCAGGGATTCGAAGCATCTTCTCTTCCGTGTCGGTGAAGTGAATGGCCATTTGGCGAAGTATCGTGTCCGAGAACGGCACGGTATGCAGGAACTGATTGTTCTTGATGCGTTCAACGATCTCTTTTGCTCGGTGGACGAACTCCTCGACAACCACACGATGCATCTCATCGAGGCTGTCCATTGTTGCATCGGCCGTGATGCGTTGACCAAGTCTCCTCTGCGGTGCTGGTGCTGCTGGCTGTGGCGCTCTTCCACCGACTCTGATCGGCTCGAATCCGTCGTCGCTCTCCTCGTAATCCTCGTCGTCATCGTCGTCGGGGACCACAAAACTATCGTGAGCATAGCCCGGGAACCGATTGTTTGGCTGTAGCTGTCGCTGCCGACTCGTCATAGCCTGCTGTATTGGCGATGATATGTAGGTGGACTCCGGCAGATCTGCTCTAGCTTTGGATCCAACCGCCTTCGTCGTTTTCTTCGTTGCAGCCTCCTTCGCTTTCTTCAAGAGCGCCTTTGCCTTTCCATTAGGTGACGTACAGACCTGGATCTTGAGTTGTCGCCTTCGGCGCATGAAGTCGTTTGCTCTGGGGCCGAGTTCCATATACTGGTTTGCAAAACCACTACGGTTGACTTGATTGAACTCTTTCAACCCACCCTCGCTAAGAAGCTCGTTGAAAAGCCGCTCAATGTCCGCTCGGTTGAGACTTTTGCCCTTGCCGTGGTTTTCAAGCCTGTTATGCCCGGCATCGGTCACCTTCTTGGTTTGTGCGCCACGAAAGATATCCATGCAATAAGGCAAAGTAACCTTCTCGCCTTGAAGCTCCCGCAACAGCTCGATGGCGTAGATGGCATATTCGGTCAAGTCTCGTTCTTCGAACACAGACGTCGAGTTGCAGTTGTCGCACTGGCCATCGCAGTCTGCAGCATTGAAACGCTCGCTGAAGTAACTTAGCACCTGAACACGCCGGCAAACAGCCCGGTTGTCGCAGTATGCAGTCATTTTGCGTAACATCTCGTGCTGGCGGTCCTTTTGCTCTCTGCTGCCTTCTCCGTCGTCAATCATGCGCCTTAGCTTGCTTGCATCCTGATAGCCGTAGAACAGGTAGCAGCTGGAGTTTTTGCCATCTCTTCCAGCACGGCCGGTCTCCTGGTAATAGCCCTCCAAGCTCTTGGGCATGCTGTGATGAACAACATAGCGTACGTTGGCCTTGTCTATTCCCATACCGAAAGCGATTGTGGCCACAATGACGTGGTATTGACCAGCTTGCCACTTCTTTTGAATGTCCGACTTTTCCGCTGGCTCCATACCGGCATGGAAATGGTGAGCACGTATCTTGTGTTCTTTCGACAACGCCTTCGCCAAGTCCTCGCAATTCTTGCGGGACAGACAATATATGATACCAGTCTGGCCTCGATGGTTGTTCTGAATAAGCTGTGCTATAGCATCTAGATCTTCCTTGCCTTTGCCTTTCTGGCGCACCTCGTAGTAGAGGTTGGGACGGTTGAAACTCCTGTTGAAGACCTCGCAGCCATCAATGCCGAGATTATGGATAACATCAACTTTGACGTTCTCAGTGGCGGTAGCAGTGAGTGCCATGACAGGCAGGCGCGGAAATTGTCGCCGTACATCGCCGATCAGTTTGTAATCTGGGCGAAAGTCGTGCCCCCATTGACTGACACAGTGAGCCTCATCGATCACAAGTCGTGCCAGCTGGCCACGATTGTACAGTCTGGTGAAGGCGTTGGTGATTGCCTGGCTTTTGCTGAGCATCTCTGGAGTGACGTAGAGAAGCTGGACAAAATCTTGAACATTCGGCTCTTGGAATGCATCGAAGATAGCACGACGTTCTTCGGCCTTCGTCTCGCTGTTGATCAAATAGGCCTGTATGTTCAGCGCACGAAGGTGCGTGACTTGGTCTTCCATCAAACTGAGCAGTGGGGATATCACTATCGTGACACCTCTCGTCTCGCCTGAGGTGATCAGCGAAGGCAGTTGGTAACATAACGACTTGCCACCTCCAGTGGGCATCAAGACAAAGACATCTTTGCCTCCCAACGTCGCATTTATGGCGCCGATCTGGCCCTGTCTGAAACCTTTCAACTTGAAGCGCTGCTTCAAGGCCCTCGCAACGTCGTCAGACCATGGATATTGGAAAAAGTTCTCGACATCAGCGTCTGCCTGCACTGTTTGAGATTTTCTGGTTTTCTTTGCGCTGGACTGTGTTGGATTTGACTGGCTGTTCGCTGATGTTTCGCCAAAGACCGGGCGCGCGACTGCCGGGCGAGTTGGCTTCTGGGGCAAACCCCTGTTCTCGATATCATCAGCAAATTGTAGCATGTCGTCGTCGTCGCCTCCAAAGTCCTCGTTATGGTCCATGAAAGGAGCTGGCGGTGTTCCCATGTTGTTGGTAAATAGCTGCTCGTCATCTTCGGGGAAGTCATCGAACATGTTTACGTCGTTGGAAAACGCAACATGCTGCTCCGGTCGTGTCTTTTGCTTACGCACAGGCGATGATGGAGCTGGACGCGGCGGTGGGGCCATTGACAACTGTCTTGGCGGAGCCTGAGAAGCACGCTTTTCCGCCATGTGTTCAAAGACATTGGGAGCTTGCGTTTGTGCAATACGAGCCGAGCTGGGTGCATCCATTCCAATCGGGTTCGTCATCGAATTTGGAGGCTGTGTTGCTTTAACCGCAACCGACTTCGCAGAAGACGGTCTGCCAGCCCGTGCTCTTCGTAAACACTTGTCAATATCTTCTTCACAGATGTTGAGCAAGCGCAAGCACTCCATTTCGAATGTAACCAGCTTATCCTTGCATTGTTTGTTGTATTCTCTGGCTTCAATTATCCCTGCCGATCTGGACTTGATGGCTTGCCGTAGCGTGGCGAATGCTTCCGTCTTCTCGGCGTTGAGGCTCTCACGCTGCTGTGGCATCTCCTGCAGTGATTGAAGTGCATCTATGCGGCTTTCCACGTGGTCCAGCTCATCTTGCTTAGCAATCGCTTCAGCATCGTTCTCATTCTCCATGCAATCTGCAATATACCCAGCAATCTCGTCAATCTGAGGTTCGAGCTCTTGCCGAACTCGCTTGATGGCATCTGATGAGAGGTCGAAGAAGCTATCCAGTCGGTTACGGTCCTCTGGGTTGAGTGCGGAGTCGAGCTCGCCTTGGGTGCTGAGAGAACCAGCTGGTTTGGCAAGGTCGGACGACGACGGGGCTTTGATCGGCGAGCCAGTGCCACATGATCTTTCTGGCGGTATTCGTGATTTTGGTGCCACAGGCGATTCTTTGATTGTTGCAGGGCCCGCGGCGGTCTTGCCTTTTGGTGAAGCTCGCTTGGGAGGGCCGGTGAAGTTGATGATGCTATCTTCGTCATCTTCGGAATCAGGCATGACCGATCGCTTTCGAGGAGGGTTTTCGCTATGTGTTGGTGCAGTTGTGACTCTGCTTGCTGACACATTGGAACGCTGCGGTGGTCTGGGTGCAACAGTAGAATATGGTGGAGGAGGCTCAGTAGGTGCTTCCTCCATGACTTCGTCAATCGTGGTGTGTGGCATCTCAACGCTTGCCTGCACTTGAGGCTGATTGACAGGAGATGCCAATCTTGAAGTTGTTCGCTGCAATTTCGTCGACACCGGAGACCCGTGGCGAGGACAATCATCCATGTCTTCCCTATACTCCTCACTCTTTCTCTTGCGCCCACCGCCGTCTCGTACGACCCGATCGAATGACGGGCTTTTCAACGTGTCCATGCTCTCCGTCAGGTCCATCACTTCCACATCATTCTCCGAAGTCGGATAACTCCACCCATTCTTAACAGGCGTTTGGGGAACGGATTCCACTTTGACTGCAGATTGCACTGTCTGTTTCCATTTGCTTGCTGGTTTCGCTGCACTTGTATTGCCCCCGAGCTGTGATCCCGGTCCGGCTGACATGAGTCGTGGTTTAGCGGCCGAGCCAGGCGCAGTCCTCAATCTTGCCATCTCGCCCTCTTGTGCCGCTTGAGGCTGGTATTGGTTTTCTGGCTCCTCTGGGGCCTCGGTTGTAGCCTCGCTGATATCGTCATCAAATGCGCCGTCGGGAATGTCATCTATTTCGTTCAAAGGGGCTGCACCAATCGAGCCAAAGGACGCAGTCACTGGTGGAAGCGAGACGTCTGGCGGCAATGAAGGCTTCGTCGATATCAGCCAGCGCAGGTGAGAGTCCAGGTTGTGTCGCGTCATTTGGGACGAGCATCTCCGTGTGTCTCCCTCGTTTCGGAAGCCGTGCGTGACATCGAAGTCGCCGGCAAAGGTAATTACTGCGCAAACGAGACGGATGTAAAGATTGGAGTGTTGTTACTATTCTAGATCGAGTCGCGCTGCCTTGGACGCGATCTTCCAGACGTTTTGCGGGGTTCGCGTGTTTATCACGTGCGTGTTTGATGGACCTTTCAGCCTCTCTGCCCTCACTTGCGGCCTCCTACCTTCAATAACCTACTTAGAAGTTGGGCTCGAGGCAAGCATGGTGAGAATGAGTAAAATCACAGGCCATGTCTTCTTACGATAGAATTCATGTGATGACAATTCATTTGACTCCTCTGCACAATAATTTAATTAGGATAATATCCAATTTTGTTTCCCGCTTACTCATCAATTACCTGATTGAAATCAAGCAAGCCTGGTCTAGCGGTTATGATTTCTGTCTAACAACAGTTGCAACATTAGCTCTGATGGCAGCACAGAAGGTTCCCGGTTCGATTCCGGGGGTTTGTAACAGACGTTCTTCGTTATCTTTTTGTATCTTTCTGGGACATCTATTTTGGTTTCCTGTAACGGCATCTTCTTGTTAGTATGATCAATGTTGCATTCCAATATCTTGATGCTTGGTGTGCCGGCTGGTATAATGATATTGCAGCTCGAAGGATCGCGGTTACATTAGCTTTGGCCGGGGCATTGATTGTGACTCAGCCGCTATTGTTCATCTTGACATATACGTATACCTTTTCACGAATCAAAGACTGATAGATTCTTCCATTAACGATGTCAAACCAGCCAGACCATGTCCTCCCAAGCCAGGAGAGCCTCGAGCATGCCCGCTCATGCCTTCTCTCTTCACTCCCATCTGAGGGCATTGGCTTCCAACAAGCACAGCGGCATTTAGAAAAAGACATCGTACCAGCTCTAAACGGCAACTCCAAGTCTTCTAGATACTATGGCTTTGTCACAGGCGGTTCTCTACCAATCGCCACCTTCGCCGATAAGCTGGCAGTTGAAGAAGACCAAAACGTCCAGGTCCATCTGCCCAACGAGACCGTGGCGACCAACGTCGAAGACGCCGCTTTGAAGCTGCTATGTGAGCTCCTGGACTTCAAAGCAGAAGAGTGGCCGCATAGAACCTTCACAACCGGTGCTACAGCAAGCAACATCATCGGTCTAGCATGTGGGAGGGAATACGTTGTGGCCGAAGCAGCAAGACGACGAGACACCGAAGCCAGCATTTCCACAGACGGCCTCCTAGCAGCGAGTCAAAAAGCTGGCCTACAAGACATCCAGATCCTCACAACAGCACCCCATTCTTCTCTACGCAAAGCGGCCTCAATACTAGGTCTTGGCCACTCCTCAGTGATAGACGTCTCCGACCCCTCTGCCACGCACCGCTTCTCTCTTGAAACTTTGAAGAAAGCTCTAGCAAAACCGAACACCGCCTCCATCATCGCCATCTCCACGGCAGAAGTTAACACCGGCTTCTTCGCCACCACAGGTCTGGAAGAACTAACGACAATCCGTTCCCTCGCCGATGCTCACGGCGCCTGGATTCACGTCGACGCTGCTTTCGGCCTCCAAGCACGAATCCTCCCACCTTCAGACCCTCAATACACTACCATCCGTTCTGGCGTGACCGGTATTGAACTCGCCGACAGTATCACAGGCGATGGCCACAAAATGCTGAACGTGCCTTACGACTGCGGCTTCATATTCTCCAAGAACCTCTCTCTCGCACAGCAAGTATTCCAGAACCCGAACGCAGCGTACCTCAGCGCATCCGCCACCGAAGGACCGGTCATCGCAGCACCTCTCAACATCGGCCTAGAAAACTCGCGCCGCTTCCGTGCTCTCCCCGTCTACGCCTCCCTTGCAGCGCACGGCAAGGCTGGCTATATTGAAATCCTGACCCGACAAATCCAACTCGCTCGCGCCATAGCTTCGTACATTGCTCAGAGCTCTGGTTATGAGTTACTGCCTCTGGATCCCTTTTCCGATGAAGAAAGGCTTGCACGAGTATACATGATTGTAATCTTCCGGACAAAAGACCCCGTGCTGAACGGCGAGCTCGTGAAGCGTATCAATGCTTCACGAAAGATCTACGTGAGCGGTACGCAATGGCAAGGAAATCCGGCGGCGAGGTTTGCCGTTGCCAACTGGGGAGTGGATGTTGAGAGAGATCTGGCGGTAGTCAAGCAGGTTTTGGACAAAGTATTGGAAAGCTAATTGTTCTAGAGCATCAAGAAGGCGTACACATTCCTCAAATCGGTATCAGGATTGGAAAATCGGAATGTCACTCCTCGCAAAACTGACTCTTTTACACTGCCACCATCTAGAAGTCGTGTCCCCCGTACGTGACCGCTGCTTCGTGAGGCTGAGCCCGCTATGTGTCGCCACTGTCACATGAAGCAGCAACGCAGCTGGTGTGGCGCGAAGCAGCCAATAATAAAGTGGCCATGGGGGCTGGGTTGAAGGGGTTGTACTGCAGGTGTGCTGATATACATCCATCAGTACCTTAACGTGTCATCTCACGCCGTAACATAGCCTCGCACCGGCTTTCTCATTCAACACAGGTCGATTGCAAGGTACAGCTCCTCCTCTCTTTGCCTTCAACAAATACCACCATATCTTTGCACCTTCAAATCAGCAAAATGCCACTCGGAAACATTCACCGGAGCGACGAGAATCCAATTCCCGTCGTCGTACTACTGGCACTCCTGGGATGGATGATCCTGGGTTTCGAATCGATCGACTTTTTTCTGTCGTCAACCTGGACAAGTCTTCTGGCCACTATGTTATCCCTAGTAGAGATCAGCGAGTGCCTTCCTTTTGGCAAGAAGATTATCGACGCAAGTGCCGCTACCAGCCTCCTTCGCAGCGGCGCTCTCGGGCTCGTTGATTTTCTGAGACTCTTCTTGTCTCTTCTACATATCTGTGCAGGCACTTTTCTCCTTCCATTGCCGCCGCCACCCCCTAGCGGTATGAGCTGTCACGGTCAGAGAGCAAATGCAGATATTGCGGGCATGGGCGTGCGTGGTAGCGCATATATCACACTGTTTGCGGTTTTCGCATCTTTGGCTATTGGGTCATTCCATCGTTCATACTCCGGGACGAAGGAGCTAGGTGTCGCCACAATGTGCAGTACGTCTTGTCTTCCCTAAGTCAAGCAATCCACTCCGATCACTCTAACAAATAACAGATCAGCTCGCCATGGCGCTGAACCTCTTCAAAAGCAAGAATGGCATCCTGAGTCCCACAGATGTCTTCATTACTATGCTCATGTTAAGCGTCCATGCCGTCGCCCTGTCAGCTACACTCTCCTGCAAGGAGGCTCTGGCATCTCGCTGGTATGTGGGCCTTACGTGTGTCGTGCAATATTTCACCTGGGCAGCCGTCACCTACGCGATCGTAAATTTTACTGACGAAGAGTTCTACGACCCGGACTCCTTTTGCTGTCTGCAAGGAGACTGGGTCACGTCCCGATTCGGCACTTGTTATGGCTCCGATTTCGTACCATCCTTTTGGAGTCCTTTCGCCGCGTATTGGGCTGTGCACACCTACGACACAATGCAAGCTCTTGCATTGGCACTGCTGCACACCGCCAAGTTCGACATGCTAGAGAAAATTGACCGGACGCACCGCAACAGCAACGACATCAGCAACGACACTAAAGTCACAGCATACAGCAGCCTCCCCAGCACAGCCTTCAGCAACTGGCTGGGCTTCGCCCTATACCCATGCATGCTCGTCATCGCAATCGAAGGGCACCTGTCAAAGTACCAAATCCCCGTCCCGGGCTGGGGGGAATGGGGTCAGACGATGACGTTGGTCACTTGCGTTTGCGGAGTCGGCCATTGGATTTGGGTGAATCTGCATCATTGCTGGCATTTCTTGAAGAGCAAGCGAGACCAAACAGCGGCAGCAGCAACGCCTTCGGATCACGGCCGCATGCTCCCAGTCAATGTGTCGCGGCTGGTGGCCATGGGCGCGAAGCCACCTTTGGTCGCCGTGGAGGATGTCAAATTGTTGGCCACTGGACTCAGTGAGTGATGGCAGGCCCCGAAGGCAGGCATTTGTCGATCGTTATTTAGGCTTGGGTTCGCGTTTCTTGGTGACCACTAGTCTCTTTTTCTCTTGCTGTTGGGGGAGATCAAAAGCGATGGATGGCTTTCCTTTTATCTCTGCATTGTCGTCAACGACATTGATTTTCAATAAGCTTCATTCCACTCCCCAAAACTCCAACTCCACAACATTAAACCGCCACCATCAGGCTCATCGTACGATAACCACCATTTGCACAGAAAAGTGAGTGCTCGAGCAATAAAAGAAAAACCAAGTCTCAATAGGAAGCAAACAGAGTGTACATAAAAAGCTCACAGCCCAGCCAGCAGCACACCGGAGTATCATCGCAGTTTCGCCAAAGTAGCAAAGAAGAAGAATTAAATCAAACAACAACGCCCAAAAGAAAGCAAAAAAGAAAGACGAAGGAAGGAAAAAGAAGGAAGCCTGTTACTGTTACCCTTCTTTTCCCTTCCCCGTACCCGTATTCCCAACCCAACCCGTACCCGCATTTTTCTATTCGTTCAGCGTGATAAAAAGAGAATCCCCCTTAACTTCGTTCTCTCGCCAAGACGGCGATATTCGTGAGTTTTTCTCTTCTCTTCCTTTCCTTCCTCCTCCCACATTACACCATCCCCGCCCCTCCCCCGACTAAGCCCCCTGCCCACCCCTAGCAACCATCCCACCAAGCACCAACATCCAAACCAAAAACACCGCCCCGACAATCCAAAAAGCAAAAACCGCCTGCCACTGCTGACAGATGCTCTGCTGCTGCAACCAAGCCAGAGTCTGAATATTCAGCTGGTTCTGCTTGTTGTTGAAGACATACGTCTGGCAGTTGCCGTTGATGTTCCCCTCGGGTCCGAAGAGTTGGATCGCCGTGGCGATGACACCGGTGATGTAGAGGACGAGCAGGATGAAGGAGCCCAGCATTACGACGCCTGGGAGAAGGCGGCGTTGCCAGATTAGGATCAGCATGAGCCAGATGAAGAGGACGGTCAGGGAGCCGACGGATATGCCGAAGGGCATTATCCTGTGGATTGGAGGTTAGTTGGTTTGGCGGTGGAGAGATGATGATGTTGATGGTAGATTCGAACTTACCAAGGTATTCCCAATCCGCCGAGGGTATTTTGCACGACGACGAAATTCGCAAAAACGCCGATCAACACGCCGCCCGTGGCGAGCATGATGATGATCCAGAAATTCAGCTGCTGGTCGGGCCAGTAGTAACTTTGGCGGACGATGACGCGCTGGCGCGAGACGCTGCGCGCCATGCTGGAGGCGTACGAGCGAGCCAGCTTGAAGATTTAATAGGGGTTTTAGGCCGGCGTGGCGTGGTGAGGTGGTTTTGGTGGGTTAAAGGTGTTGTAGAGCTTTCGAGAGTGGAAGTGATGCTGGTGAAGTTTGGTTGCGAGTGGATGTTGTGGTGAAGTCTGCGTCAACAAGGCAAATGGATTGCCTAACTTCTAATTTCTTTCGTTGCCTTTTCGGATACGGAAGTGGTGCGAATAGTCGTGCGGTAGTTAAGGATGAATAGTTGCGTGAAACCACGTGAGAGATCGTAACGTCGGTGAAGCGTTGTCCAGCTCAGCAACCTCCAAGCTCGTGGCAAGAGAGAGGCAAAGTGTACGGGGCGAGACGAGGTATGCGCCGGGGGATTTCCAGCAACGTAAATGGATGATTCCCCTCACACAGAAACCACAGCGGTCTTCCGCTCCTTCGCCAGCGCAGCAATCCGTTCACTCCGAGCGCTTTCGTCTAGACCAGAAATCGCAGCAAACTGCGGCAGCCCAGCCAGCAGTCCTGGATGCGATGATGGATGCTTGGGCAGCGAGAGTCCGGAAATCGCGGGGCAGTCCCACTCGCTCGCAGCGCTAGGTGAGGGCGTGTCTTGAGAGCCCAAAAGCAGTAGCGTGGTGTAGGAGTGGTATAGCAATACCAGCTGTAAGTCAAACTCGAAGGCCGGACACAGAGACACAGAGCAAAGGAACTGATTTCCGGAAATCTTGGGTGAGAGATTGGAAAAGAATGGCGCGAGAAAGTGTCTTGCGCGAACGACGCACGATGAGAGTGGGACGCAAGCTTGGAGAAGCGTTACGTCGGCGAGGTTGGGTGACCAGCCACCGGCCCTCCGTGCACTAGATCTTCCCCATACAACTAGTTGGGTGGAATCCTTGCGCTGTGCCGTCTCTTGTCCACACGGCTTGCGCGGTACCAGTAACAATGACTATTACACGTCGGAATAATAAGCATTTGGGTGAGGCATGCATGTGTTGTTCCCTCCACCACTTTACGATCGTCATCTGGTACTTGCGCGAGTCGTGTGCCTTTGACCGCAAGTTTTGTGGTCTGGATTCACGTGAGATGTTTGTGATGAACCGCGCTTTTTACCATTCCTCTTCATTAATGTTGCTTTTCGCTACTTCGTATTTAATAAATGCATGTGCTTATACATGTATTGGCAAATAGCCATAATCATTAATAAAGTGTACCCAGTCCTCCCTCTCAATCCTACCCACAAAAGGGCTCAAAATGACAGTAGAATAATAATAAACATACACCCCCTTCATCAATGCACCTCTATCATATCATAACAATCCACTCCAACCACGCGTCTCATCTCCTCACCTCTGCCACTTCTTACTCTTCATGACAGTAGTAACAGCATGCCTAACAACCACCCCCGCCCTCTCCACATCCCTCTTCGACAAACCCGTAGTAACACAAACCTTCAGCGCAGGCTGCGGGCGCCACTCCTTCATGAGGTCCTTGACCGTGGCGCCGAGAGCGAGGGGCATGGCTTTGAGGCGGGTGATGAGGACGCCGTTTGCCAGAGCCTGTGAGCGTGATATATTAGCAGATGACCATGGGTTTCTTGCGGTTTCTCTCAACAAACGTACCTCGTCGACGCAATCTTGCAGCAGCATCTCCTGCTCCATGACGCTGTAGTTGCGCGCTTGCACGTGCTCGCTCTTCAGCACCAGAAGCATGACCGGCGCCTCGGGCGAGCTGGTGCAGCGCACCCAGTCGCTTCTGGGATCGAGCTGTGCGCGCATGGTGCGGATGTTCTCTCTCAAACCCTGAATGATCTCCGGCTGCTCTTGCAGCAGCGTGACAGTTTCCGAAGCCGTGGTAGCGAGCAGAGCAGGCAGAGCAGCGGAGAAAGTGTACGAAGCGGCGGAGAGGCGCTGGTGCTCGACGACTTCGACGCTTCCCGCGCAGAAACCGCCGCCGGAAGCTAGGGCACCTGCCAGCCCGCCGACGAGCAGGTCGACGTTTTCCGGGTCCACGTTTTGCTGCTCTGTGACGCCGCGGCCGGTGCGGCCGAGGATTCCGTAACTCCAGGTTTCGTCGAGAATGACGCGGAACTTGTACTTGAGTTTCAGCTCGATGAGTTTGGGCAAGTCGACAACGTCGCCGACGTTCTCGAACAAACCCTCTGTCACGATGAAGCGTCTGGTCAGCGGCTTGCCTTGGCCCTCTTTGACGACGCGCTGCAGCACGCGCTCCAGATCTTCCATGTCATTATGCTCATACCAGCGAACCTGCGAACGGCTGATTTGCAAGCCCTTGCGAATGGGATAGTTGACCGCCTTATCCGCAACAATAATATCGCCTCTCTTGCTGAAAGCCGGAATGACCGAGCTGATCGTGCTGAAACTCTGCGCGTAAATAATACAAGCCGGCACGCCCAAGTGTGCCGCAATGTCCGCCTCGCTCTTCATGTGCACATCCTGAGTGCCGTAGAAACCCGGGGGCGAGCAGGGTCCGACGCCATATGTGCGCACGGTGTGGACGGCTTTGTTGAGCAGTTCCGGGTTGGAAGCGAAGTTGTAGTGGTTGTAGCTTGCGAGGTTGGTGACGGTCTTGCCGTTTTGGAGTTTCGTCTTGGGGCCGGCGGGGCCGGCGATGACGGGGCGGCGCTCGTTTTCTAGGCGCTCGAGTTCGGTCTCTTCGTTGGCGAGGGGCTCGGGCGTCCAGTCTTCTACTAGGTCGTCGATTTCGTCTTCCGTTAGAGGGACATGCTTGGCTCGGTTGGTGCTGTAGGAGGGCGCGAGAAGGTAGCGCACGGCAAAGATGAAGAGGAAGAGTTCGACGGCGGAGCGCACAGGGTCGTCTTGGTAGGAGGATTGGATGTAGCGGATGAAGATGGAGGAGCCGGGGATACGGTGGAAAGCGGCCGTGGCGTTGTCGATGAAGGTGAGGGCGGAGGAGGGCAGTTCGCTGCCTTGGAAGAAGGTGGTGTTCATTTTGTCGTTTGGAAGTGGTGTGTTTTATGGTGCGCGCGGGCGCGAGTGTCGAGCGTCGTGGAATTCAATTGGGTGTGACGCCTATCGTTTGCGCATCGTACGGTGGAAGTGTGTCCCTATGATTATCTGCACAGTCAAAGATGTATCTCAATGGCACGTGTTGCGGTATGCGGCTGCCTTCGCCCCTATGCCCACCCACCAAATCCACCAGCACTGGTCGAGAAACCCTAGCCCATCCGTCATCACTAAGGTTCCTACCGCCTGCATCCGAGATCCGCTCAATCTTAGCGCCCGACGCTTTAATCTCGTGTTTCACCTTGTTTTCGGCAACGCGTCTTCCCGCCGCCTCCTGATAACAGCATGTATGGACAATGACGGCACTGACAGCAGCCACATTTTGGCAATCGCAACATTAAACATAAAGGCGGCTATCTACCACTAATGGCTCTCGTCACATGTACTTTGAACAGAAAAAAAAGGCATGCAATGACGTGAATGCAGGGATCCTCCCTCCAAAACGCCTAGAACGCGTGCTGACCAGCCCCCCGGAGCAACCGTTGCATAGGCGAAAGCAGAAAAGAAAAAAAAAGCCGTGAACATGCAAACTCCGCGCAGAAAAAGAAAAGTAAAAAAGTAGAAACCCGCCCAGTAAAAAATCCGTTCCGATACTGTCTTTCTGAAATGACAGTGGGTATCCATCGCTGTTGGTGTGTAATCCAGGTTTCACCTTCCATGTAAAAATTCACACTGGATATCCGGCAGCCTCGTTGCTGGGATATCATGTGTGCCAGTGGCTCGCATCGGCCACGTTCACAGCGCTTATATTACGCAGTCATCAAATCGTGGATTGCGTGGTTAGAAGCGTTCGACTGCTTGTTGCGGTCATCCTCCACCTGCGCATCATCGGAGCTCACCGCCAAGCTCCATACCCAACCCCTCTCCTTTGATCTGGCGAGTTATTGTTGGGCTTGATGTTGGTGGTAGGAGGGTGTCAAAGTTCAGCTTACGCCTCGCAGTGGCCGTGCTCGGGGTCCTGCCCGCGATAGGTGTGCGGGTCCATGGCGCTTGTGCTGGGCTGGGTGTAACATTGACAAAGTCTTCAAACTTGAAGTTTGTGCTCGGCGTTTGAGGACCGAAGGCGAAGATAGAATTGCCAGTCGTGCCTGGAGTCATATGTGACGACGGTAGAGGGGTGGACTTGCAAGGTGGGGTGGATGGCGGCTGTGGCTGAGCGTGAGCAGGCCTAATAGTCCTGCTGTTGCCAGCAGAAGGCGAGTTGGCCAGGTAGACGAGCAGATCGGCACCTTCGTCACTCGTCTTGGGCGTGCGTGACCATGAAATGTTCTGCCTGTGGAATCGGCCCTCTGGAGGGGGGGTGCGGGGAGGTGATGATGTTATCCGGGAGGCTGGGTTGAGGCGGAAGCTATGCACTGGCAGGTCGGCATCGTCGTCTTCGCTGAACTCTGGCGATGGTGGCTCGTCGGGAACAGTAGATGCTTCAGAAACAAATGAAAGGCTGTGGATGTTGCTTGAAGGAAAGTTCGCATGCTTGGTATGCTTGATTGGTGATGACTCGGGGAGGTCATGGTTTTTCTTCCAGGTCTGCTGACCACGAGCAGAGAACCTGTTCCTACGACCAGTGGCAGCGCCAGAGGAAGCAAAGCTGTTGAAGTTCAAAGGCCGCAGGCGCTTGACGCTGCCGCCTGATCTCAGCTCGTCGGAGAACATAGGAGCTGTGAGGGGTGAGGAGCCGAAGCCGCTGCTCGAGTGCAGACGGCTGGATGTTGTGGATGCGGTGTCCGATATGGTATCAACACTGCTGGCTGGCCTCTTCTTCTTCATCCTAGCTTCTACTTGGGGTTCAATGGCATCCAGGCTCATGTTCTCCCAGCCATTCTGGATCTTGACATTGGCAAGCGCAAGGCGGTCTTGGAGGGCTCGGGTCATCTGAGTGGAGAGTTTTAGTGGGAGTGCACATGGATGTATGCGACGCCTAACTACTTGAGTAGCAGACACAGGCTGAAAGACTGACCTTGGAAACCTGCGCTCTGCGCAGGACTTTGTTGGCAACATCCTCAGGCCGCTCGGTCTGGAATGTAGCCGCCATGGCTGAGGCAGGAAAACAGACAGGGCTTTGCTCGGTTGCGCAGACGGTGATAGTGGATTATAGCAGGCAGCGTAAGGGTATGCAGATGTGGGTGCTGAAGGTGCGCTGGGATGACAACAGAGACCGTTCTGCGGAGCTGGTCGACCGTGTGGTGAAGTCACGGGCAAAGAGGTGTAAGTGCTTGCAGCAGACGTTGGCGTAGTGCCGGGCTTGATCTGTGGCCAACGCCGGCGGCAGGGGTGGATTTTAGGTTGCTTCGTCCAGGCGGGGATGCGATCGTCGATTTGACGCAGAGTGGACGGTTCGCTGCTTGGGTGTGCCGCTGCTTGGGTGAATAGGAGTCAATTGTCTCACATTCTCCTTTTGTGTGGAAAGATTGTTACAGCAGTCTGATATTGCACTTATCTATTCACCGTCGACACTGCGTATCTTCTGGTGGCGCGGAAAAGCGTTCCTGTGCGAGGATCTAACTAAAAGCAACACACAAAGCCAGCTGAGCGTGTTCGTTCCTTGCTTCGTGATCAGCCACAATCATAGCGCCATGCAAGCACAGATCTTCGACCTGCCAATCAAGGCTATCTTAAGCATGGGGCATTTCTATCATGCTAATGTCGGACACGTATGTGTGTGTGGTATGCCGAGCATCAAACGGCCAGCAGTCATGGCAACAACGGCTTTGAAACAGACACTACTGTCTTGTTCGGAGCTTCGTTCAGACGAGCCAGGGACCTCGAAAGGTGTCTCAGCCTGTTGCAATCAAGGGCAGACAGCTGCTCCACGAGGTCTCGGAAGAGATGTGTCGGGGCTCTTCGTATTGGTGCTCTCGAGCTCCTTCGCTGGGAGATACCTCCTACGTGCAACTCACTCTTTCTAGTGCAAGAAGTCGTCCATTGTACGGTAAGATGTTCATTGTTGTTCACCTTCATACTCTCCAGATGCACAGCTCTCATGATCAGCTGGGAGGTACATCCCGCTGAGATGAACATTTGACACTTTGCATTTGCAGGCCAAAATCACACCACCTCCACTCGATGTCTTGGGAGTAGTCCAACGTTGTGAGAGGGAAGTACACCCAAGGGTCCTGGAGCAGAGGAGGCATGGCATTGACCAGTCCCTTATTTTGTGCCCTTTCCCATACCCTGTACACTGTCGATGAAAGCCATGCCATTTGAACAATACTGTATCGTGAACTTCATGGCAGATGTACCACGACTCGACTCAACCCTAAGTCGCCCGCTCAGCCGGTTTTCGCAGCTTTCCTAGAGGCTAGCTTCTCGCTGAGGCCGATCTGGTCAATTTCTTAGCGAGAGTAGGATTCGTTAGCCGATGATGCCAATGTCACGGTACACACAAGCCGAAGCTGAGAAATTGTAGCCTTGCTGCTGTGATACTCGGCAACGATCCGAGCGTTGAATGCTTGAGAGTCTATCATGGTATAAGGCTGTCATTCCAAGGAACCTACTTCCGTGGAGGTAGCGAACGTACGATCTAGCGTCCGCGTGGGTGATGCGGAAATGGAGATTGGGAACGTCACAACCGCATCCTAAGCAAAAAACGGTCCCGCTCCGGCGTCTAGTCCGTCCGGGGCCTGATAGGGCCGACATGGAGGTGAGAGATGATGGTGGCGCTTCGACGAATTATCGACTGCCAGGAGTAGTGGAATAGGAGTAGAAGACGGTGGTTAGGACAATGCCAGCACCGCTATCTATATGCATAGACTGTACTCGACCAAGCTGCAGCTGCACGCCACCAAACCTTGTGCGATGGTAGTGCAGATGCAGGTTTCCGTTGCAACTCCAAGACCGTTTAGCCTTGTCGTTCTTTTGCGGTTGAAGTATACTGCGACGTGACGTGGGAGGGCAGCAGTATAAAGTGCGCACTATAGATAGATGGTCAGCGAAACCCGCGGGGCGGCGATGAGCATAGCGGCACAGCCATCTAGCGAAAGACCACAGACCGTCCTGCTACTGGTGGTTTGCGATAGTGGAGCTTGTTGGCTGAAGGCCAAGTGGAGTGCTGGTACCTTGTATCGGCCATCTTGCATGCTCCCCATACTTGCGCGTACCGCCCTCAACCATCCTTGTCCTGTCTTGTCTTGTTCCCAGTTCCCTCCACCTTCTCTCTCTCGCTCGCTCGCTCGCTCGCTCTCAAGTCTGACGGTCGTCCTTCTCCAGCTTCCTTCGACTTCCCGTCGCTGTGCCGTCCCGTGACCTTTATCCTTCCCAGCATTGGCACTCAACCATTCACGCCATCCTCTGCCAACTGCCCACTGCCCAGTTCCCGTCACCCGCCTATCCCGTTTGTACGCCGCCGCCGCCGACTCCTCCACCAACCTCACATGTGCGTCGCTTGACATTTTGTGCCGCTTGCTTCGCCAGCGTGCTCTATACACCCCTCCATCCGCGCCTGCCTGCCGCGCCAGCACCTTCCACCTAATCCCGACCGAATACCTTATCCACCAGGCCAACGTCTCGCGCATCCACCACCACCGCCAACATCGCATTGTCGGCGGTGAATCCTCCCGCCAGCACATTCCACCGCAATGCCTTCCTTCCTCAAAGACCTCAACCTGCGCCGCCGGTCAAAGGCATCTTTCACCACCACAAACACCACAAACACCCACGCCTCCGACCAAAACTCCTCTTCAAGCAACGACGGCAACGACGACCCGAGATCGCAGCGCACAAGCAATGGGAACAAGAGCTCGTCCACTTTGAGCTCATGGTTTGACAAAACATCCCCGCCGACTACTCTGGGCTCGTCTGGCAAGTCGCATTCGAGCAGTCATCTGCCTTCCATGAACGGCAGTGGCTCCAAGACACCACCTTTGCAGGGTGGCAGGCCTGGCATGCCCAACCCGAACAACAGATACAGCCTGGTCGTGAGTGAAGATAAGACTATCGGAGAGACAAGAACAATCGTTGACACAATACTTCGCAGGGTTCGACCAGCGGCGAGAGTATCCCAAGAGTAGCACCAGCTACATCACCTCTTGCGCCGCGTGTGCTTTCTGTATCTGATGGATCATGGGTATATATGCCCTTTACTACAGTGCCGCGATCATACTGACAATCTATTCAGGTCCACCAGAAAGTCCTCCTTATCTTCGGCCAATGCGCTGACCCAGCGCAACCTCTCGACGGACAATTGACAATCTCTCACCACCAAGACAGCTTTCCGGCTCAGCAATGGCCAGTCTGCGATTCACACTTCAAGGCGCTGGTCTACCTCCAACCAGGCCCTAATAAACTCCGACTAGACTTCACTTCTCCCAAACTTCCCTCCAACTCTGGCCCTGCGCACACATCTTGGATCAACATCAACTTCCTACCTCTTATCTCATCGCCACCACTGCAATTGTGTATACTTGTTGCGAAAGACTCACCAGAGACATACGATGCTGTACCCGACAGAGCACAAAAGGAGGGGAACAACCTGGCTACTGCAGTTCGAAAGTTCCGTATGGCGGCTTATCTGTGGCAAGCATTTACTGCAGAACAAATGAACCGCAATTCTTTTGGCAGAAGATGCTACAGATACGAAGAAGAGTGGCAACCTGGAAGTCTGACATGGAAAGATATGGAAACTGGGCAGATGAGGAACGAGGCCAAAATTCACATTATCCGGATGGACAAGACAGTCAAGGAGATTCAGGATCTCGATCTCGCACAACAACACGATGCTGCGAAGAAGAAGGGCGATTTGTTCACCATCGCATCGGAAGAAGTGAAGAGGTACTTCCAGCCCAGGCCTGGACAAACGCAATACGTGTCGTGCATGTTCTTGGATTCGCACTGGGACAAGCAGGCTGGCACAGTACGAGGACATGCCGCTCTGGGAGGTGGTGACGAGACTGTGAAGCTTGCGATTTTTGGATCGCACTGCTTGCAGTCCTACCCTGCTCACATCGAAGAGGTTGTTCCGGCGTTCACCGATTGCACACGAACGGACACTGATTACGTGGCTAACGACTGCAATCAGAGCGGCAGCAATTGGGAGGCGGCAAATATCGGCATCGGTGCACACCTACACGAAACAGGACATCTGCTGGGTTGTCCTCACCAAGAGTCGGGTGTCATGCTTCGTGACTATGTTACCTTGAACCGCACATTCACCACTCGCGAACCCTACTCTACAAGAACCAAGCAGGCTGGTCAGCGTCTCTGCCTGCCCAAGGATGAGTGCGCCTGGCACCGTCTTGATGCGCTGCGTTTCCGCTACCATACTTGTTTCCAGTTGCCGGGTGATAGTATCAGCCCGCACCTCGACACAAGTATCCAGGTCTGGACGGTCGACAACGGAACAGTACTTGCAACTGCGGCGACAGGTGTTGCCTGGGTGGAAATCTTCCCTGAAGGCGACGATGTATGCCACCACTGGATCGAGTTCGCAGATGGCAACGGCATTGGCCCTAGACAAGTCACGCTCACTGAACAGCTCCTGCGTGATAGGCTTCCCGAGGACAAGAAGAAGCGCAAGCTCAAAATCGATCTGTTCTCATGCTCCGGCAAAAAACACACCATCAACGATTTCTCCCAGCTAGCCTCCAAAGAATCAAGAGTCAAGCTCCCCGACGGTCGCCCAGGCTTCAAATCCGGTAAACTCGGTTTCTCACAGATGGAAGGCTCAAAAGAACAAGAGTCCATATTCGGCATCGCCTGGAAACGCAAGGAGCAAATGCTACGCATCAAAGTCTACCACGGCGCCAGCCTCGACGGAATCGAATTCTGCTACGAAGACGGCCGCAGCGAACTTTTCGGCAAGCGAGGCGGCAAAGCCGGCGGTAGCACTTTCGCCCTCGACACGCGGATGGGAGAGACGGTCCTCGGTTTCTATCTACGGGCTGGCGCGTGGATAGACGGCATCCAGATTTTGACCAGCGCCGGTCGCAAGAGCGAAATCTATGGTAATGCTAATGGAGGTTCTGGGTAAGTGGTTTCCCTTTCTCATGTGGCTGCAATCCTGCAAGTAGAGCCTCTGTTCTTTCTAACATTTTAACACAGACACACTCTCATCCCACCCCGAGGCTACAGCATCGCAGGCGTCTACGGCAGCTGCGGTCCCTGGTTGGACGGTTTCGGCTTGATCATCACCCGATGAGCGAATTGAAAGTTTCACAAGTTATCACATCGCTCACCCAGTCTCCCAAATCCCACCCACCTTTGGCTCCCAAAGAGGGGGGGTTTTCCTGGCGAAATATCGTGCTCGCATCAGCGCCAGTCACAAATTCCCACGGGACTTTCTCTTCCCTTTTCCCTTTTTTGTTTTTTGGTCAGAAGAAGGGGGTTTGCGCTGCAAAGCGCACGCAAGCATACAAATACAGCGAGGGGTCCTTTCTTTCTTTCTTCTTTTTCTCCCTTTTATAACTCTCTTACTACGGGACTTAATCAGCATCGAAACAAGGTGGGAATCCGACAGGGATGATCTATACATATAATAATACAGCCTCTGGAGCGAGGGCCAGACGCAACCAACGGACAGACAGACAGGACTTTTCGTTGCTTTTTTTTTCTCGGAGGAAGAGGTGGGGGTGGGAGATGGGTGAGTGCGAAAGACTGCTGGCGATTGCACTTTGGTTGAGGGGGCAGGGTGAAGGAGAATGGTGGGAGGGATTTGGCAGGAAAAGGCTTTAGAGGAGGTATTTGGGAGCAAGTGGGAGCGAGATGAAGGCGGAGTGGAAGGCCTCCGGGCTGCGTGCGTGCACAACTCGCTACTCGCGCCAGAAACAGAAGCAGAAGAGCAACAGGAATCAATCCAAATCACCGCCATGCTCAATCTTCTGTCCCCCTTTCCAAGGATATCGGTCAACTTTGATTCGTTCCGTTCCGCTTTCTCGTCGAAATCCCTTATTTGACTTATTCCTAAGGTAGGTATTTAAGGTAAGCATCCGACCGATTCGCAAACAACACATGGTGAAGTTGCCGTGGCGTACGGAAAAGGGAAAAGTTTGAAATCAAAGGATCCTATCGGTAAGATTCACGGGAAAGACGAGAGGCACGCGTGGAAAAGAGGAAAACACAGACAGACAAGAAGTGTTCCTTGATTCGTCTTTCTCTTCCCTCCCATTTCTACTATACTATTTGCGTCGGATCGTACTCGTCTGATGCCCATGTGCTAATCGCTCGACTCACCTCCTTGCCCGGGACAAATGCATCGCCACCACGCGATACAGCCCTCCTGCCCAACAAAAAACCCAGGGGCCCCATCAACCTACTCCCGCTTTCAACCTCTAGCATCCACGCAAGAATCCATTCCCTCTCCCACATCAAACCACGCCATCTACCCATCTCATTCAGACCCAGCATCGGAGCAACAACGGCATGTACGACTCGCAAAGTCTCCAACACCAAGAACAATGCCTCTCCTCTACATCTACGCCACGCCCAGGCCCTCAATAGCGCCCTGCTCGTTCACCACCTGTCCAGCGAGGGAGTAGGAAGCGCGCCAGCGCAGTTTGACGGCGTTGCCTTTGCCGTTGTCCACGCCTTGCACGCGGATGGATTGCGTGATGCCGTTTTGTTGGTGGGGGGAGAGGCTGCGGCCGGATTGGGGGTCGAGTTTGAGGGTGTAGCCCTGTTGGAATCATGTGGTTAGTTTGACGGGAAAGGGGATTGTGGTGGTTTGGACGTGGTTGTTTGGAGGTCTGAGAGGGAGGTGGGGAGGAGCTTACTTTTGTTACGGCGAGTTGGAAGGTCAGGTCTTCGATGTTTTGGGGGGTGGAGTTTGAGATGCGAGAGTTGATGATTAGCTCGGTATTGTTAGGGCGGGTGACGGCGAAGACGGTCTTGATCGCGCTGCTGGTTACGATCAGGTCTTTTGGCTGGTCTGGGAGGGCGGAGCTGAAAGTCCACTCTTCGTCATTACTGGCGGCGGGTGCAGGAGCTGGCGCCGGGGCGGGTGCTGATGGGCCTGGGCCGCCGAGGAGGTCGAGACTTCCTGATTGTGCGGGTGCTGCTGCTGGAGAGGCGCGGGATTGGAATTGGAAAGGACTGCCAGAGCGGGAGTTGGCGAGGGCAGCGAAAGGGTCGGGTTTCTTTTGTGCTTGTTGGTGTTGCTGCTGCTGTTGGGGTGAGGGTGTGACTGAGTGGGAGCTGGGTCCGGATAGAGAGCCGAAGAGATCGGTGCTTGCGGACTGTGTGGGTGGTGGCTGGGAGAAGATGGAAGGCATGGAAGGCTGAGGTGTTGCGTGCTGGGACTGGGGTTGCGAGAATTGTGCCATGATGTCTGCGTGTCCCATGGCTGGTGCCTTCGTTGCGCCGTTTGAAGGCGAGCCGAGAGAGATTCCGCCTCCTTCGCCAAAGTTGCCATCGCCCATGTTCAATCCTAGGAGATCGTCTTCCAGCGCGTTTCCTGCCTTTGGTGGTGGTGCTGGCGCAGCCGATGTGTCTTGCTGAGTGGATGACGATGATGGCTCTTCACCACCGTCAAAGTCGATAAGCGAGAGTTCGTTGTCAGGGCCCTTCCTAACACCTGCACCGCTGGTACCGAGAGTTCCTTTGGGAATTGCATTTGCAGCCTCCAGATCACCCTTCTTGACGAGCTTGTAGCGTTCGATGGTTCGGTGTATACTGTCGTTGATTTCGAACAACTTGGCAACAGCTTCATGGTCATCGCTCTCCTCTTCGCACATCTTCTGAATCTTGGGGTGAGCGCTTGCCAGAGCATTGGCGAGTTCCTCAAACACGTCTCCCTCCTTGATCTCGTCTCCAGGCTTGTAACCTTGCAGCATCTCCTCCAGAAGTCTCGCTTTTTGCTGAATCTTGGATACTTCCTCAGCGGCCTTGGCCCGGTAGTCTGTCTTCTTCCTGGTGTCGTAGCCAGCCATGACTTTCATCAGCTTGTTAGCTTCTTGCAAGTCATGCGGTGTTCCTCGTCTAATCAGCTCCTGCAACTTCGCGCTCTGTGCTTCTCTTTCCTCCGACTCCATCTCCTCGGCAGACTTCAGGTTGTCCGAAGGGTTCAAGACCGCGGCATCCTCGCGCCGGACCTCTGGGAATTGGTAGCCCTTGAGGTGCAGCAGGCGATGCATGTCGCGAATGAAACCCAAATCCTCGCGGTACTTGCTCGTCTCGCAGATCGTGCGCCGCCATTCTTCAATCAGCTCTAGGATCTTGTTTTGTACGCGGGTATTGCGGATGGGCGGGCGCTCAGGGAATCGTCTGACGAGCTCATTCAGGAAATCCTTGGTGGAGATTTGCAGGTGGAAAGGGTAGCCGCAGTTCTTGACACAGATGTCCAGCAGGGAGAGGGCCAGCAGGCTGACGTTGGGGTTGCGGTGGTTGATCCAGGACACAATGGCCACGGCGGCCTCGCGCGGGGCGCTGCCTTTCTTGGAGTTGATCAGATCGGAGATTTCCAGACACAAGGCCAGATTGGGCTCGTAGTTCTCCGGTGAGCAGGCATTCTGGATGTAGCGCTGCAGAGGCGTGGCGGCGGGCTCGTTGGCAAATGCGAAGCGGTCCCTGGCGGCATAGCGAGCTGAGGCCGCTTCCATGATGGGCGGTGGGGTTGTGTTTGGTGTGATTGTTGGTTGGGGAGTAGTTGGTGAAGTATATGATTTGATTAATTAACCCGCCAGGCCATTGGGTGATTTGATGTGTGAAGTGTGTCAGTTGTTATGGCTATGATATGGTATGGCCAGCTTGCTCCGCTGAGGCCTGGTGGGTGGATGGTGGTGGTGCTAGGTACAGTATGGGCAAGGCTGCGCTTGTTAGACGCCGCTCGGCGCCAGTCCAAGCAACGAGTCCCCACCAAAAGCGAGAGCGACAGAGCCCGAAGGGTCATGACGTCGGAATTTTACATAGAAGATCTTCAATCAATTCGCGATTCCAGTCATCTCGTAGTTATCGCATACACTGTGTCCGCCACACATCTGGAACAAACATTTGTCCTTTCACCCATATTCTCAACTCATCCCTCCGTCTGAGATCTAAATCTTATCACTACCAGGGAAAATTCTATATAAGCAACATCCCCGACAGGACCCTTATCTGACACACATCTACCCCGCCACCATCCAGTATGGTCCGCCACAAGAAGGATTTTGGCAGCAAGGGCAAGAAAGGCTCCAACGGCGGCAAGCAAACATTCGCCCAACACACTCACCCGGAACGAGAGGGCGGGCTTGGTGGAGGAAAACGCCCCGAATTCAAAGCCGCAGCATGGGACCTCAATCACTGCGATGCGAAGCGATGCTCAGGCAAGAAGCTCATGCGCCTGGGCCTGATGCGTGAGCTGCACGTGGGACAGAAGCACCAGGGCGTTGTTGTGTCTCCCAAGGCAAAGAGCATCATCAGCCCTGCCGACAGGGAGATCTGCGAGCAATACGGTGCCTCGGTGGTGGAAGCGAGCTGGAACAGAATCGACGAAGTGCCTTTTGGCAAGATTGGCGGTCCTCACCAGAGATTATTGCCATACCTGATCGCTGCGAACCCTACGAACTATGGCAAGCCTTGGCGTCTCAATTGCGTCGAAGCCCTGGCAGCTTGTTTCTTCATTTGCGGTCACCCAGAATGGGCAGAGGGCATCCTTGCACCGTTCTCCTACGGTTCCTCTTTCTTGGAGATCAACGATGCGCCGTTGAAACGCTATGCGGCATGCAAAGATGAGGAGGAAGTTAAGAAGGCAGAGGAGGCATGGCTGGCGAAGATCGAGAATGAGTACAACGAGGATCGTGCAGAGAGGGAGGCCATGAAAGATGATATTTGGGCTGGCGGCAACATGAACCACCGGAATTTGAACGCGGCCAGTGATAGCGAGGAGGAAGGTAGCGACGACGAGGATGGCGACAGCGATGCAAGCAGTTTGGGCGGAATTCAGCTGGGTGGACCGAAGCCTGGCGAGCAACCCAGGCCCGGTGACCTTGATGACGAAGAGGAGGAGGAACGCGATCCCTTCGCTCTCCCACCTTCAGACGACGAAGAAGAAATGGCCGAACTGCGCCGTCGCGTTCTCGCATCGAAGCCTTTCACCAACCCTAAGAAATCTGCCGACGAGGAACAGAAAGTGCCAGAGCAGATCCAACGCGCTGGACCCGCTGGTATGCCCGAAGATTCCGACGCAGAGTCGGGATCGGATATTGGCGGCGGCGATGATGACGAGTTTGACAATATCATGAATGCCGCACCCATGACTGATCGTGCTGGTATTTCGGCTGCGAAGCGCAAGAAGCAGATGGAAAAGGATGGGAAGTTGAGCGTGACTTACAGCCGGACTGAGTTGAGTGCTCCGATAAGGCCTCCTTAGATACATCCATTTTTGATCATGAGAAAATGCATTTCTATTTCACGATATCATCATCTCGATTTTATTATATCTATTTCCCCAATGCTCCAGGGTCTGATGTCACTCTGCAAGGGAGTTCCCTAGCAACCAACAGCCCTAAGCCCAAAAAGTCGCAGTGCCAAACAAACGAGACCACCACCACGAACTGCTGCAGTCCGCCCTCCCTTCCGTACCGCATCCCGCCACAACGGCGCAACCACCACTTGGAGATTGACCTCACATACACACCCTTGAACATCGCACTGTTCTCTGCGCTGCTTTTTTTCTATTTGCTTGCAATACATGTACACAACCCACCATGTCACGCCCATCCATATCAACGCCCTGCCCGGCGCCCTCTCGCCTTTCATTACACCGACCAAATGCGCTTCCATCTTTCGCCGAACAGGACGATACCAGCCAGATCGAATACACTCGCGTCATACAGCATGAGTTCGCGCATGCGAGGCCTAGGAGACCTGGGAGGAGGGAGGGAGGTGCGAAGGTTTTTGAGGATGTTGTGGAGGGAGAAGAGATGAATCGGTTTGAGAACAGGGAGGAAATCGGCAAAAGAGGAGGCATGTTGCTTGGGAAAAGGCCGTCGAGGCGCGTGCCGATGGGGGGTATTGGACAGGGAAGGAGTAGCTTGGCGCCTACGGATCCTTTGCGAGGACAAGTCGCTGCATCGTTGGCGAGAGACGACAAGCCAAGGAACGAAGACGATGCGAGTAAGAAGGACTCGAGACGCCGCACGATCTACGTCCCGTCCGACGATACGACACTCATGACCATCCATCCTGGTGCGAATACGACGAACAGACTGGACGATACTTTCCAATTACCCGCGTACAAACCACAATCTCTGGTCGATTGCATTGCTCAGAGTCCACCTGCGCCTGAGGAGCCTCGAGAGAAGAGCCATGTGCCGTCGAAAAAGCCGCGGTTGAGTCTTGCTGCTGCTCCGAGACGTGCGCCGTTGGGACAGCTGGAAGCTAGGAGCTTGAACTTGCCTGCGATGGATGCCATTGGAGACGGAGGAGGAAAGGAGAATGTGCCTCCTATGGGTGAAGCAAAAATCAAAGCCCAGGCCAAACCCCTCGGACCAAGAAGCAAGGAAATGGAGAAACCGGTCATTGGGAAATCAAGACTGTTCGAGTCCACTGCGGCAAGCCAGTCTCGGCAGACTGTTCAAAGCAGGAAAGCGGTCCCGATAACCAGGACAAAACTCAGTCCTCGCGCACCAACTGTACCCAAGACGACCAGGCCACGCCAGATCGAGACTCGGGATGCTCCACGAACTTCGAAGCCAAGGAGCTCTATCGAAAGACGCACCAAAGATTCACCTTCTTATACCAAGGCCCCTCTACCGCCAAAGCCATGGAAGATCAGCGCGAATTTCGTGTCAGCAACAGATGCGTCGAAAGCGAAGCTCCAACGCTATCCAATTCTCAATGAAGACGTCTCTAGACCAGAGTTGTACGAGGACAGTTGGCTCAATCAGCAAGAAGTCGCTCTCACCGAAGTCATCAATCAAATCTTTACCAGCGCAGAACCAAGCGCATTTGACTCTTCCGTTGATGAGAAATCTACACGGGAATCGCTCCTGGGCCTATACAACCAGTCCGAGGTCGCAATGCTGCACAAGCGTTTGCAGGCTTCGCTCTGCTACGGTGCCTTGAGCAAGCCGAAAGACATGCCCAACGCTCCCGATCTTACGCAGGATCTAGGTCTGCGCAGACGCTTTGTTCAGCTTTGGATGGATTCCTATAAGATGGAGACTCTTTGTGCGGCTGCTGAAGTTGTTGTCGGAAGACAGATGCCATCGGCAGAGACTGGTGCTACGCCGAGCTCTGAGCCTGGTCTTAAGTCCATCGACCCGAAGCAGTCTAGAAGATCTATGATCGGATTTCTGGAAACTTTCTTCGTTACGGTGGATGACCTTGAGACCAATCAGTCTTCGAGCGAAGAAATGCAAATTCAACGCAGGAACAAGACCGTCTTGCGCAGCTTGATGCTAATATGGCTACTGGACCAAGCTGCAACTTCTGTTGATCAACCAAAACGCCTGTTCAAGATCAAATCAGCGCACAAGACTTCCGCATCTGTTCTCAATGCGCTCGCTGGCATGCTCATCCCTTCCATTGGCGACGTGGGACGAGTTATGAGACACATGGATTTCATTGTCTCGTACGTGCAAGATCCACTGGACGAAGTTGTGTACCGCGTCGACAACCTTGCTGTGGACTTGCGTGATGGAATCATGCTCACTAAGCTTGTTGAATTACTACTCTACCGTACTCCATCGGAAGTATGGGAGCACCGGGGCTCAGCAGATGATACCGTTACCATCGTCATGCCCGATGCTACTGTGCTTGAAAGTGCATTGTATGGTGATGACGGAAATCAGGAGAAGAGGATTCTGGTGCAGCACTTGAAAATGCCATGCCTCGGCCATGCCCAGAAGGTATATAATGTCGATATAGCACTCCATGCGCTCGTCGGCCACCCTCGTGCCGCGAACACAGTCGCCGCAGATATCACCGCAGACAGCATCGTCAACGGCCACCGAGAAAACACCCTCAACCTCCTCTGGTCTCTCGTCAGCTCAATCGGCCTTGACGCACTGCTAGACAAGCAAGCCTTGATAAACGACATCGCTCGCCTCGACCCAACCTCCAGCAACCTAGACCAAACACCTACAGACCTTCTCCTCCAGCAATGGGCCGCAGCATACTGCACCCCAAACAACATCCAAATCTCCAACCTCACCACCTCCTTCGCCCTCGACACCCCCTACGCCACCATCGTAGCTTCCTTCGCCAACTTCCTCGACCCATCCAATACCCGGTCCTCTCTCAGCAACAACACGAAAACCAACACAGCCACCCTCCTCCGCTCCATGGGCTGCAGCGAAGCCTTCACAAAACAATTGACCTCCACCACAACCTCCATCCCCACCCGCCAAACCACCCTCGCAAACCTCGCCTTCCTCGCCTCCCGCCTCCTCCCCCTGAGCAAACGCCACCACGCCGCTGCAACCATCCAACGCGCTTACCGCGCAAGACTAGGCAGGCGAGTTTTGAGCCAGCGAGTAGCGCTCATGAGAATGGCGACGGATTGCGCGAGGGTTGTGCGGACTAAGCAGCGGTTTTTGGAGGCTGTCGTTTTGGTTCAGAGGACTTGGAGGGGCGTTGTGAGAGGCAGGGTTGAGAGGTTGCAGGACGATGTGGGTGGTTTTCAGGTTCTTGCTAGGGGTTGGTTGGTGAGGAGGAGGGTTGAGGGGTTCAAGAGGGGCATGGGGAGGAGGGGGGTTGCGTGGTGAGAGGTTGAGTGTGCTTGGGGATGGTATGAGAGATGTGTTGAAGGACGGGGCCTTTGGTAGGTAGGCGGCAGAGATACCGATTGACCATCGCTACGTTAGGCATTCAGAATGTCTTTCTATCGTTCCGCTTTATACGAATTTCATGAAATCCACGAACTTGCAAATTGAACAAAAAAAGATCTCGATATATATTACACGCTACATCAAGGGCATAAATATATACCCGCACCCGTTTCAACTCCTCAAAAAACCGCGCCCCCAATGATGAAAACCCTCTCCTCCTCCCTCCGAATCCACTTGACAACCCCATTCGCCGCCGCCGACACCACGCCCCTCGCAACCCCAGGCCCAGCAACACAATACAACTCAAAAACAGGCGTGATCCACGCCAGCGCCGTCGCATCGCCACTGACAGCGTGCAGAACTTTCAAATGGCAGTTGCGCGCGTGCGCCGCTTCGTGCAAGTGCGCGTACAGCGTCATGAGTTTGCGGCGGGCCACGGGGTTGGAGAAGTGGGGTTCGAAAGACGGCATGGTGAATTGGACGTTGGCGCGGGATTTGTAGAGGAAGTGTTTTAGGGGGGTTTGAGGGGGGAGGATTGCTGTGCAGAGGGGCCGGCCGAGGCGCATGGCGGTGGAGAGGGGGGTGAGGAGGGAGGAGGTGGAGAGGGTCGTTATGAGGTTGTTGCGCATGGTGCGGAGGGAGTCGAAGGCGGTTTTGGAGGGGGAGATGAGCACGATTGCTAGGTCGTCGGTGGGGCTGGTGGGTGAATCCTTGCTGGTGGAGGGTGGGGACGGAGGGTTGGTGGGTGCGGTGGGGGATGAGGCGACGGCGGCGGCTTCGGATGGTGAGAGGAAGCTCACGTACATGTAGAGGAAGCCGGTGTTGTTGAAGCCGGGGAGGCAGAGGGGGATCCAGTTCTCGCCGCCGCCGGCTTTGACGCTGCCGGCTTCGAAGAGCATGTTGAAGATCAGGTGGAGGTCGCCGGGATGGAGGGAGTGTTTTTTGGGTCGTACAACGCTGACGAGGCGGCCTGCTGCGACGATGAGGCCGTAGAGGAGATCGGGTGAGCGGACTTTGAGGAGGGTGTCGTTTATTGTTCGACGGTGGGTTTTGCGGAGGCGGAGACACTCGAGGGATGATAGGAGGGTTGAAGGAGAGCCGCGAGTGAAACCGTCGGAGAGGCCGTCGAGGAGGACATCGGTTCCTTGCAATGGCCTTCTGAGATCGGTCGAGGGTCTGTTCGAGAATATCTTCTCCAGGCTTGGTAGAGACAACGTAGATAGGATCTGCATGTACAGGGACTCGAGCTGGTTTCGCAGCTGCGCCTCGCTTTCTCCCATCTTGCTGACCGCTACGAGATTAAGTGGCCCTTTCGACAGCATGACGAAACGCGTGTCACCGGCCGTGAAAGTTTTGAGTGGATCGTCGGCTCCTTGGTAAAATGATATGAGGGTTTGTGCAACGCCAATGTAGTGGCCAGCAAGCTGATCGTCGCCGTGGCGGCTGTAGACGGGTTTTCCCGAAGCCGACAGGATGAAGAAATGCTTCAACTTTGACCTCCACTGATCAAGTAGCACTCCTTCGTTAGAACCATTGGCCGCCCTCGGCTCAAGGTCGTCAAACTCGTAGGTGATCTTTTCACTGAGGGGATCCTCAAAAGTTTCGTCCAATTGCAGCGGATCGTCGACATCCAACTGTGAGCTAAGTGCTTTCCAAGCAGGAGAAGGCTCATCGCCGAGCATGCTGACATTGTCGTAAGGCACATCGAGAGTCGGTGCGTAGCTTCGCGTGCTGGCAGAATCGTCTGTTTCGCTGTTGTTTACGAATCGACCGAAGCGGGAGACACTGCGTTTTTGAGAAGGGTTCCGGCTAGTAGGCGAGGGTCTGGTGCTAGCATTGTCTCCACGAGTTTGCATCTGGATGTCTGTGAGAGATAGTGCAGTTGTTGCTTGCGACTGCAATTGTGGCCTGGACGTCCGTTTGGGCAGACGCAGACTGCCCATATCAGCTGTGGTTGGCCGGTCATCGAGGAGATCCAGGTTTGCAGGCCGGGGAGGCAGAGGCGGTGGTGTAATCTCTCTTGACCGTTCCAAACCTGCCTCTGCGCCTTCATCGCTTTGATTCTTGAGGTCCTCCATATTTTTTGCAGCAGCGACATCCTCTCTATTGGAGTCTGTCATGTCGGGTGGCGAATGGTGATGTCTTTGACTGCTCTCGCCGGCAGCGCCATCGGGCCCGTCATGACTTGACATTTGCCAGAAATGGCTTCATCGAACAGTTGACCTCGAGGGTGGTGTAGTCACGGTATTGGACTGTGTGTGTCGCATTGTCGTTGATGACGAGCAAACAAGCCAGGACCGTTGGCTCTCCACGCCAAGTCTCGTCAGGGCCCAGCCAGCGGACAAGGATCAAGCAAGGTGTTGCCTTGCGCGGCTCTCTCCTTGTTTCGGATAGTATACACCCATTTCAACACATGAGATTATATCGCGAGATGCGGTAAACTCACATCACCTCCCTTTGGAGGCGCATCAAATTCAGACACTCATCATGAATCTCGGATCTTTAAGTGGCAGGCGTTCAGCCTCGCCAACAAGCTCACGGACAGCATCGCCCGTCCCGCGTATAGCGCGCCAAACGGCAGAGGACGGTATGCACGTCAAGGTCGACAACGACGAACGTATCTAAATGCTGATATTCACGCAGTCTTGATCAAGGACGACAAAGGTTTGCGTAGATATGCAGCCATCATAGACCGTGCGCTCAGCACCTGGGAAACAGCGCCAGAGGAGTGGGCCGATTACATCGCCTTCCTCAGCAGACTTTTGAAAGCCATTCAAAGCCATGGCAAAGACATATCGACTCTTCCTCACAGTTCCGGAATTGCATCTAAGCTTGCTCAATGTCTAAACCCGGCCTTACCTTCCGGGGTACACCAGAAAGCGCTCGAGGTCTACGCCTATATCTTTGCGACTTTTGGAAGAGAATATGTATCTGAGCATCTGCATGATTTCCTACCAGGTCTTTCGGGAGTGCTATCGTTTGCGTCGCTCTCGACCAGACCCGGCCTGTACGACCTCTTGCAGAACTATATTGTTCGCCTCGATTCGTCTGTTCTCCGCCCAATATTAAAATCACTGGTCCTTAGCATCCTACCTGCTCTGGAAGACGAAACGAGCGAAGACTTTGAGCAAGCGATATCCATTTTGTCTAAATTGGAGCATGCGTTCGGCTCGCAACAAGATCAAGAGCAACAACCATCAGAAAGCGGAGGCTACTTCTGGCAATGTTTGTTCCTTGCTATCATTACGAGCCCTTCGAGGCGCCAGGGAGCCTTGAACTACCTTTCACGCCATCTGCCGAACTTTGGCGGCATCAAGTCTTCTCGTTCCACTAACGGCGCCAGTGCTTTATCACTGTCGTCCTCTGCCGAAGCTGCTCTCCTGCCCGAGTCTGGATTACTGATTCGAGCTTTTGCATGCGGCCTTTCTGACCCGCAGCCGCTCATACAAAGAGGCTTCTTGGACCTTCTGGTGACACATCTTCCTCTGAGTTCTCCAGTGTTGCAAGAGCGTGTAGGCCAGTCGGACTTTGACAGACTGACTACCGCGGCCATGCATGTACTCTTAAGGCGAGACATGAGCTTGAACCGGAGAGTGTGGTCTTGGCTGCTTGGGCCAGAACCTAAAGAAAAGGGAAGCACATCACCAACCGCTGAGCGCAACGAGCTCTTCAAAGGCGACGACTCTCAACAACTCCACCATTTCAGAAAGTTTGGCCAGGCAACTACGGAGCGCTGTTTGAAGGGCATGCTGGAGCGCAATGATGTTCGTCCGATTGAAAAAGCGCGACCATTTCGCATTTGTCTTTCGCTCATGGACCGCTGGGAGATCGGTGGTGTTCTAGTGCCCAGACTCTTCTTGCCTGCTATGAGAAGTGTATACTCATATAGCAGTAAAGCCTCCCGTGAAGAATCAGCGGATGCTATCAAAAGTGCGAGCTTGTTCTTTGATGGTACTGAAAGTAGACTCATCTGGAGTGAACTCTTCAAGGTGGTGAGAGATGCGACAGAGGGGCAGCAAGACACCCAGAACAACGTTCGTTTCTTCACTTGGATCTTGCAGAATTTTAACGTAAGAGAAGAAGAGATGATAACAGTACACATGCCTCTCATCGCGGGGTATCTACTGGACTGGGTGAAATCGTCAAGCAGTCTGCACTCCGACCAACTGTTTGATTTGACTGAATGCGCCTTGATACTTCTGGAATCGGTTCCGGCGAGGTCGTTTGTCCGCTCTACCAACCAAGTCAATGGAGAGTCTGGTACCGTCAAATTTCCATCCAATCTACGGCGCGAGATCAAACAGTATTACGACGGTGTCATTCCTGACGGCAAATCTAAATTGCCTTCGCCATCACAGCTGGCAGACGTTCTTGTGCAACGAATTTTCTCCATCTTGAGCGACCACATGATCGATAGACCCGATGTGTTTGCCAAAGCAGTACAGATTGCAAGCAACCTACTTCCCAAGTTGCCGGAGCACCAGATCCTACCGACACAAACTCTCATGGAGGGCCTTTGCGCTCATGCAGATGCCCCCACGGGTTACGATATTCAATTCTTATCGATCAGCTCTGTAGTCACCCTGTTGACAGCTCTGGTCACTCACAGGCCAGGTGTGGAACATATGAAACAGCAACTTGAGTCCGTCCAAACTGCTCTTTTGGGGCATTTGTGGGACTATCTTTCACCTACCCGGGTTAAACACCATGTGGAAGCTGTCAAACTAATATGGCAGCTAGACGAACTTGCGAAGCCTGGGAGCACAGTCAAAGCAGGCCTCAGCGAGCTCATGCAGAAGTCACCATCAGGCACATCACTCAACGACAGCCAACGGTTGGAATGTATCTGGAGATTTACCACCCTTTGGTCTCATACTCTCCCGTTGCAACCTCTTACGGCAAAGCAGGAAGGCCGTGGTCTCGTACGCCGTGGAAGCGCAGTGACAACAAATCCCGATGCATGGTCGCGACGACAAGACATACTATCTGGACCGTTGCTTCTGTCTTTGGATGTATTAAGCGACCCCAAATTTGCTGCCCAAAGCGTCATCAGCAATCTTCTCGTCAATCCCGGCAGCATGGGCCTGGTTTTTCAAATCCTCTTTACCCAGCTGATGTTGCTCCTCGACGATAAGAAGAAAGCTATTCAACCGCATCCTGCAACGGCGGAACGCAACACCAAACAACGAAACAGAGAGCTCGAGTATCTGCTTTGTCACGTTGAGGCTATTCTTAAGCTTGACGACCAGACGATGTGGCAAGGTCTGGATGAAATGAGATTGACTGAAAATACCGGGTTTAACGACAGTGATGCTATCACATGGCTGACCACTCACTGCATTCAAATTCTGGGAAGGGACGCAACGTCCCTCGCGATGAATGAACATGCAGTATCAATCTTGCACTCTCTTCTATCTGGACCTTACCCTATCAAGCTTCGCGTTAAGACGCTAGAGCTAGAGGATCTCTTGCTTGGAAAGATACGAGCCTCGCTCTCCCTCGGCCAGAACGCCTCGCAGACATCGCTCTTGGATTTGGCAACTCTGTCTATGGGTCTCCGCCAGCTTCAAGCACAGAGTCCTGATACTGGTGCGAATCGACGGAAGTATTCTCTCAACTCAGGCAGACGGTCTAGCGTGACACCTCGTGAGGAGCAAGTCGCTTCACAAGATCGCGGTCCTTACAAGCCACCGTCACAACTGCTGGACGTGATACGTGACGGATTCGCCTCCCCTTCAACCCGAACACATATGGATGCTTGGCTTGATTTCCTGGCTGCAAGCCTACCGTTCTTCGGAGAAATGTTTTTGACAAACTTGATACCTCTGGTAGACACATTCTGCGATCAACTGCGACACACTCTCAGGGAACTTCAGGCTGTTTCCGACAAGGACACAGATAGTCAAGCATTCTCACCGGACATCACAATCCTCAAGCTTCTCGAAGGTCTTAATATGTTGCTTGCTGAATCTCACGAGCAAGTTGAGGAGGAAGAACCTGAACCTCAACGCAAAGCATCCGAAGGATCTCAAAGTGTCCTTGGCTCGATGGCGTCGAGTGCTTTCAAATCCCAAGCACCTGCACCGAGTAGAACTGCAAAGGCGAACAGCCGCTTAACAGTCATTCTCGCTTTCCAGGATGCCATTCGGATTTGTGTGAACATCTGGATGTGGTCAGCCCGCGGCCCGGAGAACGAAGTTAGTGATCGCTACAATGCGGCAACAACGTCCTACTATGCGCATCGCCTGCGTAATAGAACGAGATCCATGCTTGAACAGATTTTCTCCGTAGAGCCTTTGGAGAGCTTGGAAGTTGTGATGACGATGTGGTCTCAAGCGTCCAGCCAATCTGAAGGGGGCGCTGTTATCAGCTTGCTTCATGTGCTAGCTGTCTCGAGACCTAAGAGTGTCGTACCAGCTGTCTTGGATGCACTTTGCAACCGCACACATTCAAACCACATGTCACCCTCACGACAATCGAGTCTGACATCGGACCTCTCGGCTGCGGACGTCGTAGCATTTTTTACAGCATACCTAGAGACGGTCGAAGACGATGCAATCGACGAGATCTGGCCAGACTGCACCGCTTTCATGCGCGACGTGCTTTCAAATCCTCTGCCTTTCCGCCAGATTCTCCCTGCTTTGCTCTGGGTCGCCCTGATCCTCGCGGAGAAATTGGACAATACGAACTTTGGCGATCAGCGGAAAATGCGACGAGAGCTAGGTGACAACTTCTCACGACTGTTGTCCGCGACCTTTGCGGCTTCTCCTTTCAGCTCTTACATCGAGAACAACGCACAGGCAGGCGTCGATGCGCTTGAAACGGACCTTGCGGTTGGGAGGCGCAGCATGGACGTTGTGGTCATACTCAAGCATATCGTGGCCAAGATCGAGAGCATTCTGGACTCTGTTGATCGAATCACAAGTGTCGTTAACACAATCTCGACTAGTCTAGTCTCGCCAGCCTTCCATGCAAAGACATTCCCCAACACCGTCACTCCAGATCTCCTCAGCCTCCTTACCCGCATGACAAGGAAGGCGCCTACGGCAAAATCATGGAGGAGAGACGTACTGGACGCATTCAACAACCCTCGCTTTCTCGCATCTCCAGCAAATGTTGCCGAAAGGTACTGGTTTCCTGTGCTGCAACAGTGGTCTCAAGGTGACAAGGAACGCGTGAACGAGCTTCTATCCAGACTTGCTCCCCCATCAAGTGCAGGCATTATGTTCGGCGTGGGTGCAGCCGCGGCAAGGCTAAAGGCTGATAGCGAAACACAATTCACCTTGCGACGCTTGTGTCTCCTGCTCCTGGCATCACCAAGTGACAGCTATGCGGCACACATTCAGCAGATGGAAGAAAAGCTCGCCGAACTCTTCGAAGCAAGCGCGTCTTCCTCGCCTTCTTCGGCAATCAAAGCTGAGCTCTTCATGTTGTGTCGCGCCCTGATACTTTCAACGAGTCAGGTCAACTTTGCACCCTTGTGGCCTCTGGTGAACGATCATCTGCAGTCTGCATTCGCCAGTCTGGCACCCACAGATGGACGAAACACAGGGTTCACAAACCTCACCCTCTTACAAGCAGGCAAACTGCTTGACTTGCTGGTCGCTCTCGGCCCAGACGAGTTCCAACTCCACGAATGGCTATACGTCACTGACACAACCGACGCAGTCTACCACCCGCCAGGATGGACCCCAGCAGCGCTCGCAGACCAACTCGCCGAGCACCTCAGCTTGGAAGCAGTAGAAGATGCCTTGCCGACTCCTACTTCGCCGGCACCGAACTCGCTGGAAGGTCAACCAAGAGTTCTCTTCGGTGCTGATTTGAACTACGACAAGGAAGACATCAAAGCAATGGCAACGGAAGATTTTGCAAAGTCGATCATGCGGCCCTTCCTCAGCCAGCTGAGCATCAACGCGTACGAGAGCACGTACAGCATCGACACGCCGGATCCTGCCTTGTATCGGAGGATTCTTTTGGAGGATCTCCTGGACTCTAGTACTTTGGTGGATCAGGAGCGGTGAGGACTCTGTAATTGTATAGAAAGAATGTATTGATTCGCATCCTCAATATCATGATCTGCGACTCATGGTGCGTTCCTGGTCTACTTACTCGGCACACTCAGATGATAGCCTGACAATACTTTACCGGACGTAGTGTTTCCTACTACTAACCACTTTCACCCCCTCGCCCTCACCCTCTAAACCCCCTTCCAACCAACCCCCCAAAAGCAGCAACACCGACAACCAGATTCATATCTTATGCAAACCATCAACCACCGATCCCCCGACACTCGTCCCTAAGCTCCCATCGACCCTAACGCATTCGCGCATCCCCAGGAAGAGAGAACTAATGTAAGAAGCGACGAACGCATCCCCCGTCCCCACTTCCCAAAACCCTCCCAACGGGCGCTCCGAAAGTGCGGGATCCGCGGACGGCAAACACAAAATCACCTACTACCTCCTACCTCCTAACGAAAGGGAAGAAGTCAGTCCCGCTAATTTTTCAGAGCGGACCGCGTTTCCAGAATCTCTTGGGTCGGCTGCAGTAGAAGGAAGTGGGAAGGCGGAAAGTGGAAACTGCCGGGGTGGATTGCCAGTGTTAACCTTCAGACGAGATGGGTTCGATTCATAAAATCGGCATACGGAGGTAGTGCTATTTGGCATGACTCCGAGGATGTAAAAGGAAAGTGTGAAATCTGGAGCCCTGTGGAGGAGTTGGAAGATGTCTAGGGACTATTTGCTTCTGCAGATCGAAGATTGTCGCTACGATTTCGAGATTGGCTTTGCTATGAGGATTTTTGCTATTTGTGTTTACCTTTCGGCTATCTGGACTTCCACCACATGTTAACGTTTTGGAGGCGTAGGCACAAGCAGGCATTTTCAGTTGTTCGTTGCGGGAAGAAGGTTGGGCTTTTGCGGCAATGGCTGCCACGCGGCGGCGGGAGGTTGCGTCTTGTGTGAGGTACGTGACGCGGATTGCGACTAATTCGGCTGTTGTTTGTTGTGTTAATTAGGTACCTATCCAGTTAACGCAGTCGTTGCTTCTACCTCAATTACCATCTTCGCTATCGAGAGTCGTAAACTGAACAGAATACGAAACTCTCCTCTGCCCAGTCGGTCTTATTATGCCAGTCGCCAAGTACCAGTATCTCCTACCCGAGAAGTGCAACGATCCACTTTCTGCGCACATTTCCATTCCCATGAATAATAATGAAAGCCATGAATCGCGCCCTCCAAGACACACACACCTTTCGGATGTGGATTCTTACCTTTCGCCCAAAGGCATGGATACAACCCTCCCATTCCGTATCCCGCGGAGCCTCCCAACCTCCGTGCGCTTGAATTGAACAAACAACAAATTAGAGTTCGATGGACCGTTGAGCAATCGATTCAGCCTTGTACGTCATGACTTAAGGATTCGCACACTCTGATGGTTTCTGTCTCGAGAGTCGAGGCCGGCCGATTCGCACGGTTGCTCTGCGCTGTTCCTAAGCGGTAGCTTGCTTTTCTCGTCTGCATGATTAGTGATGTCTGGTCACATAACGGTGGTATTGGATTTCGAACAATGAGGGATCCACACGCACGCATTACGCCCCATTTCACACTACTGTACTGAGCATGAGCAAGAGATGATGTCGCCTTTCTCGACTGTGGCGTATTTTGAGATTGCTGCTAAGCATTCCTTTCCCTCCCCAACCATCGCGGCTATTTCCATGCATTCGTCTTTGTGGGAAAAGAGCAAGCAACTAACCTATGTAGGCTTTCGCCGAATCGCGAGAATTCTAAAGATCCCCAAAATCCTCACCACGACTGGTCCCCACATGGCAAGAGTTCCAGATCAATCTTCGCAGTGACCATAACGTCAACGAGCATTGGGTTTTCAGTCCCGAGCACGTCAGCGGCTGTAGGTGGTGCATTTTAGGCATGGAGGCTTCATTGTTGGGGTTTGCGGGTATGTATGTTTACAGTTTAGGTTCGCAGTACACGTGGCTGGCTGGGTTACTTTGCTGTAACGAAGGCTTGTTTTTGGGGGTGACGATCTGCTTTCGATGACATCTTTTGTTGATGTGGCGGGATACGACGAGTCGAGAGAGTTTTGAATGAGGATTCTGTCTCATTTTGGCATCCCGGGCACGATGGCTCAGCGGTGGCTTCGAAGTCGGAACGGGCGCCGTGACACTCTCTGGAATTGTAATGGAGTTCGACACTACTAGTCGATGAAAAACGAAGCGGAACGAGGCATCGCAGAAGGTGAGGTCACATTTAGCGAACGGCAATATGGGTTACAGACGCGGTGTTGATTCCGCTTATTCTTCATTTTCCTCGCCAGGACCTCTGCTAAACAGTCTGCATAGGCCAAGGTCTCGCATCGGCCATCGTTCTGCCCTAGTTCATGTTATCTGACCATCTCCCAGAACGCCGCAAATAACCCAATTCATTCAATGCGAGAGCAGATCAGGACTTCATAAAATGTATCAACATCCTCACGCCTTCCAGCCACGGTACACAGTCCTGCTACCGTAAATCTGGCCCTTCTTGAGCAGCACCATAGACCTCCACTTCTCCTCATTGACGGCATTAACATACCTGCTTGCCTCAATGCACATGCCACTTCTGGGGCCTCTAGCCGGCTGGCCATCCATTTCCGGGACGTTGATGAACTTGCCCGTGTAGAATTGGAAGGCGGGCTCGGTGCTTAGGGCCTCGAAGTGGAGCTTGGTGTTGGGGTGGTAGAGAGTGATGAGCTTGTTGAGAGGCTTAGAGCGTGTGTCAAGGGGCACGCTGGCTGGGTCCGGGTTGACGACGAAGCAGTGGTCTGGTTTGGGGGTTTCGGCGCCGAGAGTGAATTCTTCGTTGGCGTTGAATTCGGGGTATGGCTCGATGGCACCGGTGGGGATGGCGTTGTCGTCTACGACTTGGTGCAGGTTTGTCGAGACGGTGGCGCGGGTGCCTTCGATTGTGGGTCCGCCGGAGATGTTGAAGTAGCTGTTCGGATGATGGTTAGGAGTTGCTTCAAGATATAGGTGGTGTTGGCTGTGCTTACCTGTGGTTTGTGACGGCAACAACAGTCTCTTCGACCTCATCACCGACGAGCTCTACCTCATACTCGATCTCCAAGCTCGTCTTCTGAACGCCATCGACAGTCTCGACAGAAGGGATGTACCACAGCCTGAGCTCCACAGTACCAGGGAAACCCTCCTCACCATCCTTGCTCAAGTACTTGAACAGAACGCTCTCCTTTCCATTCTTGTTGACAGGCGTCGGGCCATCAAAGTCCTTCTTTCCCCAACCCACAGCACCACCGTGCAGAGTGTTAGGGCCGTTGTTTACGGCCAGATCATAGCTCTTGCCATTGAGGTTGTTGATCTTGGCGCCCGAGATGCGGTTTGCGACACGGCCGATGTTCTCGCCGAAGAAAGGGTTGTGCTCGGTGCGGTAGGAGTCTGCAGAAGGGAAACCGAGGACGACGTTGGTGCCGGCGATTTTGAATTCCTGGATGATGCCGCCCTGTGGCAGGAAAGTGAAGGAGTCGGAGAATAGCTTGTCGGCAGCCATGGTTGCGGGTGTTTGGTGCGTGGGATTTCAAGGTAAAGTGAGGGTTTGTGTAGATGAGAGTGACGAACAAGGAAACTATTAAAAAGGGAAATACTTGTCCTTTTGCCCGTCTGCGAGAGAGTGCGTGTCTTTACAATGCGTGGAGCCGATGTTTGCCTCGCATTCAGCCGACGGTGGAGGGGCAATCTCCAGGTGGGGTCGATGATGATGAAGTTGTGTGAGCGAGGGCTAAATTGGCTGAGTTGCAAAGACAACAATAATATAGCCGCCGGTTGTCAACAAAGCCCGCCTGGGCAGACGTCCTGAACACGTCGATGGTATTTCCACTTCACAGCCGAGGACAGGTGTTGTTTGTCTCACTCTTGCATCGGCAATCCTGCCTGCAAAACGCAACAGCCACCAGCCACGCTGTTGCATATGGCAGACAGGAGCCACCACAGACCAGAGGCGCCGTTGAGCAGCGAACCTTAGTTTCTTCCCCACGGAGACGAACACAATCACGCACCAGCATTCGTCTGCAGATCATCAGTCGCCGTGCCTTAACCACATCACGAGCACACGCTGAGGCATGTTAGTAGCAGGCGAGAAAAGAGAACGCCATGATAACGACACGCCAGCTGCATGCTTATGCTTATGAGACTTTGTGGCATGCACACACGATTTGCTGACAACGCTTCTAGAGGTCAACTCAAAGCCGCTCTAGCTCTTGTCAACCCCAGCTAGAGCTCCGCGGTGCAGCAAGATGTACCATTGAAACACGAGAGACAGTCGAGACAGTACCTCGATGTCCAGAGCCAATCGCCATCACAAAGGACATGTGATAGCCTAGGCCCCACCGGTTCTTGTTTATCATCATGGTGAGCTGACAATGTACCACTCAGTTGGTAACCCGTCAGGTGGCAGGTCATCGGTCTTCCAAGCCAACTCCGAGACAGTCATGGACAGCGATGATATCAAGAGTCCAGAGCAAAGTCGATCGGCTCACGGAACTAGCACTACCTTACCACGTCTCGACGCGGGGACAGCTCGACAGGAACCACGAAATTCCACCCAGAAATCCTTCCTCGAGTCTGGTACAGTATCAAGGAAAAGCCGTTAGCACTGAAAGAGGCATCCCCTGAGGGCGATCCAGACGGCTTATCTTGACGTCGTTGGGCGTGCACCTAGCCAGAAGGCGACAAACGCTGCGACCTATCGTGGAAACGCAGCACGCCCCTCCGCTTCCACCTGCCACAGCTTTCCCCAGCCATCATCGAGCGATGAAGAAAGCCCATTTCCTGGTCTCCTCACCAAAGCAGCACAAGCGCCAATGATAATGCCCAACCCCCAAAAACTTACTCGCCAAGTTGCCTAACAACCCCATCCGTCTGAAGTGTATTGGGGAATGTGGAAACGAGGACGAGTGGATTATTGAAACTTTGACAAGGCTCTTTGGGACTCTAGTCTTTTCTTCTGGTAACGACATTTCGCTTGAACGCTGCTACGGACGAAACAGAAAACGCATGGTCTATATTCTCGCCGTGCATGATATCATACACTACTGCAACCCAGCACGGCAAGTGCGCGGAACGAAACAAAGAAACACACACCCGCATAAGAGACCCAGAAAAAATGAATAAACTCTGTACTGTTGGGTCCATCCGAATTGTTAAGCACGAAGAGGATTTTGCCTTTTGCAACGGCTTTTCTGTGCCTGCGCTGCCTCGGCTCATGGAATGAGACTTTCTCCTAAGTCCGGCTCCGGGCCCGAGAAAATTCCATTTCCCAGCCCCATGCTCAGTTCCCCAAGGAAGGCTGAGCTGACTTCAGACCGCGCGCTTCGATTTCCGCGCGCGCGCGCGAGCCGCTCTGCGGTTGGGTTTGCGAGTGGTAGACACCTCCTAGCCTTCACAATAGTCACACTTGGGCAATCATAAGTGTGGAACCCCAAACAGCGGACGAGTGAGAGCTAAGACAACGCAAGGCAAGGTAAGGCTGGCTGGGCTGGGTCGAATTTCTTTTTGCGTGTGTATCGTAAATGATGATGAGCTCTTGCTTGTTTTCCCTTTCGAGGTCGAGAGTCATGTCCAGTCATGTTCATGTCATGACTTCGGTCTGTTGCACGAACTTGCTGAAGTCAAAGTCCATGCCGCCATCCGCGGCCGGGCCCAGATCGCTGATGTCAGACGACAGCCCAAAGACGTTGCCGTTCCCGAGGATCAGCTGGGGCTGGTTGTTGAAGGGGGCGAATTGGCCGAAGGAGGAATCTATGGGCGCTGAGGGATCCCATGATGAGCTAAGCATGCTGTCGAATTCGGCCGAGGGCTGCTGCATGGGGAACCTGGCGCGGTAGTTTGGGTCGCCGCTCATGTCTGCTAGTGCCTGAGCCCATTCGGGTGCGTATAGTTGGGGGTCGTTGTATGCTGTGGGCATTTGGAGCGGTGATGGCCTGGAGGATGGCTGTAACGCTTGGTATGGCAGGGTGTTCAAGGGTTTTGATCGAGGGATTGGGCTCTGAGTGAGTGGCGATGAGGTTGCGCTGGGGAAGTTGAAGCTGTCCTTGAACAATGAAGGCTTGGGTTGGACGGGCGTTTCGTGGCGTGAGGATGTCTTCGGTCGATCGTGATGGCTGTGTTCGGAATCCGAACTGGTCGAGCCTCGACGGTGAGCAAAGCCGGCACCTTCGGCGAGCATTCTTGACTGCAGCTTGTCGCAGTTCTCCTCGAAGACTTCCAGGTCGCCGCTTTCGTCATGCTTTGGCTCGAGAAGATCTAATGCTGACAGGATGTCGTGTGTGAGAGGCTGTCCGGTGCTTTCGTCCAAGGCGGGGCCATCCCAGGCAGAGGCTTTCTGGAGTCTGTGGTACATTTCCTTGAGGCCTGAGACGAGCTGACTCTGTTGTTGTTCGAGCATCTCAACATAGCCTTTGGGATAGTGTTTATCATGTGATCGTTTCCGTTCTCTGTGGGGTCCAGTAAGCATCCACCTCGAGGACATTACAAGAAGATGAGGGATTGCTTACCCAAACACGCAGATTGCGTTGTCTGCTTTGCATCGAGAACAAGGGCTGGATCCATCGCATTTGCTCTTCTTCAATCGACATCTGTCGCAAGCCTTGCATACTCGCTTGCGGATGCCATCAGTAGAGTCTTGTGATGAGGCTCTTGCCGGTTGTGAGATCTTGTTGACAGGAGACATTGGTGTTGGAGACATTGCTGTGAGGGTGTGTGTGTGTGTTTGGTTGGGTGTGGTGATAATGTACCGATCCAGCATCGACTGACGTTGGAAGGGGCGGCGCAGGGCTTGGTTATAAAGAAAATCGATCAGATCAACGAGGGATCGATTGACATCAGACCTCTGGCAAGGTGCTAGGCAAGTCGGCGAGACAAGAACGGATATAGAAAGCCGAGACCGGTGGAACCGATGGGAGATACCGAAGGGACGAGAGAAAATCCAAGGGACCGACAAGGTAGGGCTGCCTGCTACCTGATATACATTCGCCGAAGCAAATCCTGAGGAGCAAGCATCCGTACAAAGACAACGGTGCGCGCACGAGCCGTGTTGGTAATACGCTGATGGGATTGGGAATGCCCAGAGCGAGACCCAAGCGGACCACGGCGATTGCTCACGGCCGCAACCCACGAGCACAAGAGACAGAGCATGGCGAAAGCAAGCTGCATCATCTGTAATCGCGCGCGCGCCGTTTACGAACAAGGGTGGGCTAACTAAGAAAGAAGCGAGCGAGAGAGGGCCGCGGGATGCGGAAATGCCCTAAAGCAAGCACATGCAGGATGAGAGAGGGTGGAAAGGTACCTGGTAGCCTCTCGTAGCTTGACAGCGCCGCCGTCCGTTATGCTCATGCTCGCGTTTGCGCCATCATCAGCAGCCACGCCTCAAAAGTCAAAGTGCCGTGATCGCAGGCCAGGAGTGGTGCGAGGCAGGGCAAGTGAGGGAGCGTAGAGCGGTACGCTGACTGAGGGCCTTGGGGCGAGTCGACGGTAACGCGGCAAGCTTTGGCGATCTTTGCATAAAATCCGAGACGATATGCACACTAGAACGGCGGCCCTGTGTTGCCAATCCCCTTGTAGGATGCATCATTGTTCATTAATGGTTATTTGCTTGCTTGCTGGCATGCTTCCACCGTTCCACGCAGCTTCTGTTACGGCCGACGTCTCGTCCGACCAGCCGATGGCCCATTCCTTTTCATTATTTTAACCTTCTTCGCTACTGCTGGCACTGCCCATCATCGTGCGCATATCAGCGGAGTAGAATCCGCGCAGAAACAATCTAGTCTCCTTCTGTAGCATTACGTTCTTGATGTACCGCCGCAATGGATCCCATACCCTTCCAAGAGCTTGTCCAGTGGCAGCAGCACGGCAAATTGCGCGAGGCTCGCGGCCAGGATACAAGGTTGCTTACGATGCAGCCAGACGAGGCATGGTGCAGCGCTGTGTTTGGTGTCATACCAGGGAGCGCCATGCAATATGCCTCTTGGTCAGAAGAGGGGACACGCTACACTCTTCTCTCGGTCTCCAGCTCGCACTCGCAAGCTCGCAATGCGAAGAGCGCCATGCCAGCCCTTGGCTTTGGCAAACACCAAGGAACAATAGTTTCGCGGTGCGCGGACAAGAACGACGAGTCGGACGACTTTCTTCGTTTCTCTTTCGTACACAGCCCTCACTAGCACGTCGCTTGACTGCGCACTTCATTTTCCTCATACCCACTCGCAGCTCTATACGACACGGCCATTGGCCTTGCGAGTCCTTATATTGCTGCCTGCCCGCCCTGCCCCAGAATAACGCTGTGGACATCTCCGCATGCGCACACTCGTTCGCGTACGGTATACGGTGCGCTGATACAGTAGTAGCTTTTGCCAGCATAGCGAGAGGATCAGATCTTGCTCAGCCACGGGCATCAAGAAGAGGGGGGCCCAATGGCGCCTAGAACGATAAGGCTACAGTTGTACAACACCACGGTACATTTCCTCATCCTTCAAAGAGGTCCCTGCAGGGTGTTGCTGGTGCAAGTCTCGGATCTTGTGCCTTGCACCTTTCCAGTGGTGTGACAGGCTCGAGTATTTTAATCAAGAATAATAATCATGTAGACGAACGTGACTGCCCACACGCACCATGTGACTGCCGGGCGCGCGTTGCGATTTTATGAACACGCCGACTGCCCGATAGCCCTTTCTTTCCCCTTCATTTCGTGGTGCGGATAGTCGGCTCAGACGCGATCCGAGTGCGAAATAAAAACCAGCAAACGGACTTTGCGACGACGATATGCCCGACCGACTAGAGGAATGCAAATATTCGGCCGAAATGACTGAGAAATCCTTCCGTTCGAAATACCGCTCGATTCCCATGTCTGGTCACCTAAGTAATTTTGCCAAAAAATGTTTAGCGATCATTTTCTAACCGCTGACAATTGCGGATGAAACCTCTTCAAATCTTGTTCATCTGATCAATCATTCCTTTCTCCACTTGGGCTCTGCGGGCTTTGTGTCCACTTTACTTCTACTCTTTATGTGCTGAGCTGACAAACCCGTCGTATCTTTCCATCCCACACCACCTCCAACGCCTCAGTCAGCAACGCATGCCGGTAGTTACATGATAAGCGTGCTCGCCTGTTTTAGTCAAGCATGCTGGTGGCTTTGTCTTCTAGCTGGTTTTTCCTCCCTGACTAAACCACGAGTCAGCCACCGCTTGAAACATGCCTTTACGAGGCCATACCATGTCCGTCGCTCTAGACTTGCGAATCCTCCTGCCTGCCCTTGATCACGGTACGCGCTGCGTCTATAAGCCGACTGCCGCGATAATAATGCGCCTGCGCGCTACTGTGTTTCTGTGCACTCTTTGTTTTTGCAGCGCCTCCTTTGGTTGCGTATATCTTTCTGAACCTTAACGCTACTGGGTCTACGTGGGTGCTTACGTAGGTAAGGTCATGTACGCGGCTGACGACCAAATCTCGCGCAAAGGTTGAACTATACACATGCACCTGCCAAACCCTCTTCCAACAAAATGTCGACAGATGAATCTCACAACTCTCCATACTCTCAATGGCACTTCCCGGTATTCGTCAAACTCATCGACTCGATCTCATCGACGTACCTTACAAAAACGCTATAGCAGATCACAAGAACCATCAAAGCTGTATCCCCTTATCAAGCTCTCGGACTTCCACCCGACATGCCCAAAATCCTAAAGGCTGAAGACGCCACTCTGAACCCAACTCACCGAACACAGCAAGCCGTGCTACAAATCAAACGACGAGGCGCAAAGCTTCAATCTGACAAAGCTGCTCATCCTATCTTGATTGCATCCTACGGGCAATCAGCATTGGAAGCTGGCTTCCTAGCTACCTGTCTTCATCGTGATCGCGAAAGCTTCGAAAGCCTCGTGGCTCTTTTCGTCTTTTGGGGGTAGGGTTTTGGATGTGTTGCGCGGAATTTTCACTTCAAGGTGCTGCATTTGTATGTGGTTTTGCTTTGTGGCAGCTTGTTGCTCAGTTGTTGATGGATCGTAAGGAGCTCTGTCGATCGGGGGAGGTTGGCTTTGGGGTTGGCTTTGGGCTTGAGCATACAACACGCGCCGAGCCATTTGCATTCGAGGTTAAGTATCGAATAGTCGTCGCCCTAATTGAAGAGCGATTTAGCACAGCTGGGCGGTTTGTAAGAAGTCACGAAGCTAACACTGCTTCCATAAGAAAATGACATAAAGCGTTTGCTCGAGAGGTAACCACCTTCTCTACCCCAGCAAGCGATCAGAATCTCATCCTCTCACGATCTCACGAATTGACAAATGAAACAAGCGCCAGATATGGACTCAAATTCAGCGGTAGGTGTAGTCAAATGAACATCGTCTACTTCACATCACCGTAGCACAAAATCCCACAACCACAACATCCCACAACACCATGACAACCCTCCTCCCCCAACTATCCCCTACAACAAAAGACAGTCATCATCACATCTCCCCTCCCACTCTAGCAAATCTACACCGTCCAACCCTACACCCCTCACACAACTCGCTAACATGCGGGCGCCCAGCGCTGCCACCCCATGGCAGTCTCTCAACCTCAATACCAGACCACCTCTTCAACCAATAACTCACTCTCTCCGCATACGAACCACCCGTAACGACAGGCTTGGCAAGCCAATTGCACACCTTGCAGCGCTGGTGGTAAATTCTGGCGTTATAGCTGTTGTCGGCGTATAAGCGGATTGTGGTTGGGATGGCTTTGCTCGACCAGCCGTTGGAACTGCAGGCGGTGTTGCGGCAGTGGAATTTTCCTGTGATGCTGGTGTCGTGTTCTTTTGACACTTTTGTGGTGGTTTGGTTGTTGTTGTTGTTGTTGTTGTTGTTGTTGTTGTCGTCGTCGTCGTCGTCGTCGGTGGGGTGGAAAGTGAAGGTTAGGTTGGTGGGTTTTAAGAGTTGGGTGATGTTCTTGTGTTGATTTGGGAGCATCGAGTAGGATTTTTGGAGTTCGGTTCGTTTGTTTGGCTTGCGTTGGCGTCGGTTTCGCTGTGGGCGGTCATTCGGCTGGCGTTGCTGATGCTGCTTTGGCTTTTCCTTTTGCTGCTTCTGTTTGTGGTCTTTTTGGTTCTGTGGGAAGGCATTTTTCTCTGATCGAGTCTGCAGATCCGCTTGCATCTGTAGGGCTTCCTGACTCTGACTCCCTTGTTCCAACTTGGTTTTGTTTCTCTTGAATGCCATAGCTTCTGGAGGCCGTTGCTTTGAATCAGGTCAATCGGCTACAATTGCAGATGGTGGTGGTTTGAAGAATGAGAACTTCGCGAGCTACCTTGCTGCCATTTTATGGCAGACCACCGGCCCATGACCAACAAAGCGAGCAAGGCGCCGTAAGACGCAAGACTGCCTGAGCATCTGCATGAAGCTGCGATGAACAAAGCGCTTGTTGTCTTGTCTCGGTACGAGGTCAACCGCGATTGGCTAGCAGTCTTTGAACATTAGATCACACTGCAGCAGTGCAACCGATATGCCTAAGGACGTAGAGCTCAGAACAGCAACGACTCATACTGCGGCGCATAGCAAATTCCTCAGAGCAGACAATACCAACACCGCCTACGCCTCCGAAAGACATCACAGCCTCATAGCTCATTGGCACCGGTTGCTTCGTTCGCCGTCGAATCCGGAAGAAAGAATTGGCAATCGACGCCGCAAATCCGCAGCCGCGCATCACCAATATAATTCATAGGCCAGCAGTGCAGATTTCCAGACCAGCATTTATCTAAGAAGCCTCAGCCCCGGCGGCGTAGAAGACGAGGTATGCACGGCGCGACGATGGGAGGTCTGGCGCTTATATTGCGAATTGGAATCTGTGGCTTTCGTGGCACCGGTTTCTCGCTTCTGCTGAGCCGCACGCACAGCCACACAAGGCCTTAGCAATGTGTGCCTGTATGCATACATGGTATGTAAGGTATACATATATGTTAAATAGTCTCAGTATTTCGAAAGGTCCATATAGCGCATGTGCGCATCGCCTCCAGTCCACCGACATGCCTGACATTCCGCCGCGGTCGAACCTTCCACTGAGCGAACTCAGATCCCATTGGAAAGCTCTGAAGAAGTCCGAAGATGATCGACAGAAATTGTTCGAGGTAATGCAAAAATGCTGCTTTCTTACCCAAAAGAACATACGGCTCACAAAACCCAACAGAGAATGTTCGATGAGATGTCCCAAGCCATGAGCGAGAACGGCGTCCTGCAAGAAAGGGTCAAGGATTTGGAGCACTTGAGAGACAACTTTGCGACGCAAAATCGAAGGCTTTGTGAAGGTCTGAACGCGTTGAAAGATAAGTTGGTCAGTCTGATTTGACCCTTGATTGACTTCGGAGCCTTCCTGATATATTTGTAGAACGCTTCGCCGTTCGTGTTGGTTCTTGTTGATGGCGACAGTGCATTGGTATGGTATATTCCACAACTCTTTGCAAGACATGTGCAGCTGAGAATATCCCAGTTTCTTGATGAGCTGGTCGCAGCTGGGTCTGAAGGCGGCCACACAGCAGCACAGCAGCTCAAGGGCACGCTCGAAGCGTATGGGAGAGAATCGTTGGGTTTGCAGCCGCACTGGAATGTCATCGTTCGGATATATGTCAACAAAACTGGCTTGGTGAAAACCTATAAGGATGCGAACATCGTACCGAAAGCGCAGGTGGTGGAAAACTTCATCATTGGATTCAACCGCGAGCTGCCCTTTGTGGAACTCATCGATGCTGGTCCAGACAAGGAAGCCGCTGATAATAAGATCAAAGGTGAGGTCCTCTGTGCTCGCCCATTAGATGCATGCTGACACTGCGGCAGAAAATTTCGGCTTGTACTGGCCGTGTGTGAATTGTAAGCACATCATGCTCGCCGGATCAGCAGACCAAGGCTATGTCAACTTCCTTCGACGCTTTTCGGACATCGACCAAAGCGGAGCGCGACTCACGCTCATTAAGTCTGTTCCTTTTCCAGCAAGTTTTCGGCAGTTAGCTTCTCGGTTTCCCGTCACCACTTTTGCATGCCTTTTCCGGGACACGAAGATAGTAGTCCCGAGCCGAGCTGTTCAAAGCGGCGCAATGAGCTATGCAGGAGCAACCTCACAAAAAGGTGCATCGTCGATCACGCCGCACTCTTCCTCATCGATCGTGCCAAATCGGCATACCAGCGCCACGTCACAATCCACGGCAAACCAAAGAAACATCCGTTTCAACAAACGCGGCCAGCGCTTAGACGACCCCTTACCACAATGCGACAAAAGCGTCCTCGAGCTTCTCCGCAAACAACACCTGTGCAGGCGTTTCTTCCTGACACGGTGTTCCCGGCCTGGCTGCGCTTTCAGTCACGCTGGTGAGCTGTCTAGTGAACACAAACGAGCTCTGACGCGGTTGGCGAAGGAGACGCCGTGTTCTAATGGTTCTACGTGCGATGATAAGGATTGCGTGGCGGCTCATGAGTGCGTTTATCGTGATAGGTGTGACTGGAGGAGTGAGTGCAGGTATGGTGAGGATATGCATAATGTTGATCGGGTTGTTGCGAGGAGAGTTTTGGTGAGGAATTAGAGATGTTGTATTCTTGTGGCGTGGTTTGTTCTTGATTGGAGTCTAGTGTGGCAATATGGGAGTGTCCTTCGCGGTTTGGGAATTCAGTGTACTTTTCCATTGACGATGAAGTCTTGATGGTTTTGGTAATCGCCCTCGACTCCTCCGTCCAGAAACTCTTCCATGCCACAACCGTCCACCCTTTTCCGATCCTGTCTAAACGTCATGCAATGCGTGTCTACCTAACCTGCCAGCACGAGGGGCCACTGGCTATCAAGACCACAGGACCTGAGGAACGCTTTCGTCTCTGTTGGAGTCATACCAGACAGGTTTCCTTCCTCAAGCTGTACGAGCAACGGAGTGGGCAAGCTGTCCGCAAGACTACCAAGGAATCCAATCATGGTCGTCTCGAATTCATCGATTGGGTGCTCATCCGCGAGTCGCTCGAGATGGTCCACAAGATCTGTTGAGTAGGAGCTTTGTTTCGCAAGCGTGGCGATGTAGGTGGATTTTGTCACGATCCAATCCGGTGATTCTCGCAGGATGCCATCTGTGTCTTCTTCGTGCTGGAACATGCGGATCGTCTCGTCCGCAGACTCGTTCAACTCATCACCATCTGTATCGATCTGCTGTCCCTCCTTCTCAGGGGCAACGTGATTGACTTTGTAACCCCAGGCAAATGCCTCATCGATCGCATCCGAGCCGCTGGCACCGCGAACAAGGTACTGCTCGAGACATGCTTGCAGCATGAACTCCCCGACCAACTCTATCAATGCTTTATTCAGAGTACTGTTATTCAGCTCGTTCCGTGCAGCAACGACAGCCATGAATGAAGGCAAGACATCCAGCAGAGCAGCACTCGCGGTCGTACCATAGAAGGCATCATCGTATGCCTCATCTTCAGCTGGCATGCCGAGCGTATTCAACACGTGTGCGCGATTCCGTTCCAAATCGTTCAATGACAACGGAAGCTGGGTTTCGAAGCAAGACATGTCGTGATTGAGCGATGGGACAGCATCGATGCTCCCTATCCACTGGCGAGCGCGTGACTTATTCGATTCTCGAAGTTGACAAAAAGCGTGAGACGAGGGTACGCTTGCATTCTGAACAAGGCGTTGACAAAAGAGTGTTGTGAACTTCAGCAGCAGCAGGCGGAATCGCAATTCCGAATCAGGAGTATACTGCGGATGCTTTGCCTTGAACATGTCTAGGAAGGCATCTATCATGGCAGTTTTGCGTTGTAGTGCTGGGGTATGTGCATGATTTGACTTCCGATGTGCCAGGACGGCGTTTGTGGCTTGATAGGACAAATAGTCAAGAATCATGTGGTCCACTTCCAAGGCTGCATCGGCATGCCCGACCTTTGTGTATATTGTTGCCTCTTGCGTCGACAGTTTCAGCCGCTTTTGCGCGTGCCCGGTACTTTCATCATGTCCGTTTGTCAAGGTGGGTGTGGTCACGGCGGAAGGGTGAACGCCGTCCCTGAAAGCATTCCCAGAACTCATGATTATCTTTGAAGGCTCGCACAAAGAAGACGCGCTCTATGCCAACTGCGCTGAGCCAAGGTTCGAACGATCAATACGGTCGTACGCGTCGTCACGCGTTCAAGGTGGTATGGGGGGTCTCGCTCGTGGTCTGTCGTTTGACTGCATCGGTTGCATGTTGTTTGCGTGCGTCAGGCGAAGGTGTCTGTTGGCTGAGTGACGGTACAAGTTGGCGTGCAATCACATGTTCCAGCATGTGGTTTCATTCACGTCAGTAAATGTATATTCCTGGGTAGTTACGGTAGTCAAGAAAGGCAGGGTAGTAGTGCAGCTACATCAAGCAAGCAAGACAGCTAGGGACCTTGGTCTGTGCGTGCCATCTTTTGGCTCAGGGAAAACGGCACTTTGACGGCACTCGCACGTCTTCTAGCCAGGTACCAACGCTGCCGCCTAACTTGTGATGAGACATGATGGCCTTGATTCGAGCACTTGACGGCTTGATCCTGTTCATCACACTGTGACATTATTGGCGTTGCAATCCCCCATCAGGCGCAAACACACAACTTGTACCTGAAACCTCCATACCAAGACCACGCGTGACAACGTCACAGCCCACCCAACCCTCCAAACGTAGGCTTCCTCCGTTGCCTTCCTCCATCTCCTGATATCTACATCCTTCCCGTTTGTACAAAGATCCTGAGCACTTTGCTACATAAGGTGGCGCCCCCAGTCGAATCAACAGTACGCATGATACCTGGCTCTATTGATTGCTCGGCACTGACTCGTCATGGCCAGAGCTTTCCTGCACCGCCTGATCCTATACGTCTTGCTGTTATATTCGCTTGCTTCACCCACCACTTCTCTCAATCCTTTCCCAAATCTTAACTCTTTGCTTAGCTCTTTTAGTCCCTTGCCAATTGATCAGACACCAGTAGGCGAAATGGCACAGCCCGGCTACCGTAGCGTGGCATATTTTGTCGTAAGTCACCTGATCCAAAACAAGATATCGATTCCGGCGGACCATCTCATATCATGTTAGAACTGGGCCATCTACGGCCGCAACTACCAACCGCAGGATATCCCCGCCGACAAACTCACTCACGTCTTGTACGCGTTCGCCAACGTTCGCCCGGAATCAGGCGAGGTCTACCTAACCGACAGCTGGTCCGACACCGACAAGCACTACCCTTCCGACTCCTGGAACGATGTGGGCACCAACCTTTATGGATGCCTAAAGCAGCTTTACCTTCACAAGAAACGCAACAGGAATCTGAAGATTCTCCTCTCAATCGGCGGCTGGACTTACAGCTCCAACTTCGCTGCACCAGCTTCGACCCCCGAAGGAAGGCAGAAGTTTGCCCAAAGCGCCGTTGCCTTGCTCAAGGACCTTCCCTTCGATGGCCTGGATGTCGACTGGGAGTATCCCAAGACTCCTCAAGAGGGATCGGACTTCGTTGCTCTGCTCGCCGCCACCCGCGCCGAACTTGACGCCTACGCCAGCTCTTTGTCTTCGAGACCGCACTTCCTCCTGACAGTGGCGTCTCCAGCCGGACCGACCAACTTCCCCAACTTCCCGTTCCGTGATATGGACCGTTATCTCGACTTTTGGAACTTGATGGCCTACGATTTCTCTGGTTCATGGGACCAGGTGGCCGGACACCAGGCCAACGTATTCCCTTCCAACCAAAGGCCGCAAGCCACGCCTTTCAGCGCCGATGCTGCCATTAGGCACTACGCGAGCCAGGGCGTGCCGGTCAACAAGATCGTCATGGGCATGCCCCTTTACGGTCGTGCATTCCAAAACACGGATGGACCAGGCACTCCGTTCAATGGTGTCGGAGAAGGCAGCTGGGAGAACGGAGTGTGGGATTACAAGGTAAGAAAATTTCATCTAATTTCATTCCATCTCCCCACTCGCTCTGATGATAAGAGCAATTCGCCACCAGCTGTGGCTGCGTTGTTAGAAGCCCGCCTACATCGTGGTTCCTTCAACGCTATTTGCACAAAAGCAATACGCAGCAATGGGCGCTTAAACTTGATCTAATCTGAACTCCCCCCGCCTAATCACCCTACAAATCAGCCCTTCTAAATGCCCTTTCAAGCCCAAAAAACTAACAAACCCCCTCAGGCCCTCCCGAAACCCGGTGCCCAAGTCCTGCACGACCCCCAAGCAATCGCCTCCTGGTCCTACGACGCCTCATCCCGCACCATGATCTCCTACGACGACCCGCAAGTCGCCAGCCAGAAAGTCGAGTACATCAAGAACATCGGCTTGGGCGGCGCCATGTGGTGGGAGACTTCGGGCGATCACCCCGGTAACAGCCCGGATAGCTTGATCAATATTACCGTTCAGGGCCTCGGAGGCTACGAGGGAAAGCATATGGAGCGGAGCCAGAATTGCTTGGAGTATCCCCAGAGCAAGTATGATAACCTTAGGGGCGGGATGGCGAATGAGTAGATTCTGATGTGTTTCTTGGGTTATGAGACATGGACATGAATGGAGGAGTGTACGTAGCATGATATTTAGGCAGCTTTAGATCGATGCATTGAATGAGAACATGGATATATCTTTGATCTACACTTCTGCCCCCCATCTAAATCTACCACCCAACAGCTCTACCGACCCAAAGGCCCAACAATACTCCCCACCATAACCGCCGCCTCCCTCTCCCAATTCTTCCTCGTCAGCCCCTCCTTCCCACTTCCACCCAACCCCGCAACCTGCGGCAACCGACTCCCGCGATCCACACACTCCCTCACAGCCTCCCGAACCTTATCTCTATTCGACCGCAGAGTCCTCGCACTGACGCCTCCGCGGTTCAGAATCTCCTGGACGCGGCTCGAAAGCTGGTTGGCCAGCGAGCGCCAGAAGTACGAGGGCAGAGAGGACGTGTCGAGGTGCCGGAGCAGGGGGTCGAGGAAGTTTGGGGGCTCGGTGGCTTCTTCTTCCTCCTGCTGGGTGTTTAGGAGGGGGTGGGGCGGTGCGTGGATTGTGGAGAGGAGGGCTTCGAGGGCGACGATGTTTTGGCATCGCGCGGCGATTTCGAGAAGGGTTCTGTCGAGGGTTGGGAGGGTTGCTAGGGCGCGCGAGAGGGAGGCGAGGGAGCTTGTGAGGGCTGTTTGGAGGTAGGTTTGGAGGGCGTTGATGAGGAGGGTTGGGGTGTGGGTTGAGGCTTTCACGCCCGGTTTGGTGGGCGAGAGGAGGTAGAGGGTGTGTAGGGCGTGGGTGGCGCGGGATTTGGTGTCTTCGGTTTCTTTGTAGGTTCCTGTTGTGCTGTTTGTTTGGGCTGAGGCGCTGCTTGCCAGGGAGCTCATGCTGAATTCTCGCACGGTTTGTTGGGCGCGAGCGAGGAGGGTGCGTTCTGATGGGTTCACGACTTCGTTGCGGAGGGTGGTCACCAGTTGGACTTTGGCCATGCCTTCTGCTTCTTCTCCCTTGCCTGTCGAAGCGAATAGCTCCCTCAGTCCGAGCAGCGCGTGAGCGGCAGGCACCATGCTCTTTTCTCCGCCTCTTCCATGCGGTGCGGATACCTCTTCAACCAGGCCTTGCAGCTGCCTTCCCAAGACCAGAGCTCGCTGTACACTCCTCCCAAGCCTCAATGTCTTCACCATGCGATCTGCCGCCAACCTAACCTGCTCCGCCTGCTCCCATCGCTCACCCACTTCCCGTTCCAATCTCTCATAGCTTTCCTTCAAACTGCCGACTTGCGATTCCAGCTCTTCCAGGACATGGCTGCTCGCCTGCGCTTGGGTTTGGGTGTGCGATACGATGCCGTCTGCATTCGTGGTTGTGAGGGTGTCGATTCGCGTGTCTACTTCTTGGACGTCAAACAGAACTCGTGAGAGGGGGGTGGAGAGGTCCAGGGGCGTGTCGGACGCGTTGTTGGTTGCGTGGATGAGGGTATTAGCGTAGGAGGTGGGGGAGAAGTCGGGTGCGAGGAGGGTTGCGGTGTCGAGGTAGGAGTTGTCTGTTGAGGCCATGGTTGGGAGAGATGTTCATTCGTATATTATATCATTGAGTGTCGTGCGTAATTATCATTCGAAAGGTGCAAGGCAGGAGACGTCTGGTGGGAGTATAGTTGGCGATTGGGGCAAGCTGCAAGTTACCTAGGTAGCTTGAATTGTTACGACACCTCTGAAGCTCAGCAGTTACCAGGTAAAGTGATTGCACTTTGCACCTGCAAACAATAATGCACCGTGAAATGAATGAAGCCTTTTCAGTCTGGTGCACCGATGACCGATACTGGGTTGAACCGGCTCTTAACTACTTCATTCTTAGTCCAAGATAATACCCAAGTAGGTGACAAAAACAACAACGAAAACACGACGAAAAAAAGAAGCACGTCAAAAAAGATCGCTGCGAGCAGGATTTGAACCTACGCACCCGAAGGTATTAGATAGCTGATTCAGATGAATTCAAGTCTAACGCGTTAACCACTCCGCTAGTTGAATGTTAGTGAATGTTTCTAAGGCCCGAATGGAGAGAGAGGATCCTTACCCATCGCAGCTGATTCGTTGAATCGGTTTGATGACGTAGAAACTAATCAAATAAATTATAACCCTTAAAATCTAGGCTAACAGTCAAACCTGTAGAGGATTCTTAGGAGCGTCCTCGACAAACAGGCAATAACACATTTCGAGCAATGGATTCGATGTGACTTCTAGGCCGGCAGTTCCAACGTTCTGCGTTAGTGTGCCTATATCAACTTGTTAGAGTATCACCAGGTGTAGTGGTAATTTGGACGCGAGAAGTAGCCATGAATCAAGGGTTAGGGTTGGGGCTATACATTGTGGATAGAGTGTTTACTTCCGGTACTAGGCGTGGTGGTAGACCTATCGAATACCTGTTCGGCCTGGATCATACCAATGAGAATATCTTGCAGTCATTTGAGAGCTATTGCAACGTTGTGTGGGTGGTTGTGGGTGATGTATCTTCGACGAACACGTAACGAAGTAAGTCAAGGCTGACTTTTACCGTTTGTTGGTACACCGAGCTATATCGAACAGCCATCGAAAGTATGACGCACTCCTTGTCGACACGATGGCAGGTACTCACAATGAAGCTAGTATCAATGTACATGTAAATAGTTGCAATGTGTCCCAAGTCTAAAAACAATAGAATGCCGTGGACATGAGCCGGGTTGGCGTCTGATTCGTTACCCATCGAGCCTACCTATGCAAAACCCGAATGTCACACACATTATCTCTATAAATGCCACAGATGAATGATGTCCCCCGATGCTTAGACAGTTCGATCAGTCAACTGTCGGCCATGCCACTGCTAGGCTTCTAATCACAATGCCACGCATGCATTATTAGGCCATATACGATAGAGACAAAACCAATATGGAATGGCTTCAATTCGACAGAAGAGTAACGGGTATCGTTCAAAAGCTATATCTATACCCCTACTCTTTCTCTGCTACCTTCGGAGGTCCCCCCTTTGGAGGCGGAGGCAATCCACTGGTTGGCTTCGGCGTCGAAGACCCAGATTCCAACTCTTTGCTCTTCTGCTCACCCTCCGCAAAATAGTCATCTAGACCAGCAACCGGTGCATGCGCCCTCGCCTTCTTAGCCCTTCCTGGTGGTGGGCCTCCCGATCCTGTTGGAGGTGGTGTTGGGTTGTTCAAAGGCATGTTGGCAGGAACAAGGAACTCCGCAGGTGCACCTGGCGACTGGCCTGCAGAGGCATGAGGGTCGAATGTAGACTTCTCTCCGATAGTTGCGGGCTGGCCACTTTCGAAGAGAGTCTCGCCAGGTGCCTGCGTCGGCTCCGTCAAGGCCGCAGGAATGCGGTGCAGCGCGCCATATCCCAACACACATCCAAGAGCACCCTCACCGCCCCAATTCTTCGCCGGTGTGATTGTAATCATCCTCGTAACATCGTACTCGTTGTTGTAAACATACAACCTAAGCGGCCTGTTCATGAACTCTTCCACAAGCTCGCCCAGTCCACCGTCTCCGCGCAGCACGCCCTCGGGCGATCCGATAACATAGTCGCTGTACGGCAGAAGGCCTGCAACGTCTGCTGGCGAGTTCGGCATGACGTCCAGAATATGCCACACATCCTCTCCCAAGCTCAGCGGACTCCATTGCAGCTGCAATCCCAGACCTTGATCATGCGGCACGCCAGCGTAGATCTCTCGAATGACCTGGCCCTTCGCACTGTATACTCCCAAGCTGATTGTTGCGCCTGCACAGTTCCTCACTTCGGCGGAGAAGAGGGTAGGGTCGGCATTGTCGATTGTACGACCGTTGATGCCGATGATAAAGTCGAACCAGGGCTCCAAGGCGATTTCGGAGTTGGCGTTGCGTAGGACTTGAAAGCCAAAGGCGCCGGCCGAAGAGGGTTTTTGAGTCGTTCCTTCGGCGGCATCGAGGCGGGATATGAAGCGATTAAGGGCGCCGAACATGTTGGCCATTGTGAGGGTTAACCTTTTATGCGGTGTCGAGGATTTCTGTGTCTCGTTTGTTTGAGGAGTTGCTTGCAAAAACCAGTAGGTGAATCTTCGATCAAAAGGAGGTCTTGTAGATTACCAAAGACAAGGTAACAACATTCAACAATAATCAAGCTGTCCAGTCGTCGCGCATCGCGTGTGGAGGGCTGACCATGACACCTGAGGCTCTAGCTCTAGATGCATCTTACCAAATACGGCCTAGCTTGGCTTGCTCGACTTCACTCGTCGATTGGTTCAGTCTGTGTTCGACGATTGCTCGAACATTTTTATTCCACCTGCCTGCTGCACCTCGAACATCACCAACGTCAGATCGATTCATTGCGACTCTGAGACATATCGCCTATCAAATTGGAAGTCGGTCTGCTCTATTCATCAGAGCCTGCGTCCCCAGTATCGCATCGCTGCACAAGATGGCTTCCGGAGCAGCTGCCGAGCAGGCCATGCCCGAAGGTGTCCACCACTACGACAACGGGGAGGAAGTCCCTTACGAAATCTCAAAATACTGGCACCAGAGATACGACATCTTCTCGAAATATGACGAGGGTATTTGGATGACTGACGATGCATGGTTTGGTGTCACTCCCGAGCCTGTGGCGAAGTAAGTCCGCCGTGCGCTTCACAAGTCTGATCAACCTTCCCTTCGATTGGTTAACACGCCTATAGTAAAATCGCAGAACATGTAGCGACTGCACCCAAAGAAAAGACTGTACTAATCGACTGTTTCGCTGGAGCTGGTGGCAATGCTATTGCTTTTGCCTTGTCTGGACGCTGGAATCAAATCTTCGCGGTCGAGAAGGACGAGAAAACCTTGGCTTGCGCCAAGCACAATGCAGAGGTGTATGGTGTTGCGAAGAAAATCTTCTGGATTCACGGCGACATCTTCGATATGCTCCAGACACGACTCAAGGCTGCTCTCAAGAAAGCAGTCGTCTTTGGCAGCCCGCCATGGGGAGGTTCGTAATGCCCAGCAAGTTAGGCTGGCCAGACCACAGAGGGAGTCTCCTTACTAACGACCAGTAGGCCCCACATACACTGATTACGAAGTCTTCGACTTGGACATGATGGAGCCGTACTCTTTCAGGGCACTCTACGAACCATTCTCCGCCACTGCTACCCACGTTGTCCTCTTCTTGCCCCGGACGTCGGATCTCGAGCACATTGCAAAGTACGCGGGGAAGAACGAGAAGCTGAAAGTCACGCACTATTGCATGTACGGTGCTAGCAAGGCACTCTGCGTGTTCTTCGGCGACTATGCAATGGAATGAGCTGGCAGCTGGGTTGGGCATCTTCCGATGACGGAGAGCGGTCAATCGCCATGCGCAATAAGTGCGACCGTGAACGCATCGCGGTCGGGGACTCTTGAGCAGGCATCACGCATACTGGATGAGGGACTGAGACCACACTAACATTACTGAAGCAAAAGCACTCAGTGCAAACACAGAGCATTCTACAAGGGAGTTACCTCAGACAGATAATCGCAACGAGGAGTGATGGTGTCGGGCGCGTGACGAAGTGCGAGGAGCAGCTGACCCGGAAAAGCGGGGTGGGAACCCGTTGGGCCCAGACACTGTTGTGGCGGTCGCAAGAACAACAGCACTGCAGCAAACATAAATGGATGCAGATTCCAGTAGACTACAAAGAATGCGATCGCAAACTACCCTGGGGACGGGCGCATCACATCGCCCGTGAAGGAAAGAACAAAGTCGCGCCCGACCCAGTTTGCGGCACGGGGCGGCGAAACGCGTCCAATATGAGACGGGTTTTGCGTGTATAAAGCAGCAGAAATACAACAATTGCAAAATCAAAGCAGAAATGTAATCAGCACACGTCGCACTATGCAGAAATAGCACTCCTGGGCGAGTGCAGAGTGGAGTTTGTGTTGTGCCTTCCCGTCGAAACGGGCTTAGCGCATGCCTGCAGCGCGTGTGATTGTGAAAGCTGCCTCCGAGTATAAATGAAGGAAGGCCCCGCGGCGCGCCCGCCCTCGATTGACTATCTCCCTCACGTCCCAGCTCCCACCACAACCAACAATACCGTTTATCGTTAGCCGAGACACATCGTCCGAATCGCCAACTTCCGCTCTATCATCACAACAAATCAAGCAATCATGCCTCCCAAGAAAGCAACCACCGCTGCCCCCAAGAAGTCGGCGCGCGCCGAGGGCCAACTCAGCTATCAAGGTGCGTCTCTTCGCGTTACTCACTTGCAACAACACCAGTGAGCCAATGGATCGTAATACGATAGATTGCTGACACCTTACAGAAATGATCAAGGAGGCCATCATCAACGTACGTGCTTTTCTGCCGCCCACATCATCACATCATTCGTGAAGCCCACCGTCGCGTACCAACACACGCGACCGACGGCTTTGCGACAATGCATCGCGCTTTGCGCCCATCACTCCTATGATCACGAAACTCATGCTAACATATCCTCTTGTCTACAGCTCAAGGAACGCAACGGTAGCTCGTAAGTAAAATTCCACCTCGCTGCCGCCACGCGATCCAAATTGCCCGGCAGCGGTCACCGCTTGTTCGATGCATCTTGCTAACCTTCGTGTTTCTTCAACAGTCGTCAAGTCCTCAAGAAGTTCCTTCGCCTCAACTTCCCCATCCAGCACGTCAAGGATGCTCAGTTCACCTCCCTCTTCAACCGCGCTCTCGCCAAGGGTTCCGAGGATGGCACCTTCACCCGCCCGAAGGGTAAGTCTTCCCAACGATCGATTCCACGCATCGGCGGAGAGTGTTGGCAGTGAACGCTCTCTCTGAGCGCACAACGCACACTCTTGCCATGATGGCATCGTCGCTACCATCGTCATCGCGCATCGTTCACCGTGCTAACCTTTTTGTCTTCAATAGGTCCCTCTGGCCCCGTGAAGCTCGGAAAGCCGCCTGCGAAGGCTGCTGCTAAGCCTGCCTCAAAGGCCGCTGCCGCCAAGAAGACCACCAAGGCTACCACCAAGAAGGAGGATGCCCCTGCCGCCGCAAAGAAGACCACCAAGGCCACTACCACCAAGAAGGCTCCCGCGGCTAAGAAGGCCACCGCCAAATCCACCACCAAGACCGACAAAAAGGCCACCACCACAAAGGCTGCCACCAAGAAGGCACCTGCGGCTAAGGCTAACACCAGCAAGAAGGCTGCCCCGAAGGCCGTAAGTGTCATCAAATCTTAATAGCATAGTATCATTGCTAACGCCATACAGGCCCCCGCTGTTGAGGACACAAAGCCCGTGGTCATGACCAAGACCAAGACTGGCCGTGTCGTCAAGTCCGCACAGCCCCAGAAGGCCGAGAAGGGCAAGAAGGCTGCTGCCTCCAAGAAGGCCGCCCCCAAGAAGGCTGCTGCGAAGAAATAAGCTCACCAGCTTGTTCCTCTTCCGCAACCTTTCTTTTCCCTCCTCTCCTGTCACCACCGTCGCCTGCAGCGGAGTCTTGGACGGCGCAATCAAGGCGTACTAAAGGCTTGCATGCGTGGGTGTGATACCAATATGATCCGGGTGCTCTTCAGGCAAGCACATGACGATGGGGTTTGGCTTTTAATCTTTTCATTCTACGACACAGTTCATGTCGCGGGGTTCTCCTTTGTTTTCTTTTATGGGTTCTTTTTGGCTCGGGCGTTTTCCTCCGATCATGTGGGCGCGGGATTGCGATGACAGGAGCAGATGATTCAGGAGGGAGTGTGTTACTATGCCGTACATAGCGGGCATGAAATGTGTTTATGTTAAATTCATTCGTTGTCGCAAGTGCTGTGATGTCTTTTCTTTGAATGAAAAGTACATGAATGATACAATTCTTTGGCATGCAGCCATTCTTCTATCATATTCTATTGGATTTGATCATGCATAAATGCATATCATCGTATAGGTAACCAATGGGACAAACGGTTGTCGAACGCGTGTCGCCGTTGCCGCGCGGTAGGGTTACCTGGGCACAGAGGCTGTGGATGGGTGTGAAGAGTTGACGTAGCCTTGTCAGACTGAGAGATCAAGTTCGTGTTGAGGACAAATCACGAGATATTTGGATTAACGTATGCGTAGAAAGTCACAGAAGTGATCATATCATTAGTAGGACTGTTATATACACTCTTATGCAGCCCACGAGCCCACACACCCGTGTTGTCCCTTATGACGATGTCTGAAGCGAGCTTAGCTTGGTGGGAATCCGGGTCGGTCGGTTTCCTTGCTGCGCTTGGATCATCGCAACCGAAAGCTGGGCCAAGGCGCTGCTGTTTGGGGGAAGACTGGCAGACCGACCGCAACGGCTCCTCGATAATCTCCACTGCTACCAACCCATCACCACCGCCACCACCACCTCCACCACCCCCAATCCTCGCCGCCTTACGTTTGCTGGACATTGTTGCCGCCGTCACTGCTATTCTCACGATACCCCCACCGCTGCTTGTTATCTGATTGCTACCTGCTGTACACATATCACCCCTGCTCTCCACCAGAGCAGACATACGAACGAAAGAGACTCACGCACGTCGCTGGCTGTGGCTGAGCATCGGAACCCGAGACAATTGCATCAGGGCGACCTGGAGCATCCATTCCACGCGATTCACGAGAGAGACGACACAAGAGACGGACACGCAGCGGACCCGGATCCCGCAAACCGGCCTTCCACGATTACAGACCTGGCGAACACGGCTTCCTTTCCCCAGGAGGGGGACAACAATGCCTGCCTGAGGAAGTCTACGGACCTCAATGCCGGTGGCATTTTCATGGTGCACAGTTTCGACATGCCCGCGGCCACCGCTGCCGCTGGAGGAGACGCGGACGCCGGCCGCCGTGTCCCTCACAGCGGCGGCGGCAATGTGAACGGAGTGAGCGGAGGGAAGAAGTACGGTGTTGACGACGTACCAACGCCTGCAGTGGACGATTTGCCTGGAGGCTGGCCAAAGACACCTAATGGCCCGGTGAATGGAGATGTCAAGGAGGGTTTTGGCGGCAAAGATGGCAGTGCGCTGAGCGTACCTAACGGCTTCTCACCCCAAGAGCGAACGGCTAGTGCTAAGAGCATAGCCTTGAGCACCCGGTCGAGGAGGAGCAGCCAAATGGAGGACGGAAAGAAGTCTAGTGAGCTTGTAAAGGAGGCTGTGCCAAGGTTAGGTGTCGCAGAAGAGGGCTATTTCCAGCAGCCCATACCTAATGGCAAGCCTGCTGCTCCGGTCAAGACATCTGCTGTCAAGTCCTCGCTTGCTTCTCCCAATGGAGATGCACCGGCGAACAGCACAGCGCCAAGATCGAACATGGCCATGTCGCCAATGACTCCTCACTCGGCCCTGCCACCAGTCGAAGAGAGCTCTCCTGCTCAAACGTCCAGTAACACCGGTCCCGATGGCAGGCTTAGAATACCAGGGACTGGCGTTCACCGTGCCTCGTCACCGCCGGCCTTTCACGCTCCAGCATCGCCTATGTCGAACGCGTCTCAGACTTCATCGGCTGCTGGACGCCCCGATGGACTCAGACACAGACATACCCTCGAGGTTCCAAAGCTTGCTACCTCTCGCACTTCTCGCGATAGCTCCGAACATCCAGTAACATCCACGGATGGCGTAGTTACATCGACCGGCCGCTTTTCACCAAACACACCCACCAAAAGACGTGGTTCGCTACAGCTGGCTCGGCGAGTCACTAGGTCAATACACTCCGACATGCACCTTGACGACGTTCCTCAGGATGAAGACGTAACACGATGGACAGAACACATCAAGGCAAAGCGTGCTTCTAAGAAGGCACGAGTTGATACAGACGACGATCGGGTTGTGGTTGGCACCAAAGTTGACGAACATCATGTCAACTGGGTCACCGCCTACAACATGCTGACGGGAATCCGATTTACCGTGAGCAGAACGAACGCCAAATTGGACCGCGAGCTTACCGATGCCGACTTTGGCGCACGACACAAATTCAGCTTCGACATCACTGGAAACGAACTTACACCGAGTGCAAAATACGACTTCAAATTTAAAGACTACGCGCCCTGGGTATTTCGCGATCTCAGATCGAAGTTCCGACTAGACCCTGCCGAGTACCTCATGTCTTTAACCTCGAAATACATTCTCTCCGAGTTGGGATCGCCTGGCAAGAGTGGATCATTCTTCTATTTCTCCCGAGACTACAAATACATCATCAAGACGATACATCACGGCGAGCACAAGTTCTTGCGCAAAATCCTCAAGGAGTACTACAACCACGTTTGCGAAAACCCCAACACTCTTCTCTCTCAGTTCTACGGCTTGCACCGCGTCAAGATTCCTTACGGCAGGAAGATTCACTTCGTCGTGATGAACAACCTTTTCCCTCCACACAGAGATATTCACAGGACATTCGATCTGAAGGGAAGCACCATTGGTAGAGACTTCAAAGAGGAGGACTTGGAAAAGAACCCACGCGCTACGCTGAAGGATCTGAACTGGTTACGACGAAACTTGCATCTCGAATTTGGCCCCACGAAAAAGGAAGCATTCGTGACGCAGATGCAGCGCGATGTGGCGCTGTTGCAGAAGCTCAAGATTATGGATTACTCCATGCTTGTTGGAATCCACGACCTTGGACGTGGCAACGAAGAGCAGCTCCGCGACAAGACTTTGAAGGTCTTCCAACCTGGTGGTGACAGCACAGAAGAGCAAAGCCATCCTGGAATGGGCGCTCTTGCACGTACGCCGAGTAAGCTAGAGACTGCGAAGCGCGCAAAGGAGCTAAGAGAGACTGTCAAGAAGGAGAAACCTGTTCCTTTGGATCAGATGCTGGACAAAATGCCCGAGGGTGCGCACCGCAAGGATTTCTACTTTTACGCGGATGACGGTGGATTCCAAGCGACGCACGAGAATGACTTACCGGGTGACGAAATCTATTATCTGGGCATTATCGACTGCCTGACCAGAGTGAGTTCAATACTTCTACTAAACTTCATGTTCCGCCACTAACCGGCCTCGCAGTACAATTTTACCAAGAAAGCCGAACATTTCTGGAAAGGCATGGGTGGCAACGAATCTCAGATTTCACCCATCCCACCTGAGCGTTACGGCGACCGTTTCATCAAGTTTATCTCTGGAATGACCATGTCTCGCGAGCGCGCACAACACGATCGCCTGTCAAGGACGATCGAAGCAGCAACCGGCCTGATCCTTCCTCCGGGCATTCAACCACCCATCAATGACCCTCATCTCGGTGGCTGCAATCTTCACGAAGACAGGACGGACCCGCCTGGTACGGAGCGAGTGATCGAAAAGGCAGAACGCTCTGCGGAGAAAACGATCCGCCATGGAGCCGACGAGAAGAGCGTCCCCGAGCGGTCTTTAGGCGCGGTCGGCCGCCAGGACTCTGATGGGGCAGTGTTACCTGTCATAGGAGAGGCTGCCGAAAGTTCGAGCCAAGTTAGCAGGACTCCCCCGGATGCCACTCCTCAGAACAGCCGCGACGATGTCCGCCGGCAAAGGAGAGCTCACGCGCCTCCGCCGATTGTCGGCAATGCCAACATGCCTTCGGAAACCATCGGCGAGGTCCCGCCACCCACACCCCCTAAGCAGGATGGAGCCTTCGAGGACCGCGAGGGAAGACCGAGCTGGGGCGGCGGCCCACCACCCACACCGCCCAAGGACGACAGGTACAAAGGCCGCCCTTCAGACGAAACGCAACGCGGCCGCCTGAGCGTCGAGAGCAGAGATAAGGAGCTGCCTTCCCTACCTTCAGCGACCAACATGAAATTCTCCGCTTCGCCCGCAAGAGCAGAGAGAAACGAGCTCGCAGACCTCAGACACAGATTCGGCTGAACTCCTCCCGAAGGCGCGAACAAACCACACCCGAAACACAAACCCAACAGGCCAATACGACGCCTGATTTTTTCTTTTTAATTCCTCGACATGTAATCACCCAAATCCCCCTTTTCTTTTGTCTCCGAATTGGGGTGCTGTTTTCTTTTTCTTTTCTTTTTCTCATGGGAAATGCTGGGGAGCGGAGGGTTCAATACAGGAAGGCGGCGTTTTTTTGTTCTATCTTGCTTGCTTGCTTGCGATAACTGTTTGTGCGCCTTGACTTGAATCGGGCGAAAGCGAATGGGATTGAAACTATATCTTATTACTCTGCGACTCCTCCCTTTTAGTTTGTTGTGTTGTGTGCGATTTTGTGTTCTCTCTTTTGTTGGATTAGCGCTGAATGGTTGGTGGGTGTGTTGTTGCTGTTGCTGTTGCTTTTGTGATTTCTTTCTTTCTTCTACTTCTATTCTCTCTTCCTGGTTTTTTTGCAGTACGCTTTTGATGGCGGAGATTTATCTTTTGCGCTTTGTTAGAATTGACTAGCGAGTTCTATACCATACTTGAATTTCGGTTTGAATGATGAGACCTCTCCTTTATTGCCAGAATTGGAATTGGAAGTGGGTGTGATTTGATGCTTTGTAATTGTGACCTGCTGGTTTGGGTTGAGATGCTGGTAGTTGGATGTGATGAGGCTGTCATTTAAAAGTCGATTATCTAACAAAAGCAACCAGTACGAACTCAGTATTGTTTTACCAAGGATACTTCCAAGCCTGAAGTAAGCAACGACAAGCTGTTTTGCCGGGTCGATACTCTCTGGTGACGGACTTGGTTCGATTAGTGGCGCCGCCATACAGTAGAGCCGCCCGGACTCTGTGGTACACGGAGGGCGTTGTTCCGCTGCAGTGTCTTTCGATGCCTAATCTATTCGGGACAGTATTTGGCTTGAGAACGGCTGCTATAAGACATGATGGGTGATATGGGCAGGCTTGTTTTCATGTCGAATCACGAATGACAGATACTTCTTCTGGGTCGTTGATGGATGCTTGGTGGCATTCGGGAACGACATCTTTGCGACCAGCATCTCAGCGTCGATGTCGGTGGGGTTTGGTTTCGAGCTAGGCAAAGCGACGACAAGCACTTTGCAAGCAATGTCAATTAATTCTTGTGCAATAGGCTAGCTCACAGCCTGCCGTCCTCCCACAGAAGACGTCCGGCCGTTCGGTCCGTAGTGTGTGTAGACGCCGTGCCTGATCGATGGCCTCCGTATTGACATAATTTCCATGATATATAGAGATACATGACTGCTCTGGAACGTTTGTGAGTCGCAGTTACATTCCACCATTATTGTACGATTCGCCGCTATGCATTTTCTGCAGTGCCTCGCCGCCGTCGCGGCCTTCCCTGTCGTCTTAGCTCAGCAGTCCGTTTGGGGACAATGTGAGAAAACCAAGCTTGTCTCGAACGGCAGAGTGGAACGCTGATATTCACAGGCGGTGGCATCAGCTGGTCAGGAGCAACGACATGTTCGTCCGGAAACACATGCGTGAAATTGAATGATTACTACTCCCAATGTCAACCTGGCTCGGCCGCAACAACGTCTACAACCCTCCGCACCACCACGTCTACGACATCGTCTCGCACATCCACCTCCTCAGCCTCCGAATGCACAACAACCATCACCATCCGGACCAGCACGCCAACCCAGACCACCTCCAGTCCAACACGCACCACGACAGGCCCCACAGTCTCTGGCTCTGGTCCAGGCTCAACTCTCCAGAATGGCTACTTCTGGATCCGCGCAGTCGCCGAGCCAAACTACCACAAATACCTCCAGACTTCGCCTCTCAACGCCTCTCCCGCTCGCGCCATTCTCTCCGGCAACACTTCAGCAGGCCAGTTCAACATTGTTGATGGCCAGCTTGTCGAGTTGATCGATACCAAAGGCACGGTCTTGTACGCCAACGTCGGTCAACAGCCAAGCCCATCAGCGACCTATCTGCCCGTCACTTTCACAAGCACCAAGAACTCGTTCGGCACTTTTGCGTTCCAGGGCGATACTGTGACGTGGAGTGCCGCCGGTGTACAGAGGCAGAATGTTGCCGCGTGGTATGTTTGTGAGGGACAGACCGTGTGGATCAATCTTGGAGCGTATTTGTATGGGACGCCTGCTGGGTGTGCGGACCAGACGGTAAGTGCTTGTACTCCTTCGTGGCCAGAGGGGCTTTTGCTGATTTGTGTGCAGATTCATTCTTATGGCAATTCTCGCGCTGATGCTTAGAGCCGGGGGATGATTCGCTTGTATCCTTTGGTGACTGAAGTTGAACGTTGATATTCGCTTTAGACCTCCAAGATTTCTGTCATGAGAAAATGTCTGCGCAGTTTGGCCAAGTGAAGTGTAAATCACAGTCAAAGATGGGTGCCAGAGAGTACATTGCCTTCTCCACATGCTCTCTTCTCGTCGCCGTGGCAATAGCCTGCTCGTGCCTCCTATGGATCCTCTCCGCACGTCCACTCTTGCAAGAAATATCGTCTGTAGATGGTGTCAGGATGATCATGACCCAAGACTGCCCCGGATGTGTCAACAGCAGACCCCAAAAGTTCGATGCCTTCCGCCATTCGTCCCTGCTTTCGCATAGTGCGCGCTAGGTTGACAACGTAGACTAGGGTGTGAGGATGGTCATCTCCGAATGCTGTCTTACTGCGCTCGACAACCTCCTTTGCTAGCGCAGCCGCTTCTTCGTATGACCCTTCATTGAAGCATATGGAGAATGCCTCACCCATTGCGCGGATCGTTCGTGGATGATTTTCACCGAGTGTCTTTCTCCGGGCCTCAAAGCTCTGTATGGCCGACTCTTTTACTTTTGCAGGCAGCCTCAGAGCCCTCTTTGTCCTTTCGAGCAGGAAAATAGCCCGTCGCGTTTCTGGATGCTCATCACCGAGCACATCAGTCTTTAAAGAGACCACTCGTTCGAGCAACTGTCTTGCGTCTTCATATCTGCCGAGCCTCTCGTATGTCGTAGAAAGGCTGATCATGCTTTTGATTGTGGCTCGATGATCATTCCCGTAGACGTTGCTGCGGCACGTAAGTACCTTCTCCCCAAGAGATCTTGATTTTTCGTACTGATGTAGGTCTCCGTATGCTCTGGCAAGCTCGGCAACGACAGTTAACGTAGAAGGGTGCAATTCACCGAAAATCTTCTCACAAAGCTTGAGCGTCTGCTCTCCAAGCTCGATAGCTTTACTGTGATGTCCATTGATCGTATACATCGTGACAAGTCTTTGGAAGCTTTCGCACGTAGCCGGGTGCTCTGCTCCATCCAAGTTCTCACGAATCATGCATACTTTCTGTGCAAGCCCAAGAGCATGAGCGTAGCTACCTTCCTGACGCGCGTATTCCCTGCACTTTTCAAACAGCTGGGCATGCTATAACATCGCACTCGGCGATTCGAGCACGACGTTGAACGCGGCCGCTCCATGTGGGAAAAGTGAGTGACACAGGTCCCGGTTCTTCTGGCCGGGCCGTGGGAAAGCGTCGCAGAGATTACTGATGAAGCGAGATTGCCAGAGCTCGAGATGTCCACGTTGTTTGACCCACTTCTGTGTTGCCAACTGTACCAGCCTGTGCATCCGGAAAATGTCTGGCTTTGCAGCGGTTTCGATGAAGGAGTACCCACGCAGGACTGCGATGCCATCCTCGAAAGCCTCATCATGGGAGCCAAGCGAGTCATCACTGTCGTCAATCGAGTTGGATACGTCATCTTGAACGCCCTTTTGGCTATCAACGGCGCCTGAGACTACTCGATTTTGGTCGGTTGGTATATACAAGAGACTCTCAGGTATGGCTTGTCGGTCAAAGCAGCTCATCAAGTACAACAGATCAGCGGCCGACGGTCTGACTCGCTCGATTCGTTCAATCGAGATCTGCCAGGTCAAGAAGATTGAATTCTTGGCCTCTCGATTCCTACGAAGATCTCCTTCATCACGGTCGAGAATGCTGCGCTTCGACGCCTTGGTCTTGGCTACATGATCGATATACTCTGCAACCGTACAGCGTGGTGTCCTTTGTTTGATGTATGCCGCAGCTTGAGTGATAGCCAGGGGGATGTGATCGAGTGCTTTGGCGAGCTCGTAGCTGTCATGAGGATCAAAATCGTGTCCAAGTTTGACTGTTGCGAGTGCACTCGCATGCTGTTCGCTCATGGGCTCGATGGGTATAATGCACTTGTCGTTCACTATTGTGAGAGCTGCGGCTTTACTCCTAGATGTGAGGAGTAATTTGCCATTGGGGCATGTTGGTAGGTAGTCGATTCGGCGTTTACCAGAGTGTTCCCCAGTGTTGTTGGACGCGGAGGCACTTTCGAGCAATATGACAGCATCATCAACGTTGTCAAGTATGACCAACCAATTTCGTCTGGGGTCGTCTCGCAGCCAACTTTGAAATAGCTGCAACATATTCGCGTCTGGTTCATCGCGTCCGCGGACTTTGAGCCAGTCTAAAGCATCTCGAATGCTCTGCTCGAATCGTGACGCACTGCTTGCGTGTATCCAAATCATCCACGAAGATGGATTGTGGTCCCGCAGAAAGTACGAATATTCGATGGCGAGCTGAGACTTCCTACAGCCTTGTCAACGGTGCCATAATTCAAGGTCTGTCCACAGGACCTACCCTAGCCCGCCTAATCCCACCAGTGCAACTCTGGCGGCATTCATAGAAAGTTTCGTATGCATCTCATCCTCGATAGATTTGCGGTGGACATAATCCGGGTCTCGTGGAAAGGGGGTGGTGCTCAAGGGCTCTGGTGGATATTCCTCACGGTCCGCTGGTTGTGCAAAGGTGTTGTATACATTCCCAGCATGGACTCGAGCACTTCCACTGATGGTGAGGTCTTGAAAACTCTGTCCGAGAGGCGATGGCTGTGAAGACATGGTTGAGGGCTGAGTGTTTTCACAAGGCTGAATGCCTTAGCAGACGTGCCTCATGCCATGTGTTTCCATTCGTTGGCAAGTATTTGACTAGGTGACACCCAGTAACAAAGGACCTTCTTGTTAAGAGAAGTTGCGCCAGCGATGCTGGTTGTTCACGGAAGCCTAGCACTCGTAAGGCTGAGTGTTCGTAAGCTCAGCGCATTTGTGGAACCTGATATTACACAGGCGAACGGCAAGCTTTCCAGAGCGCGCCGGATACTCCGGGGCGGGATTGTGCTGGGAATGTGATCGAGTATAGTCGCAGGCTACCATGGAGGATGCGATAAAGTGTCAGAGAAAACTGGTGGATCGAGTGTCTGGAGCTGAGAAGGAGATGTCGTGGCATGGCGCAGTCTCCTCAGCCCGGATTGGCTCGCTTGCCGTTGTCCTGCAGCCAGCTCGCTATTCGGCGTGTGGCATGCTCATACTCTCATAAAGTCAGCAAGGCACTCGAGAACGCAAAGTCGAGAATGACAGGATAAAAAGCACACGTTCAGCATGCGCGCGAGAGCTCGTCACAAGGTGCCTTGAGGTGGAATTGCAGTGGATCTTATCAGTTCCATAAGAGAATCTGCCGTGAAATTGAGTGGAGTTCATTCGTGGGTACTCTTCCCACCTTAACGTTACAACATGCTCGCATATCACGAGCATCATCGTTCAGCTTATGATAACATGTTGCAATGGTCATTCCTCATCCCACCAACCTCAAGCAATATCCCCAGCGATATCCACGGTGACGGTTTCCACAGTGCAACCTTCATGAGCGTAGTCGCCTTCAAGCACATCCAGCAAAAATTGCATGGCGCGCCCTTTCCCGTTGATAACTTCGGGCAGATGAGCACCTGCAGTATTTCGCTGGTACCAGATATTGGCCCCGTACGCGCAGTATCTCTTCACGAGCTCGTCGGTTCCTTCAATAGCTGTGATCTCATCGTGAATTGCTTTGTAGATGAACAAAGGCGCTCGCGGGACGCCGTGACCGCCGAGAGTCGCCTCGATGTTAAGAGTCTCCGCCAACAGGGGGTTGTAAAGAATGTCTCTGCCATCGCGGAAGTAGTTCCATAGGCTTTGGTTTGCGAATATTGCGAATATCTCGACGATGGTGAGATTGAAGCTTGAGAGGAAGGTAGTTGCGTTGTAAGGTCCAGTCTCGTGCAGCTGATCGAGTATGTATGCTCTGACTTCGGGATATTGTGCGGTCAGGCCCAGAAGGCCTAGCGGGATGAGTCCTGCATATGGATTGCCATTGACATCATCCACGGCTGAAGTCGCATTATCAACCAACCCTCCAAGGGCAACGCCAGCAATTCGCAACTCGGGTGCATACTGAACTTGCAACTCGGCCGCAAACTCACTTGCAAAGCTGCCACCAGAGTATCCCCAGAGTCCAACACGAGCATCATCCTTCAGCCCCAGACTCAACGACTTGACAGCCCTTATGGAGTCGAGGGTGGCGTGACCTTCCTGTGGGCCTTCGATGAAGGCAGCCAGAGGACCTTCAAAATCGGGCGCGTTCACGTACCAGCCTCGTCCCAAGCCCCACTCTATGTCGAAATACTGATTGCTGTTCCACGATGTTTGACCGACATAATAAGCATAGCTTGGGCTTTCATCGACGTTTGGAGAATTGTAAGGAATCTGATATGATAGCAAAGCGTCACCTGAGCTATTAGACTGCGACACCGATGGAACAAAAAGGGTCGTCACCGCCCAAGAAGGCCGATATATTGTGTCAGTGGTGCGGAAGAGTATATGGTAAGCCTGCGATGTGTTCGCGACTAGAGTCGTTAGGTTCCCAGGTGCGACACGGACTCGTAGCACATCGCCAGGAGCGGCATCTTCGAAACCAATGGGTGCAGTGTAAAATGGATCCTGGCTTGGCGGCAGAGGTGTCGTCGTGAGCGGTGCCGCATCAGCGACGAACAAAAATGACAGAAGCGTCGCTAAGAAGATTGGCCTCATACTGGAAAGCTATTTTGCAGTTCAAGTAGTTGAAGCAATTGACAACGGTGCCTGACCCGTACGCAGTCTTGTTCTTATATTGTATGAATATTGGGGTCAATACAACATGTACTACCACACTGCAGAGTAACGATGCGGGGATGCATCGTTAACACCGAAGCTGCACCTTAGTCGTCACTCTGTTTGAAAATGACGAGGCAAAGTAGGAGGCTCGGGAGGGTGGTACCATCAAAGTCCGGTTGCAATAATCATTCCGACTCGAAGAAGATCACCAGTCTGACTTGAGGAGCATCGCTGCCTAGGCTCATTTCGTCCCTAGGCGCATTGAAAGTCGCAAAGTCCGGCGGACTTCTCCAATCGCGAGAGCGAGCTGACTGCATGACAAGGCGAGAAGGATGCAGATGGTAGTGAGTACTCAATCGAGGCATCGGTATGGTTCCAGGAAGAGTATCGTCGGTCAAGACTCTGCCGTAGGCTCCGTTCGCGGTAAGGACATTGGTAATTGTCATATAGCTTCCTTTCAGTCATCGTGCTTATACGGCCGGTCAATTAGATCTTCCATTTCGATCTGCTCCCAGCCAGCCTGGTTTCCTGCATGGCCCATGCTGCGTGCATACTGTAGTCCGAAAGTCGTAGGAACATATCGCTGTCGGCCGCTCCATGCTGCGCGCATCTCGTCACCAAGGCAGGAAGACAAGGCAAAGAGAGCCAGCACTAAGACGAGGAAACTGGCTAGCCCGACCATCAGTAGTAAGAAGACGTTCATCGTTCTGAGTGTGATGATGATGTTTGAAGTCTTGAGGACTGTTTGAAGCGTGTAGTGTGTTTGTATGTGCATTTCGATCTGTCCAAATCGCAAGCGTGAAAGGCGTGACGTCTCATTGGCCGAGCTTGCGCTCCAGCACAAGCCTTCAGATTTCTCTTCGAACAACGAACATCACCTTCGTCATACTATACGACAAGCACATGAACTGACTCTCACGATGGCCTTCCGCAAGCGAAACGTGGCCATTGGTCGCCAGCCTGCCTCACCAGCATCACCTGGATCTGCTGCCTCTCAGGTGCCGACCCCAGTAGAACAATTTGCTGGTGTTCGACCTTCACCTTTGACATCGCACCCAGTCACATCCACTGGCGCACCTTCGGTCGACGGTCTCCTCGGTGGTCACAGCGGTCTTGCGCTCGGCTCAAGTCTGCTCATAGGCGAGCATGACACTACCGATTTTGCTGGCGCATTACTGCGGTACTACGCCGCCGAGGGTGTACTTCAGGGCCATATGGTGCACGTGGTAGGTGTTGGCGAAGGCTGGACGAGAGAGTTGCCTGGATTAGCGGACAGCAAGTATCAGCAAAAGCCGGAGCAAGACAAGGGTGCCGCAGACAGTGCGGCGCAGGAGCGGATGAAGATTGCATGGAGATATGAACGCTTAGGACAGGCGGGCGAAAGAGGTGCGTGTGGATGGATTCCCATAGTTCTAAATATCACCCAGACATGCTTCCTTTCGAATTCCTTCCATTTCTTGAGGTCGGCGCATCGCTGACGGGTAAGTACAGCTCTTCCTGATCGCTCCGTCTCTTCCACTACACAAGACCCGTCCCAACCAGAAGTTCCTTTCTACCACACCTTCGACCTCACAAAGCGCCTCACTCTTCCCTCCGATGCCACAATCAATCACATACCGTTCTCTCGCTCGGGATCGCCATTCCAGACCGTCCTGGACTCACTCCAGAACGCCATCTCTAAATCGCCACCCTCCACAGTCCACCGACTGGTGATCCCGACCATCCTCTCACCCGCCTTGTACCCACCACACTCGTCAAGGCCTGAAAACTTTCTTCGCTTCCTTCATGGCCTTCGAGCGATTCTTCGCCAACATCCAAACCGCCTGACAGCCATGATCACCCTCCCATTGACCCTTCACCCACGCACTAGCGCTCTCACTCGCTGGGCCGAAACCCTATCCGACGGTGTGCTGGAACTCACACCTTTCCCACACCTCATGGACGCCTCGCACCCCTCTCACTACGCCACCACGACTACCGCCAAAGAAGAGCAGCCTCAAGGAATGGTCAAGGTGCACAAGTTGCCGCTGGTGACCGAGAGAGGCGAAGGAGGCGCCGGTGTAGGAAATAGCATTGGAGAGGACTTGGCTTTCACTTTGAGCCGCAGGAAATTCCTCATTGCTCCCTTTAGCTTGCCTCCGATGGAAGGCGATCAGGATGCGCAGGCGGAGGCTGGTAAGGTGACGGCGAAGGATGTTGAGTTTTGAGGAACGATCGTGATTCTCCAGGCTTCAGCGAGCCTCAACGACGGGACTAGAAATAAACCTAATGGCCCACACATACGAATGGAGAAGATCGAGATTCATGAAATTGGTTTAATGTACTTTGTAGCTATATTACGTCGAGTATTGGACGCATGTGTCAAAGCGTACTTAGTTTATCGCTTCCGCTTGGGACTTGACCCGTTTCATCAGTCGTCCGTGGGCGATTTGCAAAAAAGCAGCAATCATCAGCTGCGTTGCGAAACGGCTGCTGTCGTGGCCTCAATGGCGTTTTGGTGGATGTAGCCCGTAGCCTCGCAGAATCTCCTAGCCAGCGCTCTGAATCCGCGAGACCTCACAAGCGAGCACCACTGCTGCAGGTGCGTCGTGGAGGTGACGATCGTAGTAAGCGTTGGAGGATGGCATTGCCACTATATCATCCACACAGAAGGGCGTGAATACTGTAGACGCCGTATTGTGTTCATCCAGTCATCGTCACATCCTGCGCCTTCCCTTTCAATTGACCATTGGCAGGTGCCTGGAGACCTGTCTTTGCTTCGGCAGCTTCCTTGACGGCGTCAGCGAGCACGCTCCTTGTCAGCGTGGCTGATCTCACTGCTTGCTCGATCAAACCATCAAGCTCAGAGCCAGCCTCACCCTTCATCCACATTTCCGTGATCTCATCCCGTGATTGCAGGTAAGCAACCAGACAAGCAGCCTTGATATCATGCTCTGAAGGCGTAGGGTCAACCACAATCTCATCCTTGCCGCCCTCTCCTCCGCCAACAAGAGCCGCGACGCCTCCGGAAACCATGTCCACGCAATCGATTCCAGCATCCACCAAGGCCGCGCTCGCAGCCGTGACGCACCCAGCAAGAACACTCATCGAACCCCACCCACCCGCCTTTCCACCTTCAGACTCCTTGCCCAGCCCATAATAACCATCCTCCTCTCCCTCCAAAACAGTAATAACCACATCAGCCGCGCTCTTCGGCCATCTCTCACCAATAACCACGCCCCTCAGCGCCGTCTCCAAATGCACGCCCAAATCCCTCTCGCCAGCATCCCTAACCCACCCTCTGCGGTTACGAGTCGCGAAAGGCGCAAATTTCACATGCGTGGTGAGCAGCAGGTTCGGCGAAAAAGCCGCATTCCTGGGCAATGGTCGCGGGCCGTGAACTGTACAGGTGATTTTGAGGCTCGAAGTCGAGGCTTGGACGAGACCGTCGGAGGCCTGTGGCGATTGTGGTGGCAGCTCGTAGTATGCGGATCCCGCGGCTGAGGGTACGATGCCGGTTTGCAGGAAGATCTTGCGGTGCTCGTCTGCTTTGCGGCTTCGCGTGGGAGGTTTGGCGTCGGCGGGCGCGTATGTGGGAGGGGCAGTGCCGCCCGCAGGGGCGTTTAGACGGCGACGGTCGGCCTGCATTGTTTTTGCTGGCGGGTGAGAAGGTAGGTGATCGTGTTTGGTGGAGGCGATTTTATGGTTGCGACATTGGGTAGGCTTGCTGTGAGAATACCTGTGTCTTATCGATAAGGCGCGAGCTTGAAAGGTTCGAACTTCATCTGGAACTTTACTTACGCAGGTCGAGGTATCCAACAGTAGATGATCGTCATAGGGAGAAAGATGATGCATATATACGGCTACATTAGTTGGCATACTCGCTCGCAGCTTTCAAAAATGATACTCACTGCGAGGCTCTATGATATCCGCTGCACTAAATGCGTTTGCAAACACAGTCTTCGGCAAACGGTAAACTCAATGGCCATGAAGGTAGGAAACAATGCCATCGCATGCTCCAATCCCATTCGAAAATCACTTTTATTTTATTTTAGGTAAAGGACCACTGCGTAAGGCACTCGGGATCTTTTGATGACCAATTGTATTGCTTCTGGCACATTATCCTTGATTTAGTCCATTTTTTATGTTAATTCTTTCCTCCGGTGAAACCACTCATGACAATTGAAGATTGGAGAGAAGCATGGAGAAGCCACACAAACTTGATAGGCACTGTAAACACCGTTACTAGACGTCTGTCCCCTTCTGTTGACCGCCGATTCTTCATACAATCTCATACTCGTTCTGGTATGTCCGATACTGGGTATATATATTAATTGATTTTACATCGTCGTCATTCACTCTCATGACTCTCACTTCTTCAGAGGCGGCTGCCCCTGCTCCTCCTCGGTATGGTAGTAGACCGAAGTCTTGGTATTGATAATCATTGTCTCCGAATGACTGCTGCCGACTTCGACGTCTGGCTCCTCCTCAGCGTGCCACGCGGACGTCAGAGTGCCGAACTCTTTGCCACGAGCGTGCTCGAGACCCTGCAGTTTCATTTCGTCCTCCTCGCCCGGGCTGCGCGAGTAGGGCCCTCTGTTGGGGTTTCTGTGTCTGGACTCGCCGAAGCGGCTGGCGTTTGTTGCGCCGTAGGATTTGTTGGCGGATGACGCGAAGCCGAGAGCGGGCATGATCATGCGGAGGAGCGGGCGGAGAGTTGCGCAGCAGGCGGCGACTATACCGAGACCGGTCTCTACACAGGACCAAAGGGCGACGTCGGTGGTGGCGTATAAGAAGTCGTCCTTGTCTTGGAGGGTGTGGACGTAGGGAATGCGAGCGACGGTTGCGATGGAGGCCCTGTGATTTGCTTGTTAGTTCAAAGGCATGCGGATGGATGGAGGTGAAAGACGTGAACACTTACAAAGCTCCGACGGCGAGAATCATAGCAACGGAGAACTTCTCCTTACGTCCCATTTGGAGGTTCCACACAAGGAAGGTGGGTAGGATGGAGAAAGTCCAGTCTCCCACGCAAGAGATTGCTGAGTATCCGTAGAAGACGGCGACTGTGATAAAAGGGTCCATGCAAGTGCCGGTGCCGCCAGTGTATTGCTCCCAGAAGTACTTTGATGGCAAGCACTGGAACAAGAAGATGAAGAAGAAGAATGCACCGTAGACCTCGGTGATAATGAGGGTGGTCCATACTATAGACTTGTGGATTCTGTTGACGCAAAGACGCAGCAGCATGATGCCGATGCTAGCCTTGATGGCCATGTTAGATATGATGTAAACCGGTTCGCAGAGCCACCAGAACTAGTTGTTATCAGTTTCTCTGTGCTATATGGACCGGGACGTGGTAGATGGTCATACCTTGATAGCAACTGGAAGCTCCTCGGGTGGTTGGATATCCCAAGCATGTTGTCCGGTGCCATGATGACAGCCGGTGATAGCGAATGAAGCAAAAAGAATGAAAAAGACCTGTAACGCAAACACGTTAATGGAAGACTTCTTGGATGATTGAACGTTTGACTTACCCAAGCAAACAATGCACACCAGTCATCCCAACCGAATGCCTTTTGAACGTGGACTCGGCAGTAGACGCGAAGCGCAAGAGTGATCGTGGTCAGAGCAGCAAAGAATGAATAGATGGTCACGACCTGCATGCCGCGACCAGCGATTGGAATCGTCATACTGGCGTTGGGACAATAGCAAGGTACGAGGGAATGAGTGGCTGAACGCAAACGTCAGTTTGTGAAAGAGCGTACCTACCACAGCAGTATATTAATCCAAACCCACATTGCACGAATCGACAAGCTTCTGCACAGGGATCCAGACAATCTCACGGTTTTCGCGAGAACAGTCTGGGGCGGATCGTCCCTTCATGGGGATGAGGCAAGTCCCTGGGAGTTGAAGGACATGACTCGATAGCATACGAGTTGCCTGGATGGTTCCGCCAAACTCTGATACGCTTTCGGTGGACGAAGAGGCGGAGCCTGAACCATTTGCGGCAAAAGAGGGACAGAAAGGGCGGAAAGCACGATTCAGAAGCCTCTTCGGCACGTGTGAAGAAGTCCACAGACAACCAGCAGCCCTAGAACCTTGTCGAACAAGTAGTGCTAAGGTCTGCTAGGGCGAAGTATCCGGTATCGCGGTGCTCCGAGGGTGCTAGGAAGTGTCGTGTAGGCCAATGGAGCGCACATGGGCGGTGAATTGTGTTTTCAGGATGCCGCCGTACCTGAAACCATGTTTACTAAGAAACGTCTTGATGCTGATGAGGTATATGTGTAAGGCCAGATGCCAGGACATGACTTGAAATATCTTCCAGACGTTCGCCACTGTTGTCTGGCGTTGGCTGCCGTCAAGACTGGCCGGCCGAGGGTCGGACCAAGGGGTGATTTGCGGACGTCGGTCCGCGTGTATGGCTTCGCTTGTTTTCTTCTTTCAAGTCCACATATCCGACGCTACGAGGCTATCTTCTGCTGGGTGGCAAGGAAATAATTGGGGCTGTACCTGCGTGCTTACTCGTGTACTGGGATCTATGATGGACGATCTTCCTCGACCCGAGATATGTCAAAATCCAATCTTCCACAGCAAGCCAAGGCCTTCAAAAGCCACAGGATCCATTCACACGTGATGCCTGTCAAATACCCAACGGTTACATCCTGCAAGGATTGCAAGGATTACAGGATCACACTTCGCCTGAGAACGGCAACTGCTGACGCTCGCTTCTGCTGTCAAGCTGTCCTAAATTGCAATGGTGTGACATTCAAGCGCGCACGGAGCCTTTGGTACTCCTGGGCCTGTCAACGGCGTGACATGCGTCCAGGCACCGAGGTTCTCTCCAGCGCACTTGGCGGAACCACACCGTCGCGCTCGTACGTCGTATCCTTGGAGAGGCGTTTGAAAGGCGCGCAGTCGTCCTACAATTCTCCCTTTCCAGGAGACGGACCGGCCTTGCACCCAATGGTCAATGGGCTTATAGCACGAACCGCTATAGCAGGAATCGCAATGGTAGAAGCCGAGACGAAAGTGAAAAATATACCAGGGCACCAATGGCAGGCATTGTTGAACTCGCCTAATACTGCGTTCGCCCACTTGCCGGGCTACACGGCTGTATGCAAGAGCCTAGACCAGGTGCCACAACGTGCCACAACGTGCCACGAAGAAGAAAATTGGTCAACAGTAGCAGGTAACGGCGACCATAGGGTCGGTCCATGTTTGACAGAACTATTCTCGTGAGCAAGGAAGACGACATCTGGCACGCATTCAGGCGAATATCTTCCATGATGAGTACCCTGTTACACGTACTCGCCAGAAGAACGATGCGTCGATGTTTTAGGGCACGGCCTACGGAGCATAAGGTACATATGTACAAAGGGTTTCCTTTCCCCTGTTTCTACGTCGATCCTTCTTCACGATATGCGGCAGGTCAAAAGTCAAATCGCTATCAAATCACTGAATAAGCTGATGTGTACACGAATTAGGTTCAGAGATTTCAAGGGCTTTTCAAGGAGTGCCGGCGACAACCCGACATTCTGGTTAGTTTCTCCTTGGTGGATGTTGGAAAAGCTGACCACACACGTGGTTTATACGCGCGACCGACTCGTTCTTGTCATGTTACCTTTGATCAATCTGAAGTCGATCTGAGAACGTACCGTCGTATTGGTGCCCTGAAGCCCGGCCATGGCGTTGCCATCCTCGTCGGTGGTGGTTTGCATCTACAGAGGCATGCACCCGGACTCTCCACGCTTTACCCCTGAACAGTGCGCCAACATGTACAAGCGTTGTTGGGGATCTTCTATGTGCCTACTAGGCTACCATGCCACATGTTAATGGCGGAGATCTCCATACCGCCATTCCTCCGTCCACATATGACTTGTCTTTAGTGCGGAGCGTTGCTGCGAAGACCTAGCCCTTGGGAGAATTTGATGTACCGCCGTTGATGCCCTGTCAATAATAATCCAAGCGATGATGTTCTGGATTGGCTGACAACTAAGTGTCTTCTATCGTCAGCTTCGCGAATTTAGAAACAACGCTTCACGACATGAGTCAAGCGAAGACACGATCAGAGATTGCGCTTCGACGCTGCGCTGATCAAAGTCCAACCGCTCCGTGAGTCGTGATTCGTATCCTGCACGCTCGATTCACAAACCCAAAGCCGCGATCTTTCCACGATCAACCAGGCCTCTGGGAATCCTCAGCGGTCCCTCACAGGACAGATGAGATCTCAGTGATTTTTGTGAGATCGACCAGCAACGAGTCTGGGGACTTGCATGGAGAAGATCAACATGCCACGCAAGGTTCATGTTCATGACCAGTCAGAGAAAAAACAACTGGATCGTCACCACATTATCGCGATTGCAATTTTGCACCCAACGGCAAACGACCGATGCAAGTCACATCCGCATACGGGATACCGAGAAAACGCAACTGAACTTACCTTCTTGTACTCTACTCTGCGGTGAATCATGTCGAAATTTTCGAATGCATTCACGGAGAATGAACAATGACAGAGCGAGCCTGCAATCGAACATCGTGACCAGTATCAGCATGTATGCGGCGAAGCCTTCAGAAATGGGCCTCACTATCGCCTTGCACTTTGCACTCTGCTTTGCGGCGAGTGATATTGCAATTTTTGAAGTCATGCTTTGAGAATGAAAATTGCAGGAACAAATTTGCAGCCGAAAGCCGTGGCCAACACGAGGGAATATGCTACGAAGCCTTCGGATCCGAGTTCTTACCACCTTGGGCAAGATTGCGAAAAGCAAGATCGGTAAGTATGATCGCAGGGAAAACGGCACTTCAGGAGCCTGTGGCTTGTGTGAGCGACCAATACGCACCATGACTTCGCTCTAAGGCATCACAAGATCTGGCACGATGTGATGCAGGCCGCCGAATGACGGTTTGAGATACCCTTTTGACTGCCTTTGCAAATCGTTTGCTCTTTACCCTAATCCAAACTGGTACTTCAAAATTTACTGACAAAGTCAATAGTTCTTCCACTCGCAATGTCCATATCAGAAAAGATCTTGCCATTGGTCCACCTGTCGCCTTGACTTCTTGCAGTCTAGGATACACACAGTGTGGTGAAACATCTGGGAATCGTCCAGACAAAACACGCTGAACGTAGTCCGGCGACGTCACATTCCTGCGAGAGAAATACTGGAGCTGCGTGAACTGTTCGCTTGGCTGGTGGCTACTATAGATTTGTCGATACCCAAGGAACATGAGCAGTCTTATCTGGATCACGTCGGGCCACTACTTCGCCGACGATATCCATCGAGAATCATATTCCCGTGGCGACCCTGCCAACTGCGTCTACAATGCTGGACTGGATGCTTGTTTCACGTAGAAGCTACCGCCGACAGTCGTCTTTAGCAGCAAAAGGTGTTACTGGTTACATTGGTTTGGTTGACCATCCAGATGAAGAGTCAGACAACTAGAAGCAACCTGTGCGCATGACCATCGAGGATACCCAGTCTTCTGGCCTTCTGATGTGTTTATCGTATACATGCATCACGGCACGCAGAGCGGCATTCATTGCAATCACATTCGAGATCTCATACTTCTGGGACGAGAAGCGTGAGCTGTGTCAGTCTGCCTCGCTGCTTCTGGAGCGTTCCGATACTCCATCTCAACAAGCAAAAGCTATGGAGCACAGTATAACAAGTCCGATAAAAGGACGAACGGCGGCGGTGCCTCAAGATTCATCGCCCATCAACACGTATGCTCAACCTTCAGCCATGTGACGATGTTGGTTTTTCTGTTGTCTCTACAACGCCCGACTCGTGAACTCCAGCTGGCATGCGAGGCATGGTTCAAATTGTCTGTGCACTTGAAGCCACACTTCTGAGATGAGTCAACCGACTATGTGCGACACGGGCTCGGTGCGAAGACTTTCTCAGATGACAATGGCCAAATCAATTCAAGGAGCTCAGCGAGAAGAAGTGCGTGGAGGAAAAGACAAGATGGTGCAGCAGACAGCGAGCCATGTCAACGACAATCGCATATACCTGCCTATCGCGGTATAGCGAATGCTGGAGTATAGCGCGGATTAGGTTTGATATTTGTGGGAACAATCATGCCCTCACGCCTGTACATTCCTTTTAGATGGCATGTTACAATTGCAATGACACGAAGGTCGAAGAGATATTGGTCTTTCTGGCCGGCTTAAAGCAGTCAATACGTCGAGGTACCGTGAATATGTAGCCAGAAAAGCCATATCGATGGCCTCGGTCAATGGTTTCCCCACAAGACGATGATGTCGGTGTCCAAGCTCGCGACAAAGCTCCAGTTGCGCAGAAGGATTGCCTTCTTATCCCGCCGCAAAACATCGGAAGCTTGACACACGAACCCAGCAGTCTAAGCAGAAACGAGCCGTATCTGAGAATTGTACTAAGGTGCCACACTTTCCCTCTTTCCCCTCTTCTTTCCTCTCCCTCTTCCCGCCTGATCATCACATCACAACGTCAACCGTCATCATGCAACCGCTTTTCCGAACCGCGGCCTCCAAACCCGCCCTGCGCTCTTACATCCAACACACAAACCGTCTCAGAGTACTGCCCTCACGAACATACGCCAGCATGCAGCACTCCGTCCCACCTCTCAACGACAAGAGCCTGCTGAAGTCGCAGGCCTACATCAATGGCCAATGGGTGGATGCAAAGTCCGGCAAGACCTTCGAGGTCACCGACCCGGCCTCGCACAAGGTCATTGGTACCATGCCAGAGATGAACAAGGAGGATGTACAGACTGCCATTGATGCCGCGGAGAAGGCTCTGGTGTCTTTCAGGAAGACGACCGGTCGTGAGAGGTCCAAGATGCTGAGAAAGTGGTACCAGTTGATGTTGGACAACAGCGAGGATTTGGCGAGGTTGATTACTTGGGAGAATGGCAAGCCGCTGGCGGATGCCAAGGGTGAGGTCACATATGCCGCCAACTTCTTCGAGTGGTTCAGCGAGGAGGCACCTAGAGTGTATGGCGATACCATCCCGGCAACCGTGCCTGGAAACAGAGTGTTCACAATCAAGGAGCCCGTGGGTGTCGCTGGTCTGATTACACCGTAAGTGCTTTGTATTCGCCATGTGCAGAGTTGGACGAAGCTAATATCCAGGTAGATGGAACTTCCCTGCCGCCATGATCACCCGTAAGATTGGTCCTGCTCTTGCAGCAGGCTGCACAGTTGTTGCAAAGTCTCCTGGCGAGACTCCCTTCACAGCCGCCGCATTGGCCGAGCTTGCTCACAGAGCAGGCATCCCTGCTGGTGTGGTCAACATCGTCACTGCGATGGAGAACACTCCCGAGGTGGGCTCAGCGATCACATCCTCCGACGTTGTCCGCAAGGTCTCGTTCACCGGCTCTACTGGCGTTGGAAAGCTCCTCATGAAGCAGTCCGCCGACACCCTCAAGAAGCTCTCTTTCGAGCTCGGCGGTAACGCACCCTTCATTGTTTTCGACGACGCCGACCTGGATGCTGCCGTCGCTGGTGCCATCATGTCCAAGTTCCGCTCCTCTGGCCAGACCTGCGTCTGCGCCAACAGGATCTACGTGCAGAAGGGCATCTACGACAAATTCGCCAAGGCTTTCACCGAGAAGGTCAACTCCTTCAAGGTTGGCTCGGGCTACGAGGAGGGCATCACCCACGGTCCTCTGATCCACGACCGTGCAGTCAGCAAGGTTGAGTCCCACGTCCAGGACGCCGTCAAGCAGGGCGGCAAGGTCCTGGCTGGTGGTAAGGGCATCCCTGAACTTGGCAAGAACTTCTTCGAGCCCACAGTCATCCGGGACATGACCCCGAACATGGCCATCGCACACGACGAGACCTTCGGCCCCGTCGCCGGTCTCTTCTCCTTCGAGACTGAAGCAGAGGTCATCGCCCAGGCAAACGACACCGAAGTTGGCCTGGCAGGCTACTTCTTCTCCAAGGATATCCAGCGCTGCTACAGAGTCGCCGAGGCGATTGAGGTGGGCATGGTCGGCGTCAACACAGGTCTGATCTCCGACCCTGCGGCGCCTTTCGGCGGCGTCAAGCAGTCCGGCTTTGGCCGTGAGGGAAGCAAATATGGCATTGATGAGTACATGGTCACGAAGATGGTCACGCTGGGCGGCATGGGCCAGGAATTGCAGGGTTCTTCTTAGTCGGGAGAATGGAAAGCGTAGGTAACTTGTACAAAGCAAACAGAACAAGATGATCCCCTTCAATGGCTCAATGGCTCAGCAGGCGATCTCACGTTACACGAGTACGAAGTCTTTGAGTGAGGTCTTTCTTCACGAGTTTGCGGATGATCCCGTGAGGTGGTGCTTTGGGAAGGAGCGAAGGCTGGGATGGAGCTGGGCGCGCGCGGTCAATGGCCAATGGCTCTCTCACAACACAACAAACTTGATTACTGCTTTTCGCCACCCACAAACACTTTTATTCGACGCCGGCCCGCAAACTCAATGGTATAAAACGCGCTGCTAGTCACGGTGAGCCGAATTAAGCTGAGCATTGCTCAGACTACCTATATCACTGACGCGTCACAGGCTACTACTTTCAGCGGTGGGCTTCTCATGGGCATTGGCGCCACAATTGCTTCCGCCAACTTGACGCCCTTGGACTGCAGCCCGCGAAGCGTTCAGCCTCCAGAGATTGGCGTCTCCATGGCTCTCAGCAAGCCGTACAATACCAGTGCAGCAAAAGATCACACGAGCCTGCCACAGGACGTCAAACCCCAGTCAGATACCACGACCGGCGCACCGCACGATGTCGACGCGAACGCAAATCACACCGACTCGGCAGCAACATTACCGCGGGGTGCCAGCATAGAAACAAATGAAGCTTACGCCGACTCTAGAAATGTTGCACAAAACAATACTACTCTACTCACTAGAACACGGAGCAACAAATCAGCACCGTTTCCGCTGATGAAACTCCCTCCCGAACTCCGCCTCAATGTCTACCACCAACTCTTCACAGACCTCACTATCACTCGCCAGCGGGCCGTGGCTGACCTCGACAAATTTCACGAAGCCGACCAATGGCCTAACAACGACCTCTCGGCCTACGTCAATCTGATCCTCGCAAGCAAAGAAATCAACAAGGAAGCTAAAGATCTCTGGGAAAAACAGTACACCATCAAGTGTTGTCTCTACTTTTGGCAGATGCCAAAGCTCTTCAATACTGCGCAGTCTTTGCAGAAACTAGGCGAACCCTACCAAAGCATTCGATACCTACTCCGGACCAGGTTTGACGAGGACGAAGTCAAGCTTGACACCTTGCCATTGATCCAGGAAGACGGGACTCACTTCATGGCGTGTCAACCCGGCTTTCCGTCGACCGAATTCTATTATTACAGTACCTTTTTCTTCGACTACTACTTCGTGGGCCGTATTGAGAGGATAAAGGATTTCAAAAGTCGCGGTGACAATGGCCGCAGGATCCCCGTGCGTATTGTAACTTACATGAACGGCAAGCAGGGTCTATGCGCACGCGTCAACTACCCTCGTCTTCAATCCTGCGAAATCAGTGTGCACCAGCGCAGACTATCAGATGTTGACTATCTCCACTACAACCAAATGACAGGTAAGTTCTCGGGGCTGTGCTGGTGTTGTTACGATGCCGCAGTGGCCCATGGTAAGGTTAGGATGTATGAGGAGTTCGCCAGACGTTGGGACGAAAGGTCTGTGGCAGGACTTGACTTCGTACTCGATGAGGAAATCCTGAGACTCGCGAACTGGTGGGATGTCGAGCGTTTCCACGACGAAAATTGGCTTTCTCTTGGAGGTGAGACTTCGAAGGGCGCAATGGCAATTGCTCGCAAGTATGATTTGGTCGAGTGGTTGAGCGTCGGGGCCATTTCACGCTTGGTTTAACGGGATAGCAAGGTTATATGAATCGCATGGCTGAAACGGGTGGTTTTCAAGATGAGTTGGGTACGGACAGGAATAGTGGTAAACGGACAGTCAGAGAGACAGTCAGAGAGACAGTCGTTCAAACAAGCCTGCTAATCAGCACGAACGGTCTTCTTCCCTCTCCCTCTTGTAGGCCTCGCACCACCTCTTCCCCTTCGGCTTTTCCTCGTAGGCGCCTCAAATTCGCTCTCATGCCCATCATCCCCACCTTCTTCCTCCACCTCAACAACCGCCTGCTTTCTCTTCCGTCCCTTCGGCTTAGCAACCACCTCACCCACATCCTCAGTCCCATCGCCAGCCCCACTAGCATCGCTCTCACCCTCACCCTCAGCTTCACCCTCAACAGCCTCACCCCCACCTCCCCTCCTCTTCTTAGCCTGCGCAGCCATCCTCTCCAAAGCGCCACCCATCCGCTTACTAGCACCCTCAAGCCTCTTCCTAGGCGCAAAAGCCTCACCACCCGGTCCCTTTCCAGCAGCACCAACGCCAACAGAACCATCGAAGAACTTCGTAATATTCGCCTGCGTACCCTCGTCCATGCGCCGGTTCATATCGCGAATGACCGGCACGAGGACCTCGTCCGTGCGCTCCTGCGACCAGCCAATCGTCGCCATGAGAAAGCTGCGCAGCGCGTCTAGGTCCGGAACGCCCCATTGGAATTGCTGGGGGTCTGAGTCGACTTCGGGGCCGGTGTAAGCGTCGTTGACGCGGGGGTCGGGGAAGGAGGGCGGGAGGAAGAGTTTCGTGGCGTTGCGGCGGAATTTCCGGCGGAAAGAGCTGGTTTTGTCGTCTTCCTTCGTGATGGTCTGGGCTTGCACGCCTTCGAACCACGTTCTGAAGTCCGAGAGGTGAGGGAACTCGCCGATGATTTCGAGCGCGGTCACGGGGCCCACGCCTGGCAAGCCTTCGGTGTAGTCTGAACCTAGAAGATGGGCGACGTCGATCATTTTCTGGCGCGTGAGGTCGAATTCCTTTTCGAAGTCGGAGGCCAGGTAGCATTCGACGAATTTGGCTTGGTTGAAGAAGTTCTTGTAGATTCGCGTGCCGCCGAAGAGGAAGCAGTCGCTGTCGTCGGTGACGATGCCGTCAACGAGGCCGAGTTGGACGAGCTCGGCGCATTGCGCTTCGGCTTCCATTGGTGCTGTTACGTAGGGGAGGCCGAAGAGGCGCAGGAGTTGTTGGCATTCGGTGATCATGATGTGTGTGACTTCGTCGGCGTCTCGGCGGTCTTTCTTTTGCTGGTTGCGCAGTTGCTTTAGTTCGCTCTCGTAGTCGGCGATGTTCTGGGCTGTGGGCTTGTTGTTCAGGGAGCTGGCGAAGCGGGCGTGCTCTTCCGCTTCTTGGGCTAGAGCACGCATGATCTCTATGTCTTCGGGATCTGAGAAGTCGTCGAATTCGTCCGCGTCGCCTTCAGCTAGGGCCGCTTCCTGATTGACGAGGCCGGAGGCATGCGCATCGGCCGTATCAGGTTCGAATGATGGCTCTTTCTCCGGAGGTGACGTTGGTTTGGGCTGCGCGATAGCGTTCATGTCGACGTCTTCGAACTCGGCAGATGGTGATCGAGATGCTTTCTGTGCGTTACCGCCTGCAGGCTCTGCGGATCTTTCTTTGGGTTTCTGCACGGCTTTGGAGGCTTCGTCTTCGCTCTCGCTCCAGTCTAACTGCTCATCATCCTTACCTTCCTCCTCTGACTTTTCAACGGTTGGTTGCACGGCGTCTTGTTCCTCTGACTTCTCGGCAGCTTCGTCAAATCGTGGTGTAAAAGTCTCACTCTCATCGCTACTATCGTCTTGCTGAAACGGCGGTTTCGCTGTTGGCTTTGGTGGCGTAGGCTGTTTATTATCCTTCTCGCCGGGCGTTGGAGGCCGAGCACGCACTTCATCTGCAAGATCGCCTAAGGACGTCGACGCAACCGGTTGGGCTTCAAGTTCGCTCTGAGCAACATCATCAGATGGCTCGAAGTCAGCATCTTCCGCCTTCTCCTCATCCGCGTCAAGGTCGATGACTTCGCCATTCTTGAATTCAGGCTCGTCTTCAGCATCGAGGTCGATAACTCCGTTGTCGTATTTGCCCAAAGAGCTCAAATTTTGACCCCGATCATCAAACCGGAACTGTTTACTGAACTCTCTGGCTTTCTTGCGATCTTCATCTTCAATCTCCCGCTGCTTTCTGATATTTGCTTCCACATCGCCGCTGAACCACGGCGGCAGAGGCTCGGCCTTTTTCTTCTCTTTCTCCGCCAGATCTGGGTTTTCGAAGCCTCCAGCCACCTCTTCCTTCCTCTCCTGCATCTTCTTCTTGCCAAGCAGGCTGCTTCCTAGATCCAGTTTCTCGAAGGGCAGGGGTCCGCTGAAGCCGTGATTCTTCGTCGCGTCATTAGATTGTGGCTTGGCTTGTGTGGCAGGCTTAAGTTGTTGTTTAGGCTGCACGTTATTGAACCTCGGGCCTTGGGGTGATGCTTTTCTTTTGCCTCGTCTGCTCTCAGCCAGCGCGGCCTGGAAGTCCATGGCATCGTCTTCACTTCCACTACCCTCGTCTTCACTTCTGGGTGCGGGCACACCGAACGATGTTACTTCGTGCGACTCTGGAGCAACATCAAAAGCGCGCTTGTTCACAATACTCGCAATTGATCTACCACTACCCTTAGGTAAAGGTTTTGCTTCTTCAACCGCCGATTGATGGAAGACCTCTCGCATTTCATCATCCTCGTCAGATTGTGCTTGCTCGTGAGGAGCGCCGTCTCCGTCGTCCTTTTGCATGGACAAAGCTATTGCGCGGTTGAGTTCCTCATCCTCGTCAACTTGGCTGCCATCGCCGAAGAGATCTGAATGACCATCCTGGTCATCGACGTCTTCATCAGGCTGCTGAGTCACAAAAAGCGAGTTGGGATCCTCCTGGACAGTCCGCTTGGATTTGCGGCCAATTCCTTGTCTCCTTGACTTGTAGAAAGCTTGTCGTTGTTTCGTCAAATGATCATCGTGGCGTTCTTCTCTTTGCGCAGGTTTTGGTAGTCGGTTGAGACCTTCGATCGCGACATCCTCGAATTCATCTTCTTCTGATTCTTCAGCTTTGGCTACAGGCTCGGGTTTGTCGAGATCAATGGCCTCGTTGGCGGATGTCCCCTCGTTGCTCACGACACCCAATGCCCAGCCACCCTCCACTCCATCATTCTTCACCAAAACGTACTCTCTGCCTTTCTCGCCAGAGACTCTTCCAACACCATTAATCCCGAATGATGCATCATCCATACCATTGATGTGCATCAGTCGTTGCGTCAATTCATTCCTCTCCCTAACACGCTCAATCTGGAACTTCGAGAACTCCATACGGTCCGGAAACATGGTATCGAGCTGTTCCTTGGAGTGGCCCATACGCAGACGACTTCGCAAACGGGCGGCGTTCAAAATATTGTATCGATCTGATGCGGGCAGAGATTTGAAAAACGGCGATTCGTAATCGATCTTGGAAAAGTCATACACATTGAGGTCTTCGCCGGTGTCAAACTGGCGAGCATACTCTTGCAGCTCTTCTATGCTCATGATCCGAGGATCGTTCTCGCCGCCCATCGCGTGCATCGAGTGGTCCATTTCGGGGAGGTGGTATTGATCCGTTTTGCGGAACTTGCGGTTCTGCTGCCTCTCCTGCTGCGTCATTTGTAGCTCGTCCACGTATACCATGTCCTCATCGCGTACCGCCTCTTCTTCAACTGGTGGCCGCTCTCGCTGTTCCTTGCGCTTTTGCTCTTCTTCCTCGGCACGACGCTGCATTTGCACCGCGAGCAGTTTGCCCGCTGTCCTGGCCGCATCGTCTCGTCTTCCCTCCCTTCTTTGTTTGCGTGCTCGAATGACATTGCGCTTGAGGGCGGGTGCGCCGCCGTCAAAGACGAAGACGGGTTTGATGCCGAAGAAGAGTAGCTTGCAGATCCGGCGAAAGAAACCGACTACATGGCTGTTGCGTAATGCATTACCCTCTTTGTCGCGGACGGCTTTCAAGAACTGGTATATCCAGATTGATGCATCTACCGCCAGACGCTTGCGGTTCAGTGTTTCCAGTTTCGTTGGGCGCGCGCATGGCTGGACGATGGACCAGAGGCCGGTGACACCCATGGTGTGTTAGGTGTTCAGGAAGGAGTGATGAATTAATGTTGTGGCGCTATATGGCGCATTAGAGGTTATGTATGGCGTACATGGTCCTGGCGAAGGAGTTGTGAGCTCTTCCCGCAGCGAATCTGTGATTTCGATGTTGTAGGCACCGAGTCGCGATCAAATGATGACGCAAGGCAACTTCGCTCCTCTCACATGTGATGGAACCTCAACCCTAACCCTACGCATCACTTGTCGCATCGTGTCTATTTAGTATCAACTTGGTCTGATAGTGTACACCTCTTGCGGTGATCCCGGTGTTCAATCTGATCAATCTGGTTGGTCATACTCGTCCAAGTACCCTTATCTGACTCATTCGCTCGTAGCACATCGAACACAGACTCCCATGGAGCGGAAGCATCAACATCCGAACAAAACATCCGAACCTCTCGACCCTCAATCCCCACCAATACATTAACGGCTCACCGAAACTCGGAGGATTATCAAGGAGAGATGCTTGCCAAAATCTTGGGCTATCACGCCACGAATCGCAGGATTGCGAGCGGCCGAATCATGATAATCCTCCCATACGATCGACTCTGGGGCTAATGTTGATCGTGGACCCTTGCGAGCCTTGTCCGCAGGTGATCTTGAACTACCGTTCTACCGAAGTCTCCACCTGCGAATGGGTTGTATCTTGGTGGTCAGACTTATTAATTACTGGGGTACAATCGCTTCTTTCACAGAGAGCAACAATCGTATCTCATCAAGCCATACCCTCCATTATCCTCCATCCCTCACTGTGGCACCGTACCAGCTGAACCAGACCAAGCATCTACACCAAGAGTTACAAAGGATCAAACAACAACCAAGAGCAATACAGCAAGATGCCGATCCCTCCAGCGTCCAAAGAAGCGGCCCAGGCCTTCGTGCAATCCTACGCAGACGCAATGGAACTCTCACTAAACCCAAGCACATCCCTCGAAACCGTTGCCAAAGCCCTCACCTCACACTATTCACCCAACTTCGTCGCCTTCAACAAAGGCTACATAGTCACAGCAGGCGAGGACCCCAATTTCTGGCTGACGGGAGTAATCACGCACCTCAAACGCTTCGACAAGGCCGGTCTAGGCTGGAAAATCCACCTGAAAGCGTCTCGCGTGGAAATGTTGAGCGATTCTGCTGCTGCTTGCTTTGTGACGTGGGAGATTGGGCCAGCGAAGGGGGAGGGTTGGTGTTGGGAGAATATTTACGGGTGGAGAGGGGGGCAGGGGGAGGGTGGGAAGGGGTGTTGGGAGTATAGTGTTAGTGATAATGAGTTTGATGAGTTGATCAAGAGGTTTCCTGGGTTTATGGAGTTGGAGGTTTAGATTGGTTAGGGTGGATGAGTGGCAATGATATTGGTCTTTGGGATAGACAGTCTTTATCAGTCGGATTTCCAAAAAGCGACGAATGCGACAGTCACCACATGCGTTCTCAAAAGCGTAGCAATGTATTTAGCTGTCGCGAGTCTAACAAGTGAAATAACAAATCCAAATAACAGTCCAAATAATGCTGATCCCTTGAAAGCTGGCGCCGGCTGCCTCGGCCCGCAAAAAGGCGCTACGATTCTGGAGATCCAGATGCAAGGAAGAGTAACCAGAGCTTCCACGATTAATTCACCATCCTACACAGACCCTCCAAACCAACACAAAAATACACCACAACATGGGCTGGTTCTGGGGAAACAGCGACAGCAACAGCACCGCTGGGAATGACCCCTACAGCAAACTCGACCCAGCCCTACGCGAGTTCCTCGAAAAAGAATCCCCTCTAAAATACAAAGACACCGCGCCCGCGCCCAACCCCACCGAACTGCCCACCGAACAAGCCTACCGCGCCCAAGTCGGCCTCGACAAACCGGGCCTGACGCAAGAAAACCAAGACCACGTCCCGCGCACCGACAAACCCGCCGTGCCGCCCGAATCCCTCTACCAAGACGGCCGCTACGCCGACCTCTGGAAAACCTACCGTCCCGAAAGCGAGATTCAATCCGCCTCGAAACCGGACCAGGATCGCATGCGAGATGTCTTTGATGCGTACAGTGAGCGCAAAGCGGCCATTGGGCGCGCGGCGATAGAGAACTGCGTCATGGAGCAGATTGCTGAGAAGGAGTGCTTCACTCATGGTTCGTACTGGAAGCGCATGGGGATGTGTCACGAGGAGAACAGAGCTTTCCTGCGCTGCTATGAGATGCAGAGTCGCTTCTTGAAAGCGCTTGGGTACTTGAGCCAGCCGAGGAGTGGGGACGAGGAGGAGCGAATCCAAATGCATGCCGACAAGCTGTACCATCAGATGCTGGATCGCGAGGCGGCGGCGGAGTTGGCGAAGACGGAGGGTACGGAGCTGCCGAAGCAGCAGCCGCTGATTAATGAGGAGGCGACGAGTAAGGCGCTGGGAGCGGATAGTGCGTGGTCGAGGGTGCGGAAGCAGGCTTCCGAGCAGAACATCTCTACTGCTTTGTCATCATATGCGCCGGAGAAGCAGGAGGTTATCAAGAATCGCATCAAGGATTTGAATCCGCAACAAAAAGAATTGGAGTTGCAGCTCATCGCTGCTGAGACGAGAGCGCAGCTGGAGTATGCTGATCAGATCAAGACTGCCATGGATAACGACAAGGAGGAGCGTATTGCGCGGAGAGAGAGGGGACGAGAGACTGCGGGAGATAAGTTGAAGAACTTATGGGGTTGGGACAAATAGGTTCACGAAGGTGGATGGGAAGGGAAGTGAAGGGAAGGGAATTGTTCAGCAAAGGCGCTGGCGGGAGTACCTTCGTGTATCATATATATTTGGGACATGTCTACATAACTACCTAGCAATGATGGCCTTTGTTCAGTCGTGCCAATCACAGGCACACCTAAAGAATTCAATTCCACAAGAGAGCTCATGCCTTGACGTCCAACTTGAACTTGTTCAATGGGCTGCCACGAACACCAACATCGATCTTGAAAACAGCTCCCTGGTACTTGGTGCTCCAGGGATACTTCTCCGGCTCCTCCTCTGCCGCACTAGTAATGACCAGTTCCGTCCCGCAGAAGGCAGGGCAAGTCACGCAGCGTGTGGGAACCTCGATCTCGGCAAGCTTCTTGCCCTGCTGGTCGACGCGGATGACCCGTCCGGTGCCAAAGCATGCGATCCAGAAATTGCCTTCTTCGTCCTGGCAGTGGCCGTCGGGCACGCCGCCCTCGTACGGGCAGGTAAATAGCGTGCTCTCTGACGAGAAGTCGATCTTGCCCGTTGCCAGGTCGTAGTCGTACGTGGCGATTTTCTGCGAGGGCGAGTCGGTGAAGTGGACTTTTGTGTTGTCGAGCGTCCAGCTCAAGCCGTTGGGGATGGTGATTTGCTCTTTGATGCGGTGAAGCGAGAGATCGGAGTCTAGACGGAACAGAATGCCTTCGTCCGTGAGGTTGCCGTTCACGACGGTTGGGTCGTTCATGCTACCCACGTAGAAGCGGCCCTTCGCATCGACTGCGCCATCGTTGCTGCGCATTCTCTCCTCGCGTGTGCGGCCTACGCCGGGTTTTCCACCACCGTCCTCCTTGCGCTCCTCGTCATTCCAGAACTTCTTGATCCACCTGACCTCGCCAGTTTTGCGCGTGAAGATTCCGTAGCCCAGCTTGCCGCCGAAGACGATCTCGTCGTCGTTGCCCTCGATGTCGGCCGTGGTGCCAATGGAGTATTCGAGCTGGTGCTCTTTCAGTGTGGATTGGCCTGCGGCTACGTCGACGAAGAAGAGCTTCTTATTGATGATGTCGACGAATCGCAGGGTATTTGTGCTCTTTTCCCAGAAGGGCGCTTCGCCTAGGCCGCAGGAGGTGGTGAGCCAGGGCTCGGTGATGGTGTATTTCTTGACTTCGTTTGCCATGTTCGTGTGGTGGAGCGGGTGCGTGCGTGCGTTTGGTATGGTACGGTATGCGTGGAAGAAGTGGTATAGACAATGGTATTTGGATGTTCTTAGTACCTACATGTATGGAAATCACCAAGGAAACGTCATGTTTGCGGCTCTGTTCTCCACTACTGCTCCGCAGAAGACTGAGCGATCATTCCAGACACGACCCCTCCGTTCTTCTTTCTCCAAGTGGCAGAGCGTCAGGGTCGCTCGCGCCGACGGACCGTGACGGGCCCTCGAGCCAGCAACCGAGAAATCAAAGTGATATGACTCGATTCTCACTACTCCTCACCGACTTCATTCATCCGCAATCTGCCTGATTGTCTAGTTGACTTGGTGTTGATCGAACATTCACATAATCCCCTCTCTCAGTTATTCGCCAACACGGCACAAGACAGCCGAAGCTTGCTGCAAGACGCTGAGGTCCTCGAATCTCTGACGGAATGGACTCGTACTTCGTATTGGCTTGTGATCCCAGCCGCACTTTCAATGCGATGCGATATATTTGACTCTGCATGCCATATCTCGCGCGTGATCGGGAGCATTGTGGCAGAAACGCATACCAGGATTGGTCGACCATTCTCGCAAATCGAAACGCCCGCTCCTCTGGTAAGATCTTAAGCACCAACACGGCGCCCAACTAGCCAACAAAAAGCACAAACGTGGGATGTGGGATGACTGGCCCATCTCTTACAAACACATCGTACAAGACCCCATACACACATGTAATCATGTACAGGAGATACGCGCCCAACGATCACCCCTAGCGCCATGACGCCAGCAGCCCATGCATGGCATCGCGCATATTTATGTGCAACCCCCCCACCATACGATCCTCATCAGGCCAACTTAAGATACGCCGGTTTGCCTCGCCTGGCGCCCCCACCAAAAGAACCCATGTCGATAATAGACAGGTACATATGTCGGTTCCGAACCCGGCGCATCACTGCACAACACACATCGGGACGTCTCAGCCCGCAAGCCGCGCCGCAACTCGTCGGGGGCCAAACGCAGAACCGTCACAAGCAAGCCCGCCTCCTGAGGGACGAGAGGTCTCACCTACATACGGATAGCAACAGGCTCGCTTACGGGCCAAAACGAAGGCGTGGCACCTCTCGATTTGACCGAACCAGCCCTGCTCTGAGTGACAGCTGCGCCAGGCACGGCAGATCAGTTCCAAGGCGCACGCAGCTGTGCGACTGTCATGATTGTTGGGTTTTGGGCGGCGGCCGCATCCAGCGCAGCCGCCTCGTTTTGTGTCGCCACCCTCGTGGGTGCAACCACTCCACACAGGTATGCGCATGTGCGTGGATGCGTGCATAGATCGTTCGGTTCGTACGTCGTAACATACATCCCGAATCCAACCCCGTTGCAGCGGTACGGCCGACTGCTTCCGGTTGCATATGCAGGTTTGGCCTGCGTACTAATCTTGGGGCTTACTACTGCGAGAGTCCGACTGGGGGCCAGAGGTTCGTGAGCGAGTGATGAGTGAGGAGTCGCAAAAAGCGGCTTTGGTACAGGTGCTCAATGTTGATGCACTCTCTGCAGTATGCGCCACACTGGGGACGTTGAGACGTGCGTCCGTTTGGGAACCTGCTCAGGTTCCAACCTGGTGTCTCACAAGCACTGCATTTCCGGATTCCCTTGGTTTGAGAAGCATGTAGGCGAACAGGGAAATGCGTGCAAATGATGTCTGTCTGATGTTGACGTGATGTGCTTTGGGTGACGGCTCTTGGGATCAATGTCTATACGAGCAATGAGCTCGAATGAGACGTGATTCGCCTAAAATCCGATATATGATTTCCCACCCATGATCTATCACAGCAAGGTATAAACAAGATCTCGCAGATATTCCTCAAGGGCAAAGGGCTCGACGTGCAACATGCACCTGTTTCATTTCAATCCGTCCCGCGAGACTGTGCCATTGCAAGTCACACGGTTCTTCACTTGCAGTCACTCCTACTTGAACTCGGAAGCGCAAGTGCCGTCTTGGGGTTGCGTAGGCGATTCTGTGCGGCCAAGAACGTAACGTACCATGAGTCCTCTCCCCGAACGAGTACCACGACGGTTATCTTATTCTCGCGGCATCTGCCATAGCCAGTCCCCATCAACAATAGTCCATCTACTACCGCACACCCGTACCATCGTTCGAACGAACCACAGCTAAGAAATCTCAACAAAAGCGTACCACAAAGCCAAAAATCCGCATAAGGCGACAAGTCCGATACGGCGAACACGGCGAGTGCCGGCGCCTACATATCGTAGGCAATTTCTCTTCCATGCTTTTGGGCTGAGCCCAACCCCGGCCGCCTCGGTTACAAACGTGCAAGTATCCTATCTCCCAAATCTGTCAATTTAGGTCGAGAACACACAGTCGCGCATGGGCATCGCATTAGTCGGTTATCATTTTGCGTTGCTCCGAGATGGATCATGGGCGGCTGGCCTCCCATGAAAAATGCATCTGGATGGAGTGGATGGAGCGCGAACCAGATTTGACGTACCTGCCTCCCTCCGTGTACCCGCTTCGCTTGGGAAAATAGTAGTGCCACATGTTCGATCAAGGATTTGAGTAGTTGGCTACCTACCTGGTCGCATGTGCATGTTGGTGTGGGCATCCCACCACCCAAGCCCCGGAACATGGCGCTGGCGTTTGGCCGCCCTGTTCTGTCAGCGGCGCCCTACAAGGTTCCCTATGGCGCGCGCCTTCACATTCTATCATCACCCCTTGAAACTCTGCCTTTGGAAGCGGGCTGGACAAGCAAGGAAGTCTGTTTTGGAGATGTCACGACGAAAGTGGCTGGCTGGCTGGCTGGCATGCACGTCTTTTTGGGGTTATAAGATTTCATCATATGCATCGTCGGCAGATCGTATGGGCATGGCATGGGCGGGCTTGATTTTCTTTCTACCTCGCAAGCTTATGCAGGTCAGGCACGCGGTGGCTTGCGGGAATCGGGGTGGAGACCTGTACCAACAACGCCATCTGTCGCTCAGCACGTGGGCGGATGAAACCGGAGTCCCGATGGTCTGGGAGCGAACCTGTCGCAGAAACAAGGGCTTTGAAGGGGCCTTGCAAACTACTCCTGCAGAGAGGGGATTTCGAGGGTGTTTGGTTCTGAGACATGCTTGTGCTTGTGCATTTCCCCCCGCTGCGGCCAAACTCCATCTTGCGAATCCTGGTTGGGATTTTATTGTCATTTATTATCGTTAAAACGGGTCTTGTAATGGGGGAGGTCGAAGATGAGACGGCGAAGGAACGGGTGAGATGCGGCGATTGAGAAAGGTGTGCATTACAAATACATGTGCCTGATAATATGCGCCGCACACTCGCGAGGAATAATGGCACTTTGGTTGGGGAAGGGAAGGATCTCATCAGCCAACACCTTTTTTTTGGCCGGCGGATTTGCCAGGAATGGGAGCAGCCACGTCGACGTGCATTTCTCGGTTGCGTGCAGCAATTACAATTCGCAAACAAGCCGTGCCTGCTACGAACTAACCAATGCGTGAATATGCCTCCCTTCGATGAGGTGCATGGATTGCTCGAGGAGTGCCCCCCAACGACTCGGCAAATGCGCTGCAAGCACTGCAAGTTGCTGTTCGGGGGATCTTCTCAGAGCTGTGCGCTTCTTCCATTGGTTCTAGACGTGCTACGACATGGTTCGCACGCACGCACCGGGGAGAACAAACCCAGGATCCATGATTTGATCCCCCCCCCCGTTTGGACCATGGTGGTTGCATCGCGAACAGGCACTACTACTGGTTGCAGGCAAATCTGCCCTGGCCCCTCGCTTACCTTCTAGCTTGCTTCAGCTATACGATGGCAGGATGGCCATGGGCGTGTGCGTGTGTGACAAACCCGGACAGAGCGCGAGGAAAACGTCATTTCGATAGCGCCGCTAGAAGGCATGGAAGAGACCGTAGGGCAGGGGCAAGGGCAGAAGGAAAAGAGGTTTCTTCCGCGAAGGATTCAATGGAGAGGGGCGGCGGCGGCGGGTTGGGGAGCAAGGTTTCTTCGACCTCCTTGGTACGGAGGTAGCGTGGCAGCAGTGGTTAGTGGCAGGTGAGACAATTTCTCTTCAATTTCCCACGAGGTAGACTAGGGCTGAGGTCGGTGCCTGTCCGGACGCAGGATGGTGTGACAGACACCGGGGCAGCAGGATGGTCCATGTGGGTGGGCAGATTTCAAAGTTCGACCACGTGCTGCGCCGTCATTGCGACAGTAGCTCCGGGCTAGGAGGTAGCACCAGCTTCGAGAAGCCCTCTGAGTTTGGAACTAAATCGCGGGAGGCGAAAAGGGTGATGATGGATGGATGATGGAGGAGGTGGAGTTGGAAATTGCGCGAGATGGAGCCGGCGCGGGTGGAACAAGGCGGCATGACTTGCATATGATACTCGTGATCGAAAGTCAAACGGTAAAAGGGGAGGCTGACTCGCATGACGAAATGAGCAGTACTGTGCGGCATCAGCACGTACGTACAGTACCTGGTAGTACCTTAGGCGAGCAGAGGGGAGACGGATGAGGAAGATGAAGAAGAAGGAGGAGAGGAGGAAGAAGAGAGCGAACGGGAGATCATCTCGGTAGGCGCCAGAAGAACAGAACCGGTGGGCATGGACATACTACACCGTCCAATGCGTCTCTTTCTATACTTGTGAGTACACATCATCGGACTGCGCGAGCTGTGACAGCAGGCCAAGTCGTGCATATCATAACACGCAGCACGCCCAAACATATAGTGCGTGCGTTTGTGCAGGTAGCATGCCACTCATGCAAAGCTGAGGCGATCCTGGTCACAGCGCGAAGAAGAGACGGGGCCTAGGGGCGTGGGTAGCGCAATTGTTCAAGCGGCATGCCTAAGAAAATTCACGGCTGGCGAGCCAATGATCAAATCGATTGCCAGGCCGAGGGTTGTGAATGCGCTGTCAATTAAACGCTGCGTGGCGTGCGACCTCCCACTCCTCGCCGTCCACGCCGCAGAGCACATGACCACGACTTCATGCATGTACGCCCGCCAGGCGAGCCAACATACATGTACTCTACAGTGTAGCACCAACGTGGGATGAGTTCTTCCAGACCAGACCAGGCGAGCAGTAGCAGCAGTAGTAGCAGCAGCAGCAGCGGGAGCCGTAGTGACATAGCCATAATCATCATCCCATCACGGGCCCAGTCGCAAGCACCGTTTCGCAATCCCTCCCAACGGCATTTCCCATTCCTCTTCACGGATCGCGACGAAGCCTCCCCGCCGCATATGCCGTCACCTCATCCCCCTCCCAATAATCTCCCTGACAGAGTTCGTGACGCGTGCAGGGCCCGGCATTGGATGGCTGTTTCACCGAGACGACCGCGTCCATTGACGCAATAGCCGCTGGGGCCCTACTGTACGCCATCAGCAGATACAGAGTACACGCTGTACGTATAGCGAACGCGCGCATAAGGGCGGCGCAGCAGTCAGTAGTAGCAGGCGTTGTTGGCGTGGCACTCTGCCTTTGATTAATTGTTGCTGCCCAACCTCGCTGGCCTCCAGAGGCCACCGCAACCTCAAGGCGTGGAAGCGAGGCAAGACCGCTCTTTTAGCTGCAGGCCTCGCCATCCTAATCACCGCGCCGCAAGGCCGACTCGCCCGCCATGGGACGCGAAAGGGTGTGTGCAGGTGATATAAGTCGCAACACGCGCAGAAGGCAGCGTAGCGCATGGGTTGCGGCACATCCTCTAACCCCAGTAGCGCTGATCTGCCTCTTGCCCTGCAAACGCACGACCGAGCAAAATTGGCCCATTCAAGGCCCCCTGTGGCTGCTCTAGCATCCTCGTAGTGGCACCACCATCACCCTCCAGGGGACTGGTAGTTATGCTTTGGGCTCGATGGAGGCGCAGCCAAAAAAGCAACATCAACGGCTGCTAAAAAGTAAGGCAAGTCGCCGTGGGGGCGTGCCAGAGGTGTGTGAACACGGAGTGGCAGCAGTAGAATTGGCTAGTCAGTGGTAGGGAGAGTCTCGACAGTGGGATGAGGTAGGTTTGGTAGAGCAGGGGCGTGTGCAAATGATACATGAATGGAGCGCTGGGTTGTGACAATGTTAATAAGATTGAAATCCTACTACCCAATATACCTCACACACACACACGGCCACATGGGCGCGCCGCATCAACACCCATCATCGCAATCATCCATTAGGCGAAGACAGGCGAAGATGCACACGCAGCATTTCCGACCTATGAAAGAAAAGCAAGGCGGAAAAAGGGCTCTTGCGCACCTCATAAATTAGCCTCGCGCTTGTTGACTGACTTGCTGCTGCGGCTCGTGCTGGCATGCTGGCGCCACTGAGATCCCAGTCTGCCTGTTCCTCTCCACTGCCGCAAGCCACCAGGCCCGGCATTTGGCTGGCGAGCTTGTCGTTAGTTACCCTGATGAGACCGCTACTTGCGTTTCCAATGCAACGGTTCTCGCGCGCCGTGGGCGGTCTGATCCCAGCGCCGGAGACCCATCCACACCCACCCATCATCCCATTGCAGCGGCTCGCCTGCCGGGTCGTCGAGTCAAGCCCATGCCCTCGGTGATTTACTCGACTGCATAACGTTTCGGCCTTGCTTGCGTGGTGGCCGCGGTGGCAGTGGTGGTGGTGGTAGTGGTGGTAGTGCCAGCGACGAACGGCAGCCAGGTCGTGGGATTGACTTGGGTGTCGTCGTAGCCAACATCCACCAACCGACCGCCCCGTCCACGGCTGCTGACTCGCGCCGCGTCCGTCAAAGAGGCTCGTGGCGGTCTGATATATCGTATACCCACCGCTAGTCAACCTTCCTGAGTCCTGTCGTCGAGGTCTGTAGGGCATGTCGGCCAAACGTAACGAGGCCAGGACGCAAGTTCCGGAGGTAGCGGTTCGTCAGGGAGCAGAGGGCCCAACTCCCGCTAGCGGCACAGCAATCATGCGAGTAGATCTGCGCCGCACGAGTGACGACGGTTTTTGGGTTTGGCTCCTGCGATGCGATGCCTGCCTGCCTGCCTGGGCGAGAGCGAGGCATGCCACTGATGCGATACCTCCCTCATCCCGGCCTCCCCGCCTAGTGAGCCTCCCCTCCCCCCCGGCGAGATACCTCCTAGTCCCGCCTGTTGTGTGTGTGCCTGCTTTACCCTGCAGAAAGGGCCCGCGACACGAAGTGGTGCCGCCATGCTTTCAGACCCATGTTGCTGGTTTTGGCTCTCTGGCTCCGCGCTGGCCTTCGCTCACGCTAAACATGACGACCCGCCTAATCCAAACAAATCTGACATAGACGTCTGCCCTTGGCCTAGAGGAGGGTCTGTCCGCCATCACACCGCTCCGGTATATGTACTGGCGATGACCCGGGTCGCGGGCGGCCCATTCCCGTCTCTCACTCCGCCCCTCGCCTTCCTATAGGTTCTCTAATCTCGACCACATCGCACCTTTCACGAGCCCATACGCTCGCAATCCCTCTGGCTCTCCCCCAAACATCATCACCCTCCATCCAATTGCGGACCATCCCACGCGCCTATCTCTTCAGGTTACTACGCATTCCTCACTGGCCATTACTTGGCTCGACATGAGTGGTTGACTTCTTCGACTGATCGTCATCGACTCGTTCATCGTCGCTACTGGAGAGCGACGCAACTCCTTCGATTGTTTATAAAAGCTCCTTGTCTGCGTCGGACGAGAGAGCGACCGGAACCATCACCAAAGTGGCTGCTCCCGACGTTCAAGGTCTTCACCGCGGCCCCTTCGCTCACGATCGATCTAGACCGTTGTCTAGTCATTGCTCGCCTCATTTCGATCCCCTCGGCACATCGCGTCGATTCACCAGCAGTCGCAACGCGGGCAGACCAGAGCTGATCCGCTCATGGTCCGACAGGGTCGGCAGCGAAGGGTCCCAAGGGAAGGATTTCATGTCCAAGCAGTCCGGTAATTGGAATCTGCAGGAAAGCTCGGCTGGACCTGGAAGCGACGCTGGACGTCCTGCTACAAGCTCTGTAGCACAATTTTCTCACCATGCCCGCCAGATCAATCACAACCCTCCGTCTGGCGCCCCGACGGCGACGTCTACACCACCTCCGCCACAGTCTGCAATACAACTCCCGCCCTTACCACAGGCAACGAGCGTGACCTCGGGCAGTTTCCCTCCTCCGAGGTCCGTCGGTTTGCCATCGATTCTCAATCCAGCAACAGAGGAGCAACCTCGCGGTCAAAGGCGAAAGGCCGATCAGCTCGACTCTCCGCCTTCATCTGTGGCTTCTCTTCCCCCTATCAATACCAGCGCCCAACACGCTGGATATGGACCAACATCTGCGACGCCCTCAAAGCTGGACACTTCTACGCAACCGCAGGCGCAAAACCGACCCACTCTCACCCCTCGATCGCCTACTTTCCACAGACCAGCGTCTTATCAACCATTCCTTCCTCCCACGGGTACCATTTCTGCTTTGAAGTCGCCATTTCCAACATCGCCTCGCACAAGGAGCTATACGATCGATACTGGCGCACAGCCTCTCCCGACTCCACCAGCCGCTTCCCGCTCCTCCTACGAACTTGCTGCTCCCCATAATGAACATGTAATGGCCTCGAGAAGAGTCAGTGGCGGTAGTGTCAACCGCTTGACCAGAGCACCGTCTTCCAGCGCCAGCCCTAGCACCTCCTATTCGAGCTTCAGCCAAGCTGCCGATGATCGTCAGCGTGCGGTGGGCATACCCATTTCTTCCGCTTCAGGGCAGAATGTTTATCAGATGATGACCTTGGAAACGACATCTGGCACCGTACAGCTCCCCGTGGATGTCCAAGCAGCCTCGAAGGTAGCGGACGAGAAACGTAAACGCAACGCGGGAGCAAGTGCACGATTCAGGCAGCGCCGCAAGGAGAAGGAAAGAGAGTCATCGACCACGATCTCGAAGTTGGAACAACGATTGAAAGCGGCGGCCGAAGATGCCGACTTCTACAAGCGTGAACGCGATTATCTGGCTGGTATTCTGATGCAAGTCCCTGGCGGCGATCGCCATTTCCCACGCCCACAATCACCACGACACCAGCGCTCAGCGACCATCGCGAACGCCATGGGCGCAAGTGGCAGCACCGGATATTTGTCTGGACCAGACCAATTCGTGGCACGCAGTCCGGAGCAAGGCCGCAATGTCCGCCGACGAACATCAGTGCATTCCTTGCCTCCACCACCTCCTCCGCCTGGCCCGATGTCTGGAACGCCCAGCACACCTGGTTTCGCTGGACAGCCGTACTCGCGGGCGCCGCCAGCGCCACAATCGCACCAATACCATCCAGGTGCCTCTGCCTCGACACTGCCTTCGCCGCTGGGCGGCGTCGGCGGTGCATCTGCACCCTCGCACCTACCTCCACCACCTCCACCACCGCAGCATCTTGGCTCCTCCACTCTGATGCAAGCGGCGCCGCAAACCGGCCCTTGGAACCCCTACGCATCAAACCGCCATTCCCACCAGCCTCCGCGGACACAGATTTAGCTCGCCCATATCCGGAGGGCGTTGCCATCACGTGCTTGCTGTTAGCTCGAAGCCTCCCACGGATCGAGCTACGCAACACAAGACCCATATTCTAATCTTTCTTTTGTTCACTACTAGAAAGCTAATTTTTGTTTCTCCGGTTTCCGTTTCCGTGATACACGGGCCGGCGCCCAGCCTGGTGGAATAGGAAGCAAAGAAAAGATACCCTTTTGCTTGCATTGTTGTTGTTGTTGTCGTTTTCTGCGGAGGAAAAACACATGGACGGAAAGAAGGAGAAAAAGGAAAACATTTCATTTGTTCATTTTCGATTTGGTCTTTTCCCTCCAGATTGTACAACTCGAGAGATACCCCCAGGATTTTTTTCCTTTTCGATTTCCTTTTTTGCTATTGGTTGCTTTTTTTACTACTAGATACAGTCTTTTTCTCGATTATCCAGCCGCTCTGCATAACTATTCAGTTCCTGTACCTAACTTGTAACAACACCTGCAAACTCAGTGACTTTGACCCTCTCTATTTCTCCACCAAGGATCGAGCACACGTGCTTTCTTTCGCTCTAAGACCGAGGTTGAACATCCCCTACCGTCAACGGACCCTCGCCTCCGCGGCCCTATCCTTCAAAGTCTAGATTCCATCCTCTAGACCATCCTTTCCGTTGCGTGGCGACACTCCCCCGTGACGGACTTGAAGCTTCAGGACCACAGAACGGCAGAAATGACTAGTGCGACGTAAGCCGATAGATCTACGAGGAAAATGCAACCCACGATATGCAAGTCGTCTTAAGGCGAACAAAAGCCGCGTGACTCAGCAACATTTCTCTCTGCAGCACCCCGCGGAACCTTCACCGCCCACCTCGTGCCTGTTTTAGTATTACGCCCTCTCCTGGCCCGTCTCGAAACTCAGAATCCCATTCCTCGGCGCATGTGGCCGCCGCGCTTTGTGCACGCTTGACATTTTGCGTTTCCAAGGCTGAATGGCGGCATGCATACTTTCGTGCTAAGACGTGCGTCGCGCAATACCATGACACGAAGCCACGAGCGACAAGGTTGATGAATCAATGACTGACAGTACGTGGCTGCTGTGTTAGGTTCACGAGGCAAAAAGTTTCACGTTCATGAGACGGCATGGCACCTCCGGTCGTCGGCGTGGCCATCCTCTCGGTACTGGAAAGTAATCAAGTACCCTGATCTTCCATTTTCCGAATTAGGGAGCTTGCGAGGCCACGAGTGCAGATCAATAGCTGTGCGTACCAGAACCCTACCAGTCTTATTCATATTGCTCATCCCTGGCTAGCCGGCAAGCGTAGTTCAATGCGCGCGAACGGCTTTTGAAGATTTTCTCCGTCGTGTTGCTCTTTACTCTGGTTACGGGCTTGCGGCTGGGCTGACGGAAGGCGGACGTAAATTTGCTTTAGAAGGTTTGAGTGGATTGCATATGAGAAAGTGAATCGTGAGTCGTGAAGATTCGAGTTTAATTGTTGGGTAGATGCGGTAGAGTTGACGTCTGACGGAGGTGAAGTCCGACTCTCCGCGGATCAGCGGTATATGTGCAGGATTCATTGGGCGGCCAAAAGGTAAACTCTAAGCAAAGGGCTCGCATGTATGTACATATAGACAAGGAGGTACGGAGGTAACAAGACTCCGGTGCTGTTCTGAATCTAACGCAGTGCTCAATTTACCTCTTTGATCTGCGTGATGCTCTTAATGCTCACAAGCCCGGTTATGCACGGCGTATACAAACGAATTTTGGGTTATGTCAGGCCTCGTCTAAAGTCTGCAGGACCGTTGGATTTTGAGGATTGGGTTTTTGGGGGGCTTGAAGAAAGTTCAAGCGTGGGCGCGTGGACGGCTGGGTTTCCTTTGCCTTTTATTAGAGGTGCAATATGTGACCTGTCATTTTCTTGTCGCACCCTCAGGGGACTCTGCTCACATGAGGTTGGTCGATCAGTGGATGTCAATCCGGATGTCGCGCATAGCGTGTTTCCCCACGCATGGCTAATTCGTGGCAGGCATTGCTGCTCGTATGCAACATCGGATTATACGAAATAGCATCATAGAGTTCAAAGACGATCACAGCGGAGCAACGTCCCGAACGAAGATTATTGGCTCGTTGAAGATCTCAAGTAGCCGGCGACCGAGGTGTGTGTTCACGATGAGCAGCACCTTTCGACCGCGTGATGGAAAGGTGCGATACCTGAAGGGTTTATCCTTACTACATGGCTTTTCGCACGTGTCCGTGGCGGCAATAATGCTTGCGTGACCCGGCTTTGTTTGAGTGGACCGATGCAGGACCAAGGGAACCAGCCATCTCACTATTCAAGGATTCTGTGCACGATTGCCAATATTGCTCCGCAAGGACGGACCGAAAAGAGCGTTTGACTCCTTCTCACCGAGCCGCACTACACATGTCCGGTCGTAATTAATGATCTAGTGTAATAATGTCGGCCGTGGTTATTCGCAACAATCAACGCACAAGCACGTGATGGCATCGTGCTCGGGGAATCGTGGGTCGTCAGATCCGTCCTTGAGGCTGAACTCTACTGTGAATACACTTCATAACGGGCAGACTCCGAGCCCTTACCCTAACGAACACGCCCATTCCTTCCCGTCAATAGCTTGCCGGAGAAACCCGCGATGCTCTCAAGGAGGTCATCCAAGTCCATGTCGTTTTCGGCCTTGTCCGGCAGTTTCCGACGTCCTTTCGTGGCGGATTTCACTCGTGGATTCGAGGGTTGCACACTCCTGACTTCGGGCTTATCAAACAACCAGTCGAGGTCTTCGTCGTCTGCTGCTCTCTTGCGCTTTTTCGGTGGTGATTGTTGGGGGTGAGAAACATCAATATCAGGCGTCGGGTCAGACTCCACAAGAGGTTGTGGCTTGCGACTCCGTTTTGAAGCAGGGGCTTGAGTTTTGGGCTGGTGTTCGAGCAAGTTGTCTCCCTGTTGTAGAGCCGCCGGGGCTGGACCTTGTTTCGCGACTTTTGGTCGACGTGAAGATTTCATCGTAAACTTGAGGTCATTGTCTTGATGATCCATCTCAATCTTCTTATCTTTGACGGGTTCATCTGTCGTCTCCTGTGGCGGTGATGGTTTTGAGATGTTAACATCGGACTCAGCAAGTGCCCGTCGTTTCTCAGGAACTGGCATTATAGTTGCCGCCTTTTCAACGTCCGTAGGTATGTTGTTGACGGCAATATCAGGTTCGCCAATAGCTGCAGGCTGCTCCTTTGGTGCTGGAACGGTATTGGAGTCGGGCTTCGGGATGTTTGCAGCTGGTTCAGTCGTGTCCTTGCTAGCTGACTTCTTCTTCGCGGTTCTACCTGCCGCTTTACGAACGACCTTAGAAGGCTTCCTTTCTGGAAATACCGGCCCTTCTTCAGGTTTGTTGCGTGCTGCGTCGGTAGGCAGAGAGACCTTCGTGGTCTGGGGCGATGCTTCTTGAGTGGGCAATGTCTGAGCAGCAACAATTTTTCTTGACCTCCCTGCTTCTGTTGTGGCTTCTGGCGCCCTTCTTAGTTTGTCCACTGGAACGAGCTCTTCTTCATATCCCATGGCCACTTTTTGATTGGCGCTAATAGCAGCTTGCCTTCTGGGCCGTCTCGTCGTCGTTTGAGGGCCTTCAGAAGCCTTGATGTCTTCTGTTGGACAGGACTGAGGTGTGATGGCTGCTTTGGCTGATGGCTCTGCAAGCTGTTTCGATTTAGTAGCCTTACTTGGCTTCTCCGTACCAACTACAGCATGTCCTGGTGCATCAGAGGTGGAGAAACTTAGTTCATCCACATCAGTGTTTGGGGGCATTTCTGCAACAGTCACTTTCTTCCCGGCCGACTTCGCTTTGGCAGGGTTTGCTGCCTTCGCGGGCACCGTGCTTGCTTCGACCGCGGACTCTTCAAGCTGTTTAGGGTGGACCTCGCTTATCGCTGCTGTCTTGGCCGATTTCTTCGTCCTGGGTTTTGCTTTGGTCGCTTTCGTTGCCTTCTCAGGTATTGTTCCATGTTCAATTGCCGTGTCACCAGCACGTACTTCTGGTTGATTCGTTTCGACCTCCTGCTTCGTAAGGATTCTGCCTTGGACTCTTTTGGATGGCTTTTTAGCTTCTGCCGTCTCCGTACGCGGGGCTTCCTTGGCTTCACGTTCTGGTGGCTTCAGGATCTGCGTTGGTTCCGTTGTGGGATCGTCGAGAGGCACCCCAGTTCCGCTTTCCAGCGTAACATCTTTCGTAGCGCTCTCCTGCTGTTTCTTCTCCGCTCGTCGTTTCTTGGGCTTAACACCAAAGATGAAGGTATCGTCCGCGGACTTCGCGTTTACTTTCCCTGCGACTGCTGCAGGTAATTGGCAAGCAGGCTTGCTTTCCGTTTGCCGATCGTCTTCTGTGTCCTTTTTCGTCGAATGACATATCGTTCGTTGTGCCTTTAAATCATCTTCCACTTGAAATCCTCGTTGAAGCCTCCGAGGCTTCTTGATAGATTTTGGCTGTGTTTCGGCATCGTCCTCCAATTGAAGTTTCCGGCGAGCCCGTTGTGGCTTCTTTACTGAGTTTGTTTGTGCATTTGTCACAGGTTGCTCTGTACAACTCTCATGCTGTCCCACGACCGGCTGTTCTGCTCGCGAACCGTAGGAAGCAGAAGGTTGTTGCGCGTCTCCAACATTTTCATTGTGACCTCCCGAAGTTTTGCGCCGTTTCGCAGGCGGCTCGATTGGCGGATTGGCTGATGCGACAGCTTCGAAGGTAGGCGGGGGTAATCCGAAGGAGAAACCGAAGTCTGCTGTGATCGCTCGAACACTACGCATATATCCATCAACAACAGCTCAAAGCCATCGTTCCAAGCTTGCTCACCTACCCAGCTCCCCTCTGGCGCATAAGATGTCGTTCGACTCTACTCTCTGCAGGATTGTCAGCGATCGCAGAAGCAGTCGAATCCAGAGAATGACGCACCTTTAGCTAGAGTACCTTGTGACATGCTGTAAGTAAAAGATATACTAGTCGCGCCGAATGCGCCGAATGCCTGCTGCTGGAATGCTCAGATGAGAGGTCTGTTTGGTCAAAGCCGATTCGCCTGTGTTGACGTCTTACCTCATTCGGAGCTTCGACATGCAGATAAGGTTCGGCGCGGGGCGGAGCCGAGGCTAGCATGGCGCGCGTTGCTCCCAGTCCTGGCTTTGTTTATGTACGTCGTCAGGTTTCAAGCCGATGGTGTCGACAATCCTTAACAGCAACAGCGATATCGACCCACGAGAACGGCGCAAATAACGATCAGCGAAACCAGAGACATTAGAAAGCATGGTGTGTATATGCGACCCTCTTGCGACCAGAGGAGCCTTTGCTCACCAAAACACAGTCTACATTCCGAGCATCTACCCTATCCCCAGGCGGATCAGACACAGGGAGTGTGCGGCAGTCACCATTCCGCCGCCAGAACTCGCACGCCGGTCAAAGAGCATCTACACCCACGAGCTCTCCAACAAAGTCATCCACAGCAGGCACACCCGTTAGGATGGGTTCCTTGTCACCAGAGAAGGCCTCGCCCTTCGTTCGCCGTCCCAGCCAGATCAGCAATCAGGCATCACCGCGACCTTCAAGCCCTCTCGCGCGCCCACCGAGCTTCGGACCGCCTCTCAGAAACACAGGAGGACTTGGAAACAAAACAAGAGAAGGAAGTGGCAGTAGCGGCGCGAGCGTAGAGCAATTGGAATCCCCTTCAGTATCCCCAACCCGCCGCATTTCACCTCTCGAGATTCCTAGGTCCCCAGTAGCCGAGTCGCCCTCACCTCTGGACGGAATGCCTCCACCTCCAATCCGCGAGCTACCAAGTGCCAGTCTCCCCGTCCCAAGTCAAGCGAGCCTTCGTCCCACGGCGCAGCGTACCGTCACAGCCTCATCAGCATCAACCATCCGCCAGCCTGTCTTCAGCGCACCAAAGTCCCCACAAACCCTACCACAGTCTCGAACAGTCCGACCTGGAGCGCCAACACGCGGCACCAGCGCATACACCTCCCTCCCACCACCTCTCCTGCACGCCCTCCGATCCAGCTTCGAGATCCTCGATCCTTCAGCCACAGGCAGCATCACACCATCTACACTTCCCGAGACGCTCGAGCAAATCGGTCTCCCTGCGCCCAGTCCAGCACAGCTGACAGCGCACTTCCCTGCGCCACACTCCGCCGGCCTGAACCTGGCAACTTACCTCGACACGCTTTCCGCACCCTTAACCCAGCTCTCCCCTCCTGACGAGCTCCTCGCAGCATTCGCGGCCTTCGACACAGACGACAGCGGCCAAATTGACGCGAGAGAGCTGCGCGAGGCTCTTCTGAAGACTGGACCAGAGCCGGGAGAGGAAGACTACCGCATGTCCGAGAGCGAAGTCGACGGCGTCCTCGGCGAGTTCGTGGGAAGGAGAGCGTTCGGCGCCAAGGGCTTGAATGCCGCAAAAGGAAAAGGCGAGGTCTTCCGGTACAGGGACTTCATGGCAAATCTCAGTGGCGGTGGTGGAGGAGAGCAGGAGCAGGGTATCATGGCTTGATTCGATTGACGACCGTATTTCTTCCTGCACGTATCTTGTTTGTGCGCTTTCTCCACGTTGCGTTCTGAAGGCGCAACCTCTTGGATTTTGTATACTTCCCCCCTTTACCTTAATGGCGTTCTACGAGACAGGATCTAGGCACACTAAGGACCGACTACCTATTTGATGGGTCAAATGGCAACAATGACGTTTTTATGTTTTGTACTTTGTTTCAAAGCGTTTCCTGTAATAAAGCGGCTATATGAGATATCTATACGAGGAAATTCCGACTACCTAGGTACATTGTAAATCTACACAGCACCCCTTAAAACGCCAGCTGACCCTGCCAGCGGGCATTTTGATGTCTTTTCCTTCCGTGACATATGCAGTCCTGTATGCCTGTACAAAAGCCGAAAGAAGAAGGGAAGTGCGCCACGTGCGGCGCCGCCCCCCGTTACTGAAAAGCAAAAGAAAAAGTCTTGTGCGTGTGCTGTCCGCGGTTTCGACGGCGGTAGATTGGCCCCCTTCGTGCGTGGGAGTACGAAAAGGAGTAGAAGGGAAAAGAGAGAAAGGAAAGTGATTCAAAGAAAGCAAGAAGTCAAGGAGCGGGATATCCGGAGAAGGAGGGTCAGGTGCGCTCCTCTCTCTTGTCTGAGAAATCAGAAAGCACTGGCCATCTCAGCGACTCTCACACGATCCCTCAACCCAGCAACACCACCACCCTCCAGCGTTCGCCTGCAGCTTCCGCACATCCGCAGAGCACACCAGGCGCAACTCCAGAACTGGTTTTCATCATCGGCATGGCAGACAGCGCATTCGACGGGAGCGTGTTTGTTGCGTGAGGGGAGCAAACGGCCGTGCGAACGGTAGCACTTGAGCTGAGTCAGGGACAAGGGAGGCGCGTAGGCGAAGCCGGAGGATTTGAACTGGTGGCCTAGGTTGCGGTTTGTGGTGTCGATGTTGAGGTCCAGGTCGGCTTCTGTGGGCATGTGTGGGAGGGCAGTGTGGGAGATGGAGGAGTAGGGGTGGATTGTGGAGGTTGTGGCGGAGGCTGGCAGGTGGATGAAGGAGGGCGTTGCACTGGTATATGCTGACGTGCTGGTGATGACGGTGGTGTTTGAGGTGGTGTTCTGGGAGTTGTCTGTTGCATTGCGAGATTGGGCGCGGGACTCGGCGCGTCTGCGGGCAGTGCTGAGGCCGTTGAGGAAGGAGGAGGCGGATTGTAGGGTTTTGGCTTCCTGTGGGTATGATTGTCAGTGAGAATTGGTGATGGGTTTGTGTACAGATAGACGTACATTGAAGATCGCAAAACCGCTGCTGCGGCGCCTTGCCTTTGAGACCTCTATATCTGGCGGTGGTGTGGCTGCATCTGGAGTGTCCATGCGGTCTTTGAGGCCATATTTGTGAGGGCTATCTTCTGGGATAGGTGACGGTGCGGGTAGGGTTGGCGACAAAGCTGATACACGAAGGTGTGAAGGCGATTCTTCCTCAGCTTCCGCAAAGTCTTCAACCTGGGTATTAGGCTGGAGATCGGTGATGGTATCACTGGCACTGGTCGGTCGAGCTGCGCTCTCTTCGGTCAAGGTCGCTGTCGGGGACTCTGAACGCATTGGCATGGATGGCGAAGGCGCGGAATGGCGGTGTGCATGCCTGGTTCTGCTGCGCTCTTGTTCATCCTCTGTGATATCGTCCTCATCATCACCCATGCCATCCAGGTTGGGAGCCGTTGCTGCTCTTGGCACTTCGATGACGGTGCCGGTCAATTCAGGAGGCAACGGAGACTTCGCGTCCAATCGCTTGAAGACATTCATTGAGCTACGCCTAGGCAAACGAGCAGCCTTCAGTCGTGATTGTCGCTGGCCACTGTGAGTCGACCTTATATCAGAATCGTCGAAAGTGCCATCGTCGAGGGAGGCATGGTGGGAATGTTGGTTGCCCATGCTTGCGCCGCTTCCAGCGCGGTCGTTGGGCTGGATAGCTGGCGTCCTTCTGTGTCGAGGGCGACCTCTCTCTGGTGAAGGCGCGCGTGGCGTGGTGCTGGGAACCTGCAATGTCCTTTCGCTGATCTCACTTTGTCGAATTGCCTGCTTTAGTTGGTTGGCTGGTAGGGTCGTGGCGCCGTGGGTTTCACCAACAGTCAATGTAGCAGGACGATGCGAGCGGGAGAGTAGAAAACGTGGCTCGCGTGGTGGAAGTGAGGTGTGAGAGGCAGCAGCAGCAGGCGTTGAGTGTTGTTGTTGCTGCTGATGTTGCTCTCGCTCTCGCTCTTGCTGTTGCTGTACGTCGTTTGAGCCTGCTTCGTCGGTGAGACCGGCCTGCGACTTCCCGATCATTGGACATGCCGTTTCGTTCTCGAACCAATCGTCGTCGTCAGGCCCCGTGATCGAAGCGGAGCATGTCGTATCGTTGGTTTGCATGTTGTTCGATCTTTGCGGGCTTTCCTGTTTGAAGTCCTCCCTACATGGCGAGAGGGAGTCTGTGGGAGACGTCGAGCGTGTCGGTCTGGCTGACGCTGCCATCGCAGACAGGATATCCAGCCGAGCTGACTGCGGGCGTGGTTTGCGTCCTCGAGTTGCCATTGTCTCAGATTTTGCAGAGTATCCCGGCGGCAAGTATGTACTGTACTCGCAGACGGCAAAGGGGGTCAGCTGCCACACATATATATCTTCCTAACCTACCTGCTACATCGACCAACACTCACGCCGAACAGACCACGCGGCCACGACATGCCCACATCCATGCTCATCCCACGCCGCCTCAATCCGGAAGATCAGGCGACGTCACGATGCAATCGAATGATTGGGGACATATCAGTACTTCTCGCCCGGCTTCATGACCCGGACGCGCCGTGTGGTGCAGGACAACGGCGCACGAGCTGGCAACCTGCATGGGCTCACCCGGTTGGAGGATATGGACTGAACTGAGCCCTTTCCCGGCAGGGCTGGTAGTACCAATTCAAGCTTCTTCCATGCCGGGATTTGGGAGGTTCCTGTAACAGGCGCAATTTCGCTTCCTCGGCCTTTGTATGGGAACACTGCGTCGACCAAGGCCATGCAAAGTCTGGACTTTTGAGTAGCCATGGAGATGAAAATTCGATTCGGCATACATCATCGTTCATTGAAATGAACATCACGAATGTCCGGTAGTGTGCCTTCTGTCAGGCAGCGATCGAGACAGATCTGACGGGCCATGCAGGAACAAGAACGCGATCGCCCGTTGTGACTCGCGCACCAATCAGATACGGCACGATGAGAAGGCTTAGTCGATCAGCTCAGCTCAGCATCGGTGACGACATTGTTCTGGTCTGGCCTCCAACCTTACCGGCTGATCATGTCGGACAATTTCCAAGAGGAAGAGAACATGTCATCTTCATCTGCGAGAGAGTGTGCCGGGCATGGGTTTGATGCGCATTCCATACACCGCTCCTCTGCCACCACCCACGTTTATACCAGCGTCAGCTTCGAGTACTGAAGGCGCCCTCGCTGCACTACAGTCCTTTCTTACCTCCCACAAGCCAGGCCAACCAGGCAATGGACGCACCGCACTGCTTACGGGCGCTGGCATCAGTGTAGCTAGCGGTCTTGCCGACTATCGCGGCAGCAATGGCACATACACACTCAACAAGACCTACCGCCCGATCTATTACCACGAGTTCTGCGCCAACCACGAGGCGAGGAAGAGATACTGGGCTCGCAGCTTTCTGGGCTGGACAAACCTGAACCGCAGCCAACCTAACCCGGCTCATCATGCTGTTGGCGCCCTCGGAGACCTTGGTCTTCTCTCCAGCGTCATCACCCAGAATGTCGATTCTTTCCACCCGAAAGCCCATCCGACCCTAAGCACCCTAGAATTGCATGGCTACCTACGAAGCACAGTCTGCACTTCTTGCCGAACCGAATACGATCGCGCGAAATTCCAAGACGACCTTGCTTCTCTCAACCCGGCCTGGGCCGACTTCCTTGCCGAAATGCTGGCCTCTGGCGCCCTCAGCACAGAGAACCCTGAAGAGAGAAGAATGAGAGGCCTCAAAACAAACCCAGATGGCGATGTCGATGTGCCTGGCGTCGAGTACAACACATTTCGATACCCTGCATGCCATGTGTGCTTGAACAACCCGCCAGAGGGTAAGACGGTGGACGTGGATAGCGACGGTGCATGGACAGCCAAGTCCAAATCCACAGCTGGAATTCTCAAGCCTGCAGTGATCATGTTTGGAGAATCAATTCCCAATCACGTCAAACTAGCTGTTGAGACTTCAGTCGACGAAGCCAGCCGAATTCTGGTCCTCGGTTCTTCTCTGGCAACCTACTCTGCATGGCGGCTGGTGAAGAGAGCAAAAGAACAGGGCAAACCGATTGGAATCGCAAACATGGGCGGCGTGAGAGGCGAGGAACAATTCTTCACCGAAGTCACAGAAGGCAACGACGGAAGCAACGGAATACGGTGCGCAGAGACGCTGGAGAAATTCCTACCGGACCTGGCTGAGAGAATACGAGAAAGTGGATATTCTCATGCGTCCGCCATGAATACGGTCTTGCGAAATCCTAACTTTCAGCCTGCTCCTTGGGCTTGAAGGCCTCAAGGCTATAGAGCGGATGGGATGTCGCATTGCTGCGGTTCAGTCTGACACGCATTTTTTCATGTGGCAGTACAACGGACTTTGCCTCACCAGGAGTCTCAGCTTTATTTGCGAAGAGCTGGACTCCGGGACTGCTTTGTCATCCAACAAGCTGAAGCGTTTCGCGAGCTTACACAGGAGTGCAGACCTGTCACCACAGGCCTGGCAGAATCCTAAAGGTACACGATCAAGGCAACCCATGTTAACGATGACCCCGGGAAATTTGCCGGTCGGTTGCGATAGAATGAGGCGGCGTACTGGCCAAATGACCGGCCAACGCATTAGTTACAAAGTCTGTGGAGTTGCAGCGCAACCACAATCATAGCTACCCTACGTATGATGCATCAATAGTAGCAAACTTGTGCATGTTGAAACTCACTTCCTCGTTTGCAAGGGAAGAAATGCCTGATCTGCATCCGTGTTCAGACGCAAGGGTCGAGGCAGATTGAGCGACACGAACGTAGTGGCAAGATGATAATCCCGCAAACTCCACCGCCGTCTGTCGCTAATCCTACCATCGCGAAGGATCAAAAATCACTCTGGATCTATCCGAGTGTCACTGGCAAGTGGGCGTGTAGTATCGTGGCGTATACAGGCTTCTGCCACAGTAGGGCGGTGCCTTCTCGAAGGAACAGATTCCAAAAATAGATCCCCAGGAAAAAAGCGCGCGAAACTCAAAGTCGCTCGGAAGCGAAGCACCGAGAGGTCACCTTCTCGTGTCTCCTCGGCCTCTGCCTTACTTGATGAAGCTAAGCACGTCGTATTGATCACAACCCAACAGCTTCTAGCGGAAGGCTCTACGCCTCTAGGTCTCCAGCAAGGGACCACGGACGACGCCAATGCAACAATCGGCGCCGCCGTTTTGTGAGGATGTGCAAGTCAGCACCTGACCACAATACGAGTGTCTACTATGATGGATGCTACTCTGGATTTCTGTCGTTACTCGTATAGGTAAGGCATACCACTAGCTGACCTAAACATAGGCTGTGGGCACTGGTTCGGTCTGCGCATGACCTATTCGAAGATCTTGCACTCTGGAGTATTCCCGATCGCAAGAGCTAGCTATCGTAGGGGACCGGCAATGACGGTTTCCAAAGCAAGGGCTGTGACGCTATGTTGCTATCTGTAGTGATGCCAGGTTGTATAAAGAGGTCGATGATGTCCGTCGAATAATCTCTTGCTTCATCACCCAACAACACAACATCTCCACAACAGCCAGCCTTTCCATTCAATCCATCAATCAACCAACAACCAACAACCAACAACCACCAAACCCACCAAACCGACCAACTCATCAACCATGCAGCTCATCTCCGCCATCATGCTCTCTGGCCTCGCCGCCTCCGCCTCGGCCGCCACCTTCTTCGTCGACAACAAGTGCGGCTTCCCTCTCTACCTCCAATCCCGCCAGGGCGACTCCAGCACTGGCGTGGTCACCCTCCCAGCCAACAAGAACAACGCCTTCAGCGTGACCATCCCCGGTTCCAACGTCAAGCAGAGCTCCATCACCGTCTCTCGCCAGCCCGACCTCAGCAGCCCGCTGCAGGCCGTCTACAACGTCGGCTCCAACCCGGACCGCACCTACTACGACCTCAGCACCGTCTTCGGCGACCCTCTCAAGAAGGAGGGCTTCGAGCTCCTCGCTGGCGCCGCTAGCAATGGCTACAGCGTCTCTTGCAAGCCTCGCACTTCCGGCGACTGCCCCAACACTTACAGCCCCAGCAACCCGTCGGGCAAGAATGCCGTTTTCAACCAGGGCACCAACGCCAACTTGATCTTGCAGCTTTGCAGCTCTAACGGCAACTCTTCTTAGAGTGAGAACGATTGAAGGGGCAGATGGTGGTGGCAGCGGCGGTGCAGTCAGATTTGGGCGGCGAAAAATGGCTGAATGTCAATCCTTAATGCATAATCCTCATGAGCTACGCAGATACACAGTAATTTAATTCATTCCTTTACATCATTGTCTTTCGTCTTTGGTGCTTCCTAGTATGTTCCGACCTCGAAGAACTTTTCAGAATCCAAGAATTGAAAAACTGGTGCCCAGAATTCAGAATTGTACTTGACAATTCATTGAAGAGCGTCCATCGAGTCATCAATTGCTCTAGATCTCAACGCAAAGGGAAGAAACGACGTCATTTCCAGCAATAGAATTTCGATATCTGCCACGGGTGTCTCTGCTACATGAGATCTCCCAGCTCACGCTAACTCTTGTTCTCCATCCATTGCTAGTCGTCTCTGCGTCCGTCCTTGCATCCTTCTTCAATACTGCCCCGCAAGCAGCAAGGTCAGCTTCCCATGACGACGGCAGCCTGTGCGACGATACTGTTATGCTCGAGGCGCATTCAGGATTGGTCTTTTCATCGGGATAACAAACCGCATCAAAGGCAAAAAGCTCGTATAGATAGAGTGCCAATGAGGCAACGAGAAAACGATGTCAGTCGGTTGATCAACACCAAGCTGACAGACGGGCAGGCGGGGATTGCCATTTTGGGACACTTGCCGACACTTGCCGACATCACTTAACATGCCTCCTACCGCTTCTGGGGATCCCGCAAATCCTCAATGTATATTGGTAATCCGCATGAATGCAAACAAGTGACTGGTCTGTCATGCACGTACGCCAATGACGCTTTTTTGTAGTTAATAGAAACGCCTCCAACTATGAGCATCTCACGCTGACCCTCTATAAGTCACATTTCCCTCTTGCGAATGTCATCTACTCACCACTTTCATGTCTGAATGTCATTTTAAATAGACGTGTTTACAATGGCCTCTTCATCGTTTGCTGGTGGGTTGAGCATCATCACCCACGAACCTGTCAGCAAGCCTGCTTCCGCAAAACACCACGAACGAGGCCCTTCGATCGAAGAGCTCGACTCCATAGCACTACCGAACTATGGTCTGACCAAAGCGAACGGAGACTCAAAACCCCCAGCAGATGGCCAACCCTCACAAGAGCAGCGCTCTACTTGTATCAGCTGCGCAACCCCGAACGAACTCGAGTCCAGCCCTCCCCAATCCCCCACCATCGATGGCGCCGCCTCAATCGTCCCAAGCTTCTGGTACCCATCCATGAACAAATACCGAGTCCTAGCAGCATGCCTAATCTACTTTGGCAACGGGATCAACGACGCCGTCAACGGAGCTCTGATCCCTTCTATGGAGTCCCACTATAACATCGGCTACGCCATCGTCTCCCTAATCTTCGTCGCCAATGCCGCCGGATTCCTCCTCGCAGCTCCAACCAGCAACATTCTGGCGGGCATGCTAGGCCGAGCGAAATGCCTCATGCTCGCCGAAATTATCATGATAGCCGGCTACGTGATCATAGTCTGCACGCCTCCTTACCCCGTTGTCGTCGTGGCTTACCTCTTCCTCGGCTACGGCGCCGCCGTCAATTTAGCTCTGAACAACGTCTTCTGCGCCAACCTCGCCAATTCCACAGTCGTTCTCGGAATGGCTCACGGTTCCTACGGCATCGGCGGCACAATCGCACCCATCATAGCAACAGCCCTAGTCTCCAACGGAATTCTCTGGTCTCGCTTCTGGCTAATCACCATCGGCCTCCGCGCCATCTGCTTCTTCGCCGCCGGCTGGGCGTTCTGGAACTACGAGAAAGAAGGCATTAATGGCTTCAACAACAGCCTGCAAGAACCTCTCAGCCGCCAAAACAGCACCACCGCCACCACCCCAACAAGCGAACCAAGCACCCTCCAAATCCTCTCCCGCGCCCTCAAAAACCGCACAACCCTCATCGGCGCCATCTTCATCTTCTCCTACCAAGGCTCCGAAGTCAGCGAGTCAGGCTGGTTCATCTCCTACCTGATCGACTACCGGAACGGCGACCCCGCCAAAGTCGGCTACGTAACCGCCGGTTTCTGGGCAGGCATCACATTAGGCCGCTTCATCCTCGTGCACTTCGCGGCGCGCGTGGGCGAGAAAAAGTTCGTGGCGGGTTTGACGGTTGGGACGATCGCGTTTCAGCTGCTGGCGTGGTTTGTTCCGAATGTTGTCGGGGGTGCGGTGGCTGTTGCGGTTATTGGGTTGTTGCTGGGGCCGATTTATCCTTGCGCCACGACGACTTTTGCGCGTTTGTTACCCGGGAATTTACAGATGAGTGCGATTGCTTTTATTACTACGGCTGGGTCGAGTGGTGGGGCGGTGGTGCCTTTCACGACGGGAATTCTCGCCCAGGCTGTTGGAGCGTTTGTGTTGCATCCCATGTGCATTGGGTTTTTTGTGGTGATGCTTGTGGGTTGGGTTGCTTTGCCTAGGGTGCGCAAGCGGACGGAGTAGGATGAGTGTGAAAGCGATGTTGTTGGATCGGATCGGAGAAATAGATATCATAGAGGGGTATCTCAAAAAAATGCCTTTGTGCCAAACCAGCCGTAATCCCTGCGTTCCCCGTATTGCCCACAGTTTCCATCTCCTAATCAAACCCGCCTCAAAACTCCAAGCTCCACCAATCTCTCCCAAACCTCGTCCTTGGCCACTGCGGCCTCCGCATCGAATTGCAACCCATCTAACATGAAGCCCTCGCGCGTACAGCTGTAGGCAAGCAGCAGCTCATACGTCCGTCTCCGGATCGCCGTCTCTTCATCCAGTTTTGCCTTGTAAGATTTGTCCTCGGTCCCTTCTGGCCCGTAGAAACCTTGCGTCAGAGGGTTCTGTTTCATGTCTAATTTCATGAGTTTGCGAAGCTTGCCCAAAGTCGCAATAGTTTTCCTGAGTCGCTCAACACGGCATCCGACAAGTGTAAGAGTCTCCAGTCCGCTGAGGGGCGCGAGTGGTCGAATGTCTCTGACGCCATTGTAGGAGAGGTCCAGGGAGCGAAGATTCGGCATTTGGATGCCAAAATTGTCAGGGAGACTGACTAGGCCCACATCGATGAGCTCAAGATGCTTGATGGACATGAAGGCGTGTTCCAGTTGCATGTTCGTGAAGGTATTGCGGGAGAGTCGAACGGTCTGCGCCTCCAGAGGATCGTCGAACACTGTGATGCTCTCGTCGTCTTCAAGGTCTTGACCACACATGGAAAACAAATCCAGCTTCTTAAGCTTGGATAATCCGGTGATTGTGACGAGATTGTTGTTGTCAACGTCCAGAGTTCGAAGGTTCGGGAAAGGCGTCACATCGAGTGACCTCAGTCCGCAGGATCGCAGTGACAAGTGTCTCAGGCGAGGCATTGGCTTCGAAACTTCCAGAGGCTTGTTCAATGGGTTGTTGTCGAGTTTCAATGTGCGCAACGATTCCATTTCTTCAATTCCCTCGATAGACGTGATATCATTCTCGCTAAGGTCAAGGTCGACAACTCTGCCAAAGCGGAAATGGTCGAGATTCACCTGGCGAATGACGTTGTTGCGAGCACTCAAAGAGATCAGGCCGTCCAGATCAGCTATGCCGTCCAGGCGTCGGAGTTTGTTGCTGTCAACACGTAGCTCGCGGAGATGTATAAGGTGTCCAAGTCCGTCCAAGCTCTCCAAATTGTTGTTAGAAATATCGAGGTATTGCAAGTGCATCAAGTGAGCCCAAGAGGTGAGGCTGATCAGCTGATTCGACTGAGCGTTCAACTCGCGCACAAAGGGTGGTATGCCGTCAAGCTGTGTTAAATCATTGTCCGAGACGTCGAGTTTCTCAATTCGGGCGCAGTGTAGCTCCAGACCGTGCAAAGACTTCAACGACTTGTTGTGCAGAGACAGTGATGTCAAATCCTCCCAATGGATTTGCTGACCTTCGACATCAGTAATGGCTTTCACCACCTCTGTTGTGGCGAGGGCATATGGATCGCTGACCTCAACAGCGGCGTAGCTAGCTAATCTTGTAGCCAAAGCGCGTTCAGATGGTCTTTCACGTTCTTCCTCGTGGACAGTAAAGTCTGGCAGGTCGCTTAGCAGGAAAGTGTTGTTGATGTTCGAATTTGCGTTGGGGGTCCTAGTCGCAAGCTGCATTTTTTGAAGGTCAATCGGCATGTTCCTGGTCGGTGGTACAGGGAAATTGATCCTTGGCGGGAGTTGTGCAGGTGTCGACATTTCGGTGGCGGACACCATCTCGGAAGTGTCGCCCTCACGAGAATCATCGTATGGTGCCAACGTCGTATCTTCTCCGGGAAGTCTTGGGCTCTGGCCGTTTCTCAATACTGACTCTTGCGGTGTATCCTCAAGGTCTGCAGCATCTTCTGGGCCATGCTCGCCATTTGATAGCCCAGTATCATCCAGCTCATGGTGTACCACGGTCGTGGCACCTGCTTCTTGAGACGGCTGACGGAGTGGGGATCGTGCCGACTTTTCGATAGTCAGATCAGATATCTCTCGGAAGGGATCATCGTCGCTTGACAGAGCATCCCGCGGATCCAGGAACTGTTTATGCTCGAAACTTTTCGAACGAATCCAGCAATTCTTGGTCTTGTCATAAGTCATGCCATGCATTTCGCCTCCAATTAGATGGGCAACTTGTTGGGGAGCCAGGGTCCTCATGTTATCCGATTTGTGGGTGTTGTGTAGAGGACCGTAATCATCTGTGAAATCCTCCTCATAATCTGGCTGCGTTTCGTCTTCATCGGCTTCTGTAATGCCTCGAAGCGGGCTGCTTGTGGCTACGTTTCCACGGAGCAATTCTATGACCTTCTTGGCTTCGTTGATGTAATCCTTCGTCGCCGGTCCTTGCGTTGGCGTGGAACTTCGGGGGCGTGCCATCTTCCGCTGTGCAAGTACACTCGGCGAAGCGACTTCCTGACTCTCACCCTTGTCCTTACGCTTACGGCTGCTTATCGCTTCCTGGAGCTGGCTGTGATACGAGATGTTGGCCTCTGTCACACTTTGCAGTAGTTCTGAATCATGTAGCGTGCGCCGACGCTTTGGCGTTGGGCTTTTGAACGGTGACCTAGGAAGTGGCCTCTTTCCTTCGACTGTGCCGGATTCATCCAGTGTATCATCCATGTCTTCCACATAAACTCGTGGCGGCGATCTCATGTCTTGCAGAAACGCATCGGAAGCATCGGGTTCCACACTAGCTTGCGGCGGTGATCTTATTTTTGGAATTGCCGTGTTGTTGCTTTTGACAGAATCCAGTGCACTACTCTTGCGCTTTGGTTTGTGGTTGGTCTCGTGGATTTCGGAGGGAGAATCTTTACGGAATTCGAACGGCATCCGACTTCCAGGGGCTGGTACGTCAAGTGGTGGAGAGCTCTCACGGGAAGACATCTTCGACTTGTTAGGTGCATGTAGGAATGATGGTTGTGTGTCATCATTCTCGTCTGCTGTGATCTCCGTCTCGTTCTCGAGGGGTTCATTCGCCATCTTGAATGCGTAGTCGTCCAGTTGATTCAGCCCAAAGGAAATCGATCTTTTGTTGGTGCTTTCGCCGCGCCTGTGAGCTGCTGCAAGTTCTGACGACTCATTTTGTGGTGGCTCACTGAAATCCCACGATGCGGGACAAGCAGCGCGTTTGGTTCGTATTGGCATGTCTTCCTCAACTTCAGGGGCGTCAGTAAACCCAGAAACGTGTCTACCCACTCCAACAATCGAATCGCCCTCTTCTTCCGCCATGGACAACTCTGTGGGCTTCACGTCTTGATCGTTTGCTTGCGATAGATCTTGGCCAGATTGTTCTCCGCATTCCGCATTTGACGATTCGGCGCCCATTGCCAACTCCATCTCACGAGCACGCTGAGAAGTATCGGTCTTATCAATATTCTTGCGCTGCTTGATGATATCGGAGCGAGAAACATCATAGGTATGTATGGCGTTGAACTGCACCTTGCCGTTTGATGTCGTGCGCTTCGCAATTAGAACCGGAGTAAGGTCTTCCAACTCGCTATCGGTAATCGATCGGTTGCCAGTGGCGTCGTGATTGTCCGCTGCCGACTGCGCAGTAAGGAAAGTAGGACGCTGCTTGCAATCCGCACTGCGTTCGGCGCCTGCTTGAGTATCCTCCTTCTCATTGGGCTCATGGCTCTCGTGATGACCTGGGTGATCTTGCGGGTGCTCGTCGATTTGGTAAGACGCCGGTTTCGCTTGCCTCTTTATGATCTCTGATCCGCAGTCTTCACTACCGGCCTCCGATTCTGAAAGCTGAGGACTCGCTGGTCGGCTTTCAACTTCGGATTCTGGGTCTTCAATGTCTTCTCCCAAGTCGCCATCCTCGCTCTGCGCATCGCTGGGTGCCCTTTGTGACGTGTGATAGTCCTCTGCGTGCTGGTCCTCTTCTTCCTCGGTCCATTTTGTGCGTCGCTCAACACTGACAGTCTGCTTGGTGAATTCAAACGTCCTTTGCGATTTGAAGAACTCGGCAGAACCTTTATCGAATTGAACCGGCTGGTACACTTCCGAGCCCTCGCCTTGCTCCTCATCGTGTTCAACCTTCTCCATCCTTTTGCGCAGCTCTTCTGAGTTGTCGAATCGCTCCTTAATTGCTTGCATACGACTCTGGTAGCCCTTGTTGGATTCGCTCAACTCGTTCATCTTTCCCACCATTTCAGACAGCATGTCGGCGACGCTAGATTGCGAGGATTGAGATGCAGGGGAGCCGTCCGCCGAATCGTGGTTGGCGCGCTCCTCATAATTCGATTGGTCGAACGGTGGGCTTGAAGGAATGGTCAGAGGGGTGATTCGTTTAGACTGGTTGGTTGGCGGTCTGGTGTTCTCAGCATTTTGGTCCATGGACAGCCTGTGTTGCAAGCCCATGCGGCCATGCTTCTTCTGTGAGCTCGCGTTGGAATCTTGAGTTCTGTTGAAGATGTTTTCAAGGCCGGAGGGCCCGAAGAGATCCGTCTGGTCACCGTAGCCAAGTTGTCCATTTACGAGTCGCTTTTTCCAGGCAAGCGATTGCTGCTTCGCGGGAGAGCTGCTCTGAGTACGCCTGGCGACAGTGCCATCAGTGTAGCCAGACGCACGGCTGCGCATAGTGCCAGGCTCGGATTTCGGGCTTCCATTGACAGAAGTTGCATCGGTTGTGTTTTGCGTAGGCGCATCGTCCCAGGCGGTGTCGGTAGCAGGGAGGCCCACCAGCCAAGGAAGGACGCCTGCGGACGCCATTGTATCTTTGGGCTGTATGGCCTTTGCTGGCATTCACTTCTATGAATGCGAAAAAATTGTTCGCGCCGTTTTGGCGGGTGGTTTGGTGTTGGGTTGGAGGATGTTTTGAGCGCGTCAACATTGAGCGATCTTATCTGAACGGAAAGGGCCGCTACGATACGCGGTCCGCTTGCCAACGTCATGCCGCTAGCCGTCTTTTGTTGTTCCAAGTTGATGGCAGCCCGAGCAGCCATAGCGCGATGCAGACTAAATCCATTATAGCCTTAGATTGGTTGGGATATATCATATAGGAGAGATCGTACTGATGCACATGTGCGTGATATCACATTCTTTTTGTGGCAGATATTATGTTACAAGCGAATTGCCATGTCTGGAACGAGCCTCTCCATGCCGCGCAGAAGCTGGAGGAAACGCATGTAGGACCGGCTGCATGACTCTAGCCCGTGTGTAGTCAAATCGAATCAAATCGAAAATGCAGTACAGTCTTCAATTCAAACTCTTGACAAGCATCTAACTTGTAGCGTATTTCACAGCGGAAACAAATGTCTCCAGCGCATATTTATGACAGTTGGCGCCGAAGTATTGCCAGCAAAGTCAGATCTACCTAAGATACCGTTGGAAGACTCCATGACTCTCACTTCGCTATACGTCAATCCGCCCAGGCTCAAATAATATGCATAGTCCGTACCGTTGCAAGTGCCAACGTTCGTCTTGCAAGGATGACTGAATCGTCGTCCAGGTTTCGCGCCGCAACCCTTACCCTAGAGCTTGCATGGCAGCTGCCTAGCAACACCCGAGAAGCCGCTTACCGACCGGAAGCCTAAGTCGTCAACTCCCGCCACACGTCGTCGTTTGAACATCCATTTGATGACATGGAGATGTGGGCTCAACTACGGCCCTCCACTGACTAAGGAAGATAGACCTTTGCCACAGTATGTACATAGGCATGCCGGCGGGTCACAGGAGCGAGATTTCAAAATGATTAAAACACACCGGCCAAAAGGCCACAACTGGACCTGCGCCACTCATTTTCAGCAAAGCAAACAATATCGCAACCTGGACGCTGAAAGCTGGGAAATACGCTCGAGCAAGACCTTGATTGCCGATCCAGATGACGGACTTCCAAGATCATCGCGGGTTGCAAAACGCCGCAGAGTAGAAACGCTGGCAAACGACTTTCTAGACGGAAAACCCTTGTTCATATCCTCTGCCACCTCAAACGGTCATGAATTGACAAAAAGTGTGGAGAATGTACTTCACGAGAGGCGGCTTGGTTGGGATGAGCTGCTCGACGACCACGACGAGAATATATGGGCTGACGGCGATGATGGGTGGGCTTTTCTAAGGAAAAGGAGCAAGCAGCGGACAGCATCCAAGCCTTCTGGGGACTGCGTCGATGAGACTTGTCGGAACACACCAACTCACAGCAATGGTGTCCCAATCATCCGACATCCTTCGGAACCTTCAACACGAAACATCTTTCAATCGCGGCCCAAGGTCTCAATGGCTCCGAGCGAAGATGCTCTCGCAAGAGCAGCTGAGATACGAGCTCGGAAAGGTTTATTGACAACCGGGAATGCTGTACTGCCAAATCAACTAGCGCATTTGTCGGGTAATGTCACACAATCGGCACCACCGACAGCCAAAGCCCCGACCAGCTTCAAGCAGTGCAGCTCTTCTAAGCCTTTCAACCCACATACACCAGCGGAGACTACCATGGCCGATGAATTGCGACTTTCACGAACAGAATCGCCCTCTCGTAGACCTCGAGCTTTCTCTGTACCCGCCGAGAGCTTTACGTCTGACACCACCGTGGAAGACCCGTCGAGTGGAATGGAAGAATATGGAGCCCTGCGTTTTGCCCAGCAAGATGGTCATATCCCTCCGGCACCCAGTGCTCCGCCTATGAACACTGGCTCTACTGCTATGGAAATTTGCACCGCCGAACAGAACCGCGAAAGCTCTGCTGATCAACGACGCGCAGCTTGGACACCAATCAACACTAGGCACACGAACAGAGACGTAGTGAACACTGGGAGCTCTGCTCGCCAGACTCAGAGCAGTGGAGTAGCCGCTGCTGATCGATCGACTCTCGAATCTGTCACGAAAAGCATCACCAGATCTTCCAAGATGCAGTCAGCAAAGTCTACGAACAAGGTCTCGACTTGTAACCCCTCAACATCTCCAAGTTGCCAAAAGAATACACCATCTCAAAGAAGCCGCAACGGAAATTCACAGTCCTCCAGCCAACAGCGTCTCACAAGATCTTTCACAGCTTCCAAGACGAAGGTGACAATACAAGAGAAATCGCAAAACGGTAGCACGCCTTTTGTCTATCGAAAGAAGACAAAAGCCACAAAGAATGAGCAACCTATCCCCGCGGAAACGCCATCTGCGCACCAGTTTCACGAAAATGATCCGCAAGCACATGAAACTGTCAACATCACGCATAGACCTAGTGAACCGATAAAACTGCCTTCAGTGCCTGCCGTATCACCTACGCTCGATTTGAATTTCCAGGATGATTCATCGTTCGCTCCAAACCTCAACATGGTTGTGGTTGATGAACACCTCAACAAAACGTCTCCCGACCGTGTGGAATCGTCCCACCAATCACCCGCAAGGAAAGCTCTCGAGAATGAGGTGCGTCTTTCCGGAGTAGACCTTGCACGAATTCCAGGTGGACACTCGTCGCCTCCGCCGCATGAACTGCTCGAAGAGCCATCGCAGCCTACTATTCCTCAAAACAATAGCTCGGTCGAAGATAATCACACTTCGCGACCAGAAAGACGATCAACAGGGCAATGGCCAGGAACACAGGTACTACTCAATCAAGCACAGTACGACCTATTCATGTCGCCTGACAAACTCATGCCTGCTACGGCGGCTACCGGCAGCGAATACCGTCAAGGCCACAATACGAATGTTGGCGAAGTACAGGCACCCGAGGATACAAGATATCCACTTCAAGAGTTGTCACAAGAACAGATGCCGGGCACTCAGGCGCTAATGGACAATTGGTCACCTTGGTCCACAGCAAAGAAGCCCAAGAAGCGGGCAAGCTTCGCACCATCGCCGTGTGTATCGAAGGACAACGTCACCCCCACTGGCGCTGCAAATAGATCATTGAGATCAAATACGAAGCGCTCATTCACCGCCTCCGAACGAGTCTGTGAAAGTGTACCGCGGAGAAGTAGTCTCAGATTCGCGACATCCACATTCGAAACGCCCATGGCCCTAAAACAACAGAATCCATCAAACACGACCGCATCGCCAGTCAGCGGAACTCCCATCAATCACAAAACCGCACAGAGCATCAGCCATGCAGCCCCCACACCATCACACGATCCTGAACCTACCAACAACGACATCGACCTCAACCTCAGCAATTTCTACTTCGCAGCAACCGACGCTCAAACTTTCGCAGATGTCGATGATTCCATGATGGATTGGAGTTCTCACGACAAATGTTCTAGCTTCCAAAATGCGAAGGGCCAATCTATCGACCCGGCTCCAGAACAGACATTGGCTGATCTTGCCACCGAATTCCTCTCTACGGCAGACATAGATGGGATATTGGGACGGGTTTAACGCTTCGTAGAAAATACTGGAGTGGCGAGATTGTGGTGGATGGACGACAACATTTTCTACTTGTGTATAGACACTATCCTACAAACTACTCCTATGTCCAATATCCATCGCCTACATCCATCTCTACCCAGTCTCACAACATCTATCTTCCAATCACCACCCACAGCGAAGACGCACAGTGACTAGTACAGTCTGCACCAAGTGATCTAACTATCAACAACCCCTAAGCGTCTCCAACCCCCAGAAATCGGCAGACCAAGCAAGCCATCAGTAACACCCAAGCTTCCTCCCTCGTCACGGCGCACGTGCAACATCCCCCATCCCACATCCCACACCCACACCAGCCAGCGCCCTACCATCAGCTGACGACCAACACATGCATGGAAGCTCGCTTCAGCCTAGGCAGAAGCCACGCCCTTCCCACCCACCCTGTGCCACCCCTCCACTCACAGCATGCCATCGAACACCGCATTCGCCAAATACACCCCAATCTCAGTACCGAGACACCGAATCCTCTAACTGGACTGTGTGAGGGAGAAATTCTCCGACTGGTCTGGTTGAGTGGATCGTGTTCTTTTGGGTGTCATGGAAGGTGGGTGACAGAGGTTGTATGACGGTGCACATACCTTTCTCGTCGGGATGTTTTGTGCATGGATGGAGTTGTCAGTAAGTATATCATTGACAAAAGTGATAGAAGGCAGGAAAACAACCACGCGCCGGGCCACGACCATGCGACCCCAACCTCCCCCCAGCTGCAAAGAACAACAATCAAAGTGCAGTAAGCACTGAAGTGCAGGCGCCCAACCAACCAACCAAACCCCATCCCTCAAGCGAAGCGCAGGCGTACAGTCCACCAAGCCAGCCCCCAGTAAGGCTGAGAGAAGCCCACACTGTTCACACCTCGTGGTCGAGCTGGCTCGGCGCAGTAGTTCGTATGCGCATGAGAAAGTGGCGTGTGGGGGACCAATTGCGAAATGCCCTCGGAATTGATGGTGCAGCTTCTGGGCGCTTACAGAGTGCGTTGGAGAGGACTGCGCGTGTGGCGTGGGAGGAGCTTGGTGGTGTACATGTGGACTTATGTACTTACATACTTATTTACATGGAGGAACCATTCAAGCAGGCAAGCTGTTGAGCTGGCGTTGAAAATGAGCCAGTCCTGTTGTGCATGCGTATGCGCATGCGCATGCTCCCCGTTCACATTAATGATCATGTTCGAGCGAGTAACTTATGCCGTGGAAAGATCGAGACGCCCAGTTCCATTGTAGTTTCGTAAGCAAGAGTGACTCAACGGTGTGCGAGGCAGGGAACAAATCGCCACAAGCACAACGACCGTCCGCTGCCGAAAGACCACCCAACAACGAAAAGACGCAGCATTCGCAACGCGGACTCCAGTCCTGGCGCGGAACGGTGCCCAGTTCTACGGCCCGCGACGAAAAAACCCGCCTCCCACGACCATCCCAAGAGGCCCGCGGCCGGTGCACGCAAGCAAGGATCGAGGGTGCACGGAAAGAACCCCTCTGCGGCAGAAAGAGAGGAAGGGAGGCATCGCGGGCGAACGGGCATGCAGACAGCGATCAGCGGATCGACTTTGTTTGGACGTCAGGAAATGGAAGCTCTCCCTCCAATTACCTTTCCTACAGCCCGAAGCCTTACGGTCCACCTGTGTGTCACGAGAGATGATTGAATATCGAATCGATTTCGGCAGAGTGGTGTGCGGGTCTGTGAGTGGACGGCGGTAGAGTGACTGGCAAGACAGAAAAGTCAAATGAACTTTTCTTCTCGCTTCCGCTTCGCGTGATGAGAGGGCATGCGAGGAAAAGCAGACGCAGACCAATCGGCGATGTGAGAAGCGAGAAGGCGACGCATTAGAAGAGGGGATTGGTAGGATTTGTGATGATGGGGGTGGTGTGGCGGGATTAGATTGATTTGATTGATGGGTTGGAAATGATGATTTGATTTGATTTTCATTCTTTTGTATACCTATGCGATGCAATGCGGAAGTGATACGATCTAATTAAGCAAGCGAGCAAGCGAACCAGTAAGAAGAAAGCGAGAAAGAAGAAAGAGAGAGTGTATTGATACCAACCACCGCATGACCATGTATCTTCGATCCTTTCTGGATGATGAGCACTCACTTCTCTCAAGAAAAAAGGAAACCAGAAAAAAGGAATGGAAAAAGTGTGATAGAAAAGAGAGGAGAAGTAAAAGCAGCAGCAAGAAGCGCCAATAAAGTCGATAAAAGTTTGCAATATGGGGTATTTGAAAGGAAAACCAAGAAGAGATTCGAGACTGATCTCGCGTAACCACATCAAAAGACTTTTCTGGTGTGTTCTGCCGTTTCCGCCGGCCGGTTCCGGTGTCTCCCCTCCCCTACCCTCGCAATTTGTGTGTTAATGTGTGCATGTTGAATAGATCCGGAATGCATGATGATGTGAAGAAGCGTCAACGCTTGAACGCGAGGAAGGTAAAAAGATTCGATCCGTCCAAGATATATCTTTGCGCGAATTTCCTAGTATGTTACAGCCGCTGCGCCGGGTATGGGTCTGCGAAATGCGAAAAAGTGGTTGCCTGCCTGCCCGTAGGCTTAACTCCGGTGGACTGATGATGTCCTTTGATGAAACGATGGCGGGTATGGTGTTTGTGCTGTTGTGCATGGGTGAAAGGCGATGGAGAGTTGTGTAGAGCTCCTATTCGTCGTCCATGTGTGACTCAGTGCTGGGCAGCAGGATTTGCCACCAGTATCTACTGGTGTGGCGCAGCGAGGATTGGTCCGACGTTCGCGTCAAAGCGCATGCTCCAAAGGCGAATACCAGTCATGAGCTTCTCGGTGCGTTCGAGTTCGCGGTCGCGTCCGAAGATGGCATCAACAAATTCACATCCGCTGTTCTTGCCCATCGTGACCTTCTTGGCATCACGGCTCTCCTTCTTTGCCGCCTTCCACATGTAATTCTCGCAGATCTTGAGCAGCTTGTTGAAGCGCTGCCAGAGTCTTTCGCCAGAATCGAGGAACTCGTCAACCAAGTCACGCGACTTGGTCTGACGGATGCTTGACATGGTGTCCTCGGCTCGCTTGATCTTGCCGGCGAGCTGAATGAGAAGGAGCCAGAGTTCGCCAGCAATTTCGGTCATCGGAGTTGCCGGACCGAAGAAGAAGACAGTCCAGTCATAGATCCATTTTCCGAGAGAATTTGCGTCGAAGACACTTCCAAGGAGGAGGATGGGTTCTTCGGTGGGGTCCCAGTTCTTGTAGGAGTAGCCGGCAGGAATACCAGCGCGGCGCGCATCTTCCTCAGTCGCCTGGGCAGGCGGCTTGTTGGCATTGCTGGTGCGCGGGCGAGGTGGCGCGGCGTAGGTTGGTTTGGAAGCACCCGAAGCGCGACGTGGACGTGAGTTGCTCTCTGCAGCCGTGTATGTAGGCACCTGACCATAGTAGTAATGATCAGCTCGTGCCCCGTAGTGGTAACTTTGGTGTTGCTCGTAGGGAGGCGGGCGCGTCGGCGACTTTTCGTAGCGTGGCAGGTACTCGTAGTCGTAGTCGACATCGTCGTAGACGTATGGCGACCGCGGGGAGGAGTGGTGCTTGCTGCTAGAGTGCCGGCGCGGCTTGCGGCTGTCCTTGTCTCCAGACGCCCGATGAGAGTAATAATATCGATATCGGGCGTCGGCGTACTTGCGATCAAAATCACTTACATGGTCGGGGCGCTTGGGCGTGGAGTACGCTGAGCTGTAGTAGCCGGAGGAGTAGTATTCGGGCTCGGCTTCATAGTAGGATTTGCGCGGTGAGGTGGTGTAAGTGGTCTTGTAAGTTGTGTAGCCGGCGTCCTGGGTCGCGCGACGAGCATGTCCCTTGTTCGGTGTCGAAGTCGAAGGATAGACATACTGTCGCGGCGAGTAGTAGGTGCTATGGCCCATTCCCGGAGCCGGCGTGTGGGGTGGGGTTCTGTAGTCCTGAGGCATGTAGTATGGGGGGACCACTGGGTGTTGTGTCTGGAACATCGAGGGCCGATTTGGGCGTCCAGACGCGCCCTTGGGATGGTGTTACTGGAAAATAAGTCGAAGGTCACAAAGAAAAAGCAAGGCGCTCGCGGTGTTGGTCAAATTCCTTATCTTGGATCGTAAGGTCGGTGACAAGGTGGAGGTCGAGAGGGAGGAAATTGAACGCGGCTCCTGTTCTCTGATGTGTACATTTGGCTGGTGAGTGGCGATTGCAGCGAGTGCAATCAAGGACGAGATCCGTAGAAGATCCCGTGACCGAAGGTGGCAAGTGGGCTGAGCTGTTTGGTTGGTAATGGAGTTGATGTTGTGGTAGTCCCTGGTGGAACGGTGGCGAAGGGGAAAGAGGAGGCTGGAAGGGCGAGGAGTAGGCGAGAAGCACTATATGGGCAAGCGGCGCAGGGCCGCGTGGGAGAACGAGTTGGGCCCGCAGGCGTTAGGTGTCGTGCAGCAATGACCAGGTGCTAGGAGCCAGGCAGACAGGCAGGCTGGCGGTTTGGTGGTGATGAACGGGCAAGGGATCAGAACAGACGCAGACACAGACACTGGTGCGATGTGGCGTCGCTATGTCTGGCGGCGGCGCGCGGTCCGTCGCAATCAAAGGCTAATAAGAATGGCGGGATGGGGGAGGGGAGTTAGAGGATAGCGGTAGCCGAATCGCCGGGGCGCAGCAAGGCGTGTCAAGAGAAAAAGGTCAAAGCAACACGCGCAAAACGGCTCGACCGTGCGAGAGTAGTGGTGGTGGTAGTAAGAGCAGGGAGGGTGAAAGTTGAATGAGAGGCTGTCGGAGAGGGAGGATGATGAGTCGTGCGGGCGGAAAGGGGCGGGGGGACAGAAGGATGGGCTCGATGGGTATGTAGGGCAGAATTAGCGCCTGAGCACTGGAGCCGTCAACAACAACGTAGCCTCGATCATGCATGCCGGCCCGGAAGCATGCAAAGAGAGGAAGGGAGAAGAAGAAAAAAGTGTGTGTAATAATGGAAATAATAATACACACACACGACGCAACAGCTTAGTATCTGACTGACAGAGACATACATACCTTACATACATATATGCATATACTTGAACCTTCACGGGCCTTCCGTCTCTCTCTTTCTCACTCTCACTATCGCTCTCGTAAGCAGCTTGCCCGTGTGCGACCTCAGTATACGAATCATTCTTGTCCCTGCGAGTCAGCGCAGTGCGACCGTCATCACCCTCGGTCAACATGAATTGCACTACATGACTTTATTTTCGCTCATCAAGTAGATGGGACGACGCTGCAGTTACCCACTCTTGAGCCACTGCAGTGCGAGCAGCCTCATCCCGGCCGGCATCTGCATGAACTGCTGCTACACCTCTGTGGGAGGTATCCCTAGGTATGGCCCTATGCCTAGGTATGCATCCCGCACGCCTGTTTGCCAGCGTCACCGCCCAGCATTCAACTTCTGCCCAACCTCCCATCCCACCAATAACCCTACTGGCCCGTAGTGCCTGCGTCCGCGCTCTGCAGCCGTACAGATGCGTCAACGTGCTCCCGCGCTAGTGTCATGGGAGAGACGCCTCCGCCCTCCCGCGTCCCGGCAGACGAGAAAAGACGTTCCCCTAAGATTGTCTCCCTTCGCTTCTGGAAAGAAAACCACAACGGCGGCCACGCCCGCTCCTTCCATCGTACCATGTCTCAGATTCACGCCTGGCAGCCGTTTATTTGAGCGGCCTCTCGCACGCACCGCCCGCGTTTTGATTGCTTGCTTACTTCTGAACTTCATCATCATCATCAACAATCCCAAACCCCCGGTCCGTTTCGTTGAGGTGAAATGAATCGCCACCCACCTCTTCCCCTACCTCTGACTCCTCCTCAAGCTCCTCCTTCTCCCTGGCAACTCGACCAAGCTAATGTGAGGCAAGCTGTGTCTCCATAGCTCTACTCGCACCTCTTGCGAGGCGGTCACCAGAATGGCAGAATCTACTGGTGTTGGATCTTCTGCCTTCTTGATAGCTCACGCGCTACTCTCCCGGCTGCATGCATCCGCTACCGACGCACAAGCCTCGCCCTGTTTCATTGGCTACCGACTCATCTGAGCCATGCGTCAATACCCGAACAGGTCATATCAACACACGCTCGCCCTGTTCAAAGCAACAAGCGGTGGCCATTCCATCTTTGCATCGCTGGCACCGCTCAACCATGTGTCGCGTGCGCCCGTTGCCATAGCTGACGCACGATTGAAAAATTTTCGTTCGTCGCAATTGTCATTCCCCATGTCGCGACAAAAAAGCCTATCGTCGATTCGTTACCATCCTTGACCGTGGTTAGTCCTGGGTTCTGGGATGCAAATTCATGCAATGCTTTGTATCCGTGCGACAGGAGGCCAAAGACGCTGCCTGCGCACTGCACGCTCTTGCCGGATCACGCACTGCAACCCTCGGCACCCTTGTCTCGGCATGCAATCTGACTGGATAGGGAAAACACTGACAAGACAATCGTAAAAATCACATTTTGCATAATAATAATCGGGGCAGTCCACCAGGATCAGTCTCTCCCGCATTTTCATTGACCCCGTCCCCTGATGTTTCACCCTCGGACGCACAAATAAAACCACACCGGCTCGCCGCAGATGTCATTTGCGCCATTCTTGTGCTTCCTGTTCCCCATTGCGCCAGAAAGCAATAAATGTAACCTGTCAATTGAATCCTCTCCAACCACCATTCACGCAGGGGCGGAATCGGGGTCGTGTGAAGGAAGAAAATCCTCCACGCAGGGGTATTCGTAACACCGCCTACGGGTGGATGTTTGCACAACAGTGCGCGCTGATCAGAACAAAGGAAATCCATTCGGTTTTCGCACTGCTGTGCGACCCCCCGGCAGGAACTCTCTTTCCCGATTTCGAGGCGAGCAGGCGAGAGTGTTTCTTGCTCAGCCCATGTTCATGCAGACGAGCCTACGCAGGCGTCTCGTTGCATGAACTGGACCTTTGTCACATGCAGGCTTCTCATGGAATCGTTCGTTGGATTCTTGAATTCTCGTCATGCCCTGCTAATAATTGAAGGTTAAGCGCTGCAACCGCAAACAAAATCACCTTATGCGAGTTCAGAATTGCCGGGCACTAATTGCTTTGCTTGCCTCCCTGGGCTGCAACTGAGCGGGTCCTAACTATGATGAAATGAGCAAGTGCAATTCCACTTTCCTTTGCGGGGGATATCCCTCCACGATTCTTCAGCATCAACACGCTTCTGGCTTGCGCTCTGTAGTGACTCTTCTCCTGAAGAACGGGCAATATGCCAGATCTAGCGTTGTTGACGTATGTCATGGAGAGAAAATCATACACCGTCAAGCGTAAGTTGAAAATCTCCTCGTCCCTTTCCCCCCTCCTTGATACATGTACTACTGCACGATACACAATCCGGCACATCATCACAAGAACGAAACTCCCGAGTGTTCAGAAACCCACTCTTTCGCTTCGAGTCAGAAGTCCAAACTAGAAGCTCAAAACCCACTGTACGCATGAAGCCAAGCGGCTCAACAACGTCATCCGACATGCCGGACACGACCGTAAACAGAGACCACAACACAACAAGAATCGACTCGGCCACTTTCATCGACAAACCAACACCAAACCCCCCAAAGATCCAAATCACCAAACCAGCCCAAACGCGAAACCCACCTCCACCACCCCCCTCCTCACCCACCACCGAAAATGCCCCCCTCCTCCACAAACCCTCCCAAGGCACCATAGCCCAACGCCGCAAACTCTCCCACAAACTCAAGACCCTCAATCTCAAACATCAACGCTCACACATCAACCTCAAACTGGCCAACAGCGGAATCATCAACCACAGCAGCAATAGCAATAGGAACAAAGAAACCAGCACCACAACCACCAATACCACCACCAACAATAACAGCAACAGCACCGTCCACGTGGGCCATCGGAATTTCTCCCACGACAAATCCCAGGACGCCGACTCGAGACGCATGATGCACAACCGCAGTATGAGAGCGAAGCGCTTGGCTTGTCAGAGGGTTCTGGCGAAGAAGGCTTCGGTCGAGGGGAGTGAGATGTGGTTCTTTGGGGAGTACAGGCCCAATAGGGAGGGGTTGGGGTGTGTTGTTTCTTGAGGGTGGTGTGGGGAGTCGGCAAGGGGGGAGAGAGGGAGGGAGTTTGGGGGGTTGTTTTGGGGGATGGCGGTGGGATGTACCTTATGTTTATACCCAGTTGACGAATCTTGTTTTGTTTTATATGCTGCTCTTTTTTGTCATCCAAGGGCTATCTCGATCGTCTAATTCAGAAAGTCTTGTTCGACCAGAAATTCTCCTTTCAGAGACCACGAGACGAGATACTATGTTGTTTATGCCTGTGTGAAACGATCCTGTGGAGCCATGCCAATTGCCGTGTTCCCTTCATCGATGGCTCGATCAGAGGCATTTTGAGTGGAGGGAGGACAGACGGGCAAACGCCGACGGATCTCTCGATATCAGGAACTTTCTCATGTTTAGATTTATCGAACGGGACAAGGTAGGTATCAATAGATGCCTTCATCGAGTATGCCCCCATGAAGCCAACGAACGACAACATAAACCCTACGATTGAAGTGGGTCGCGGCTCGGCTTCATGATCTTTGGGGTGATTCAAAACGTATACACCTTCTGACTCTTCGTTTTACTTGCATCTTGAGATTAATTGCAACTTAACATAAGGCTGACTTTCGACGATTGGAAACTCTGGATATCACAAAAACTGGACGAGACCATTGAGACTTGTCGAGCGGAACTCGAGCTACGAAACATCTCCGCCAAAACGCCACCCTGCACACTTCTTGACATCTACGCCTTCCAAGCAAAACAAGGCTCATCAGAAGCAAAAAGAACAAACCAAAAATGCCAACAATCCTCATAACAGGCGCCGCCTCCGGCCTCGGCGCCGCCTTCCTCTCCGCCTACAGCACCCGACCCAACACCCTCATCCACGCCCTCGACCGCAACCCCATCCCCTCCAACCTCCTCGCCCCAAACATCCACCCCCACACCCTCGACCTGACAGACGAACCCTCCCTCCAAACCCTAGCAACCACCCTAACCTCCCTCCCCATCGACCTCCTGATCCACAGCGCCGGAATCCGTGGCCTAGTCCCCACCCTCGAGTCCCAACACCCCTCCAACGTCCGCGCCAGCGAAACCCTCAGCGGCATGGACACCGGCACCATCGCGCGCACATTCTCCACCAACACGATCGCAACCTTCACTCTCATCCGCTCCCTCCTCCCCAACCTCCTCCTCTCCCCCACCCCAAAGGTAATAATCATGTCCTCCCGCATGGGCAGCCTGACGCACAACGCGGCTCCCAACCCCAATGCTGGCGCGGCGTATGCCTACCGCGCTAGTAAGGCTGCGCTGAACATGATTGTCAGGTCTTTGGCGGTGGATGTGCCTGGGGTGGTTTTTGTGCTTTGTCATCCTGGGCGGGTGGAGACGGGGTTGGTTAAGGGGAGAGAGGAGGGGGCGATTGAGGCGGGAGAGAGTGTGGAGGCGATAGTGGGGTTGATTGATGGGTGGGGGAAGGGGGAGAGTGGTGGGTTTTTTGATCGGTTTGGGGAGAGGATTGAGTGGTGAGGGAAGGGGTGATGGGGTGGGTGTCGAGGGGGTAATTCGATGTTATGATACAGATATACTTGGTTTGCCTTTCGAATCTTGTAGATGTATTATGGACATGCCACCGAGCGTATCGACGGGGCGTCTTTCCAAACTTTGCTCCAGAAACGCCATCTCCCATTTTTTTCAACCTCACTTGCCAGTTCCCCAAGGCCTACACGAAAATCCATTTTTGACTGACTACAGCCCTTTGGAGGGGTTTCCCTCACAAGTAACACTCTCATCCCACCATCAAAGGATCATCACGTTGTGCACTCGCAAGAGCAAATCAATCGAACGCTACTACATCCGAGCAAGATTGCCATCTTATGTGTTGTTATTGATGAAGCTGCCGTTTTTACTGAGTATGGGAGTGGACGATAAGTCATCCCTGGTAGCTTTTCGAGGAAACAGAAAGTATGAAGATCGATTGATACCGCTGTATAAAGGTTTCCATGAAGAGCTGAGCATGTCTGGCAGGGAACATGCTCATTTCTCCGCCGTCTTGGCCCACGTTGACGAAATCCATCAGTTCAAAGTATCGATGCAGAATGGCGGGAAAGCCTTGGTGGAGGATGAGACATCGGTTCCGGTCGCATTCTATGGGTGTAGGGGCACTGGTCGATGGACGACAATTTGTCCCCAAGACATTGAGTCCGGCCAGAGTAGGCAAATATTTTGCTAACACGATCACCGAGGATGGCTGCAGACACCTAGACGATCAGACTGTGAACATAATTGAATAGCCACCCAAGCCAGCATCGATTTTCTTGGCTGGTGCCTTGGAGATACTGCTTGAGATACTCGGTAAAATCAGAGTAGCCCTCAACCATTGGTCGGGCACGTCGCAGCGGGCGAAGAACGATCATTTGAAAGCCAAACACCGCTGCTCACACTGCCAAACCAGTACGTGACTAAGAAAAAATGGTGTTGAGCTGCCCACCCAGAGCCTCATGACCGGAAATGAACAGTTTGCAATCAACTCGTGTGGACAAGCATGACGCACCGCTGAGTCTTTTGAATGGCCCATGAGACCGACGATATTGATCTGGCCAGGGGAAATAGCAAGAGCAATTCCGACGATTTGACCTGCATATTACTGAGCATTCATGTAACCAGCGAAGAGTGCCTTGACTTTACGCACTGCCAGGGCTTCGGGGGGCAGCTGTATCTTGGTGCAAGACGGCGGAGCTCGAGCAAATGTCGCAAGTTGAAGGATATCAAACGAATAATGCAGAAGAGATGGAAGTTGCGGGACGTGGGATCAATTCAGTGGTAAGAATGAAGCATTATCAGGAAGAGCCTCCTCAATGGACAAGGGCATTGCCGCATAACAAGACCCTTAAGGTGTGCGTTCAAGGCCCGTTGATGTGTCCGCTCCTGGCGATGGCTCCGTTCCCGCGACCGGTAGCATATGAACTCTTGCGCCTTGACGAATTGACAAATGGATCATAATCCAATGTATTGCTTCGCCTTCGTTTCTCTCTTTGCGACAGGATTGCCACGCAGAGCTTCACGAAAGCAGTGCGTTGACCAGTGGCCTCACGACCGAGGACTTTCTGATTGAATCGGCTGTATCGATCCGCTTCACGGGCTTGGATCCTCCTAGTGGCCAAGAATGTTCTTTGCATAGCGACAATTGCACGGTGTTGACGTTTGAAGATGAGCTCTGCAAGATGGATGGGTCATCGGCTCGTTGTTTGTGTGTTCTTTGATCCTTCCGATCGCGAAGCCACGAGGGTTTGTTGGCAGTTGAAACTCCGTGAGCCTCATCATTATCGAGGTAGAAAAGAATACATCAATAGCAGTAGGACAAAGGTCGTCAAGCCAGCACGTGAGCACACATCGGTTGAACACTGCTGACGTAGACAGCGAGGACAGCCATGCCTGCCCGGAAGACGGAACTTCGTTTGACTTCAAGGGTGGGTTGGTCTAGACCATTCCTCTCTATTACCTCACTCGGCCAGGATACTCCTGTCGATGGGATCCACGTAATGCCCATAACACAACAGGACTTCGGTGAGGAAAATGGCTGCCTGGGAGAAGGCAGAGTGGCGGATTCAAGCATCAGAAGGGCCAAGGGCGAACGCATGACAGCCGCCACGATCCATCAGCGCCCGACGCCTCTTCCACCCGAGCCACCTCAGGCCGAGAGGGAAGAGGCGAGGCAAACGGGTAGTCAGTAGTTGTGGCTATGGAGCAAGGTGAAGCATTCGTCGGCAGGAAAATGCCGCATGATCGGATTTCTCATTGGCCGCAAGGGCAGGAAGGCAGCAAAAAGAGGCCACAGCTCGCCAGTGAGACGCGGCCCTACGACGGTCTTCTTCACAGCCTCGCAGGCCCCATGTCTCTGTCTGGTGTGTGTAACAGATACCGCGGCATGTAGTCCGCGCAGTCCGGCGTGCCGGGCTCAGGTGACCTGGTCGTTCTCGTATTGCTGTATTGGCTGCTGACGACGCTAAGAACGCAGGTACAGACATGGAAGAAAGAGGGAAAGCCCACTTTCGGCTGCGGCCCAGTCTCAATCGGCCCCCCGAGTGGCAGAGGCAGGCTGGCCTGGCAGACGGAGAACTCTCGAGTTCTCAACGGCTACGCGTCGCTGCGAACAGGCGATCGGGGGAGGAGGAAAATAAAACGGGGCGATGTGTTTTAACAATTGCCATGGCTCAATTTCCGCTTCCGGGCTGCAGGGAAGGTGCTTAGAGCCTTCGACACACCCAATTTCCCGGGTGTTAAGGCTGGCGGGTAGACAGAAGGGCATAGGCGGCCCTAGGGTCGGCTCCTGGGTTAGTGGGCACAGATGGCTCCACACAAGCGTTACAACGTCGCTGCGAAACGGCCAGCGCCCAGAAATCGCATGGGAGAAGGCCCATTAGCCATCCTGCCCGTATAGTAGTGTCGTCTGAGCATTTCGTGAGGGTCGCGCTGGTCTGACACATCCAGCCCTGCCTTCGCCTGCCAACCAACCAAACAAATGCACAGCCCTTGCATTGCGGTGTTGGTGCCGCCGCGTGTGCATGGCCAATGACGCAGAGCACTATGCGTCGGGTGCCTGCGTCCGCCCGCTCGCGGAGAGGACAGACCGTCTGCGAGTAACAGCGTCGTGCAGCGTGCAGTTTAGTTGCAGCGAAGAGAGAGCTGGAGAGCTCACTCCTGCGTTGTTGGCTGGCAACGTCCACCGCTGCTCGTGAGCCCGCCCTCTCCTCCTCAGCCGACTGCCACCATCACCAGGAGAGAATCTCGAGAGGATTGTCACTGTTGTTTCGGCCTAAGCAGAGAAAGGGTTGCCTCTGCGACGCTTGGGCACTTACTCAGCCCCCCAATCGCAGCCTGAACTGCCAGGCCGATGCGCGCGAGAGGCCGCCCTCCCCAAGCAGGCTGGTAGGCTGGTCTCCTGCCCATCAATGCGCTCGCCTGTCGCTTTGGGCGGCGGCGGTGACGGGCGGTGCAGTTAGCTACAAGGTACTTGGTGACCTCATGAGGCCCTGGCGTCTTCACACACGTCGTAGTCAAGTCAACATAATAAAAATACCCGATCCCCTTAGCCATCTCCCTACCTCCACCCAACCCTCATCCAACTCTCGTACCCACATCACAGTATCAACTATCCCAGTCCACTCTTCCGCTACAAAACATCTTCACTACTCCACCCGCATCTTACAAACACCTAGCGCCCAAAGCCCGGACCACTTTCTATTCCTCTACCTCACGGGAGGTACCTACTGGCCAATATCGCCCCGAAGAACCCGAGTTCGCCCCTGCTATATATAACAGGGCTATTCTCGCCATCGATCATTTCTAAGCCGCCACCCAACGCCCAAGGTCTACAGAACATCTCTTAAGCTTAGAGCAGGACTCAAAGCACACACGTCTTTCATTCAAACAACCAAATCTTTCGCTTCTACTCGACCCAACTCATCATCACCGCGCTGGCCGACCAACAGAACACAACCACAAACTCAACTCCAAACCCACCCACCGAACAGCCCTCACCGTCCTTCCACCCCTCGCCACCAGAACCCACCACCACCTCAAACCCATCAACCCTCTCAACCAACAACCAACCCCAAACCCAACAACCCACAACCACAACCACAACAATGGGCGCCAGAGAAAACCGCTCCGACTCCGCCGTCTCCACCTCCGACCCCTCCCAAACCGTGCGCGTGGGAGCCCAGCAAACCAAACCCAAGGGCAAACCCGTCATCCACCAGCACAGCGGGCAGGCGGAGAAAGAGTCCACTTCCACGCAGGTCATGAACGGTGGTCATTACCGTTAGGAGGGAGGCGAAGCATGTGCCAGGTCTCACACTGGAATGAAGGTGTGAGAGACTCGACTCGACTTGCTTCCCTTTTTTTTTTTCTTTCTTTTTTGTTCCTTTTGACTCTTGAAGAGTCAAGGCGTTGAATTCAAGAGGCAGAAAAGACCAAGGGCTCCACAGACCGACCTTGTTAAACCCCAACCCCAACCCCAAAACGAACACCAAAACAACTACTGTCGCTGCCACACAGGTCTGGAACCGTGTTCTTGCGTTCCAGGAAGGATGTACCGAATTTTCTTTTGTCGTGGGATTTTGTTTTGAGAAGATCGCATTATCATGCTTTCGAGGCGTTGGAAGCATCAAGGGGGCCACAAAAAACACGAAACGATACCAGATCTGGCATTCCCCCTAACAGAAGATTGTAACGATTAGCATTAGAATGTACACCATCATCGCGAAATTTGAAACGAGTCTTTTTTGTTGATTTTTGTTGTTCATTCTTAGGTATCATCGATTCTCGCTGATGTCTTTTGGTCTGTTTCATCAGAGAATTCGGTTTCTCGTGGTTTGTTTTCAACTTGATCCCAACGACAGAGCACCCTTTTCCTCCTCTTTCCCTTCCCTGAACATCCTCTGGACATGTTCATGTGCCACTTGTTTGAACTTTAATCCGCCGTGGAATTTTGCTGGTTTTTTCCCCTTCTGGTCTCCCCCGTGTTGCACATTTGTCATGTGGTTCTGCTTCTTTTTTAAGGTACAGATCATGAGTTCGTATCGTTCGCGCGCTTGGTGCATATCTTTACTGTTTTCTTAAATCAGGAAGTATCTACCTAGGTAAGGTATACGTAAGGATTAATAGATATAATAAGGCTCAACCAATTTTACTGATCCGCAGAGTAAAAGTACTGTCTTTGTTGGGAATTCGCAAGAGCGCTCTTTCCATTTTCTTGTTGAAAACATTCAGCATTGGCTCGAGTAGTGATACCTTAAGAACTCAATACATGCAGTTCTTCTACACTTTCAAACACGGCGTTTTATTATTGAGAATGAACAATTTTCTGCCAATTCAGCCGTTGGTTGTTGCTTGATGATTACTCATGCTTGATGACTTCTCGTGCGAGAATTAATTACTTTAGTGTACAAATCACCTCAAACATGCCATCCTCTCCTCTGAGTATGCAAAACAAATGCACGCATGCACCACCATTCCTCCCAAACGCCTCGCTATACGAAAAAAGAGCAGGGGAAAAAAAGACTAATCCTTCATCAGCCCTCCTTCACCCTCCACCCCAGTTAACCTCATCCAGCACCCACAACCATCCTTCCCAACGACAAGATCACCACCCCCTCCCACCCCCAGCACAAACCCGACAAACCCTCTCCCTCCCCCAGACCGCACACCCATCACAGACCCTCCTCCGACACGACTCGCAAGCCTTATCTTCCACCGAACTATCGTCCACATCCATGGAATCCTCATTCCTCAACCCACCCTCGCAGTCTTCGCATTTCGCCTCTCCTGAGCACATGCTCTGCTGGACTTGCGTGGCGGTGGGTACTGGCTGTGGGATTCGCCAGAAAGAGTGGAGGGTGCTTTTCTGTGGGAGTGGGATTGCTTGCTGCGTTGTGTGTTGCTGACGCTGGACCTGCTGTGCCTGCTGCTGCTGGCCTAGCGACTCTTCCGCCTGATGAGAGAGGGCATTGTTCGCGCGCTGAGCATCGTACAACCGCTGGATGGTGGAAGCTGTGACTCGACACACGTCAGCGAGCGCGCTCATTTTGATCACGGCGCCTAGCCAGCAAGGAGTGGTGGACGAACCGTGGACTGTGGAAGCGTCGGGTCTGTTGTCGCGGTGGCGTTTGCGCGTGCGGGCGTTGAGGTGGGAGGGTGTTTCGGGGTCGAAAGAGGAGGGAGAGAGTTTGATGGTGTCGCTGAGAGGTGAGGGAGTGGGTTTGGTGGGTGGGTAGAATGATTGCACTGTGTTGGTGGAGAGGTCGGAGGTGGGTGAGGAGAGGGTGTTGGTTGAGCGTTTGCGTTTGAGGAGCATTGTGGTCGTTGTTGATTATGAGGTTGATCGTATGTTGATATGTCGAGGCGGTGGTATACTGGGAGAATGAGATGCTGGATTGATGGTGTAGATCAATCAATTCGGTCATCAAGTCAGAAACGCGTCTGCGTGAAGACGCGACGGTAAATGGGAATTGAACGCACGAGCCCCTGCTCCCTACGCCATCGATGCGAAGTATCAAAACGTACGAGAACAGCTCATCAACTCCACCCCGCGCCGTTCGGCCCCGCTATATCGTCAACACATAAGGTCAGGTATACACACGCAAACAACAACCTGTATCTGTCTTTCTTCTCTTCACCTTCCAAATCAAATTCAGCCATGTCGACCAAACAAATCATCCGTGACCCATCCCACGCCGGCTCGTGGTACACCTCGTCCAAGACCGCCCTGAATTCACAACTTGACGGCTGGCTCAAAGACGTCGAAACGCCTGTGCAGTGCATCGGTCCGCGTTCTGAGGGTCAGTCGGTGGAAGAGCTTCCTGTTGGTGGTGCTAGGATTATCATCGGACCGTGAGCCTGTCGTTGAAATGGCGTTGAGCAAGAAGCATCTGCTAACAACTCTCATCAGGCATGCTGGTTACTCGTACTCTGGCCCTGCTGCTGCTTGGGCGTATAAGTCCTGGGATGTGAGAAATGCGTGAGTAAGCCACTCTCATCTGTATTCTCGATTGGAGTCAATATTCATGACATATCGACGACTTGACATGTGGCGATTCCTAGCCACCTTGAGAACTCTTCGTATCATAGTCCCCCTCTTACTGACAACACCCATAGCAAGCGTGTCTTCCTCCTAGGCCCATCACACAAACTTTACCTCGAAAAAGCTGCTCTCACAAAATGCACACACTACGGCACACCCCTAGGAGATCTCCCCGTCGACACCGCCACCACAACAGAACTCCACAACTCCGGCCTCTTTCAATACATGACGCAAGACGTGGACGAGAACGAACACAGTCTCGAGATGCATCTCCCTTACATCTACAAAATCCTCTTCAAGTAAGCTTGCCACCCATCATCCCCAAGACCACAAAACGCTAACACAACCCAGCACCCACGGCCCCAACCTCCCCCCTCTAATCCCCATAATGGTCGGTAACACCTCCGCCTCCACCGAACGCTCCCTCGGCCAGCTCCTCGCACCCTACCTCTCCGACCCCAGCAACGCTTTCGTAATCAGCTCCGACTTCGCGCACTGGGGCGTTCGCTTCAGCTACACCTACTATCAACCCACCAGCGGCAACGCGGTCTCCCTCCGCACGGGGCAAAAAGCACCCACGAATCCGGAAATCCACGAGTCCATCAAGGCTGTTGATTTTGAGTGTATGGGTGCTTGCGAGAGTGGGAGTCATCAGGGTTGGTTGGATGTTCTGAGGGAGACGGGGAATACGGTTTGTGGGCGGCATCCGATTGGGGTTGTTATGGCTGGGTTGGAGAGTTTGGGGGTGCAGGATGGGAAGGGGTTGTTTAGGTTTGTGAGGTATGAGAGGAGTGGGGAGGTGAAAAGGATTGCGGAGAGTAGTGTGAGCTATGCTAGTGCTTTTGCGGTCTTGTAGGGGTGTTGTTGGGACAAATCAAGTGTGGGCGGAGAGGGAGGACTTGGGTTGGTTCTGACATGGAGCCGGAACTCCAGTTGATAAGATGGTAGGCTGAAATATAAGGCGTAGACGACATGGCTGAACGAATCTAGATGAATTTCCCGTGCACCTGCCCAGCAAAAGTGGCGACCTCCCACTGCAAATCCTAGCCTTAAAGCCCATCCTCTTCTTCCATCAAGAAAGAACAATCTTACATTCACGGCCACGCGGCGCCATGAGGAAATAATCCTGCATCTGCATCGTCTCACGCGTGGTCGACTCTGAAAGTCTCGCACCTTTACACTGCCTAAAGAACTCCGCGCTCGCCAATCTCAACTCCATATATGCGAGGTTAACGCCAAAACAGCTCCTCGAGCCCAGACCAAAGGGGTGGAAGACCTTTCTGGCTTCTGCACTGACTTCGTGGTTGAGCCATCTGGAAGGGAGGAATCTGGAAAGCACTCATCAGCTTCATGGACTCCGGACTTTTTCGGGAGAAATCAAACTCACTCGTCAGGACGATGCCAGAGCTCAAGATCGCGATGGTAGGTATACGCCTGGGTGACGACCGTAGTGCCAGCGGGAATGAACCTGTCCCCCAAACGAACGCCACCAGGCGGAACAGCACGAGGCAACCCCCCCGGCGCGGCGCCATACAACCTCAGCGTCTCTTCGATCACAGCATTAAGCAAAGGCAGCCTCTCAAGATCCTCATCGCCATAATCCTGCGGCAAATCCGCCACCTCACTCTCCAGCACAGCCTGCAAAGCCGGCACCGACAACACAGCCCAAACTAGATACGTCAAAGTCACGGACGTGGTATCCGTCGCAGCGACGATCAAACCCGACGCTTCCAATTGCATGTCTTCCATGGCCAATTTCTCCCCTTTTTCGCTTTCGGCCGCGATATTGGAGAAAATGTTGGAGGGTGTCGAGCTGGCTTTCACGCTTTGCAGGTAGTCGCCGGCGAGTTCGTAGAGGATGTCGGTTGGGCGGAACATTTCTTGCATGCTTTGGATGGGGAGGACATGTCGAAGCGCTTTTCCCAGAGAGACCAGCCACGGCAGTTCGACGCCGATTCCTCGGGCCATCATACTCAGCGTGATGATCCTCATGGTATCCGAGACCTGCGAAGCAAACAACAGCCGTCAGCTAGTCCCTTTCGAATCAACATCGGTCACCAAAAACGACCAAGCACAAACCCAAGCTCAAACCCAAAAACAAAACTGAGAAAACCCGTAAAAGAAACTCACAGTCCCCTCCTCCAAATTCCCAAACCCATGCCCAAACATAATCCTCCCCGCAACATCCATACTCATAAACCGCCACCAAGCCAAAACATCTACCTCCCCCTTCCCCCTCGCCGCAGCATCCCTCATCCCCGCGACCGCCAACCTCACCAACCCCCTAACCTCCCCATGCCAATGCGTCATCAGAAAACTCCTCCCGAAAGGCCTAGCCATTACCCTCCTCCTCTCCGCATGCGCCTTGCGATCCGTCATGGCGAAGACGTTATACCGACCCGCTTGCGCGGTGAATTCGTGGTACCATTCTGATTTCGCAAAGGGGGAGCCGACGCGGTGGATTTGGGCGAGGCTTGAGGCGTCTGCTAGGGAGATTTCGTTGGGGGCTATGCGTACCACGGGGCCGTAGAGGGTGTGCAGGTTGTGGACGTGGAAGGTCCGGCGGCCGGTTATTATGGCTAGTTTTAGGGGGAGGCGCGTGAAGAGTGTGTGTCGTGGGCCTGGAATGGAGCGCAGGGGGTGGGTGAGGAGGCGGTGGAGGAGCTGGTGGGTAAGGTTGTTAGCGGGAGGTGGTGGGTGGGTGGGTTTGGTGGCGAGAGATGGATGGAGGGCTTACGGTGGCTAGAAAGAGGGTCGTGCAAGTGATTGCTAGGACAAAGGGGTTGTGAATTGGGAGGAACATCTTTGCGGCCGAGGACACGTTGGAATCTTCTCGTGATCTGAGAACGGGAGGTCATGTTGGATCTTGCCATGTTTTATGGGAATGCCAATTTCTTGTGGACGATGGTGCATTGGCAGCTGAAGACTGCAGCTAACTACTGGGTCGTTAGTTCTCTTGGGTCGCCGACATCCGACGGACATAATCTTTCCTGTTCGCTCTGAGTGCTAGTGTATTGCAAGGATGCTGCATACGTGCACTCCACAGTGATGGAGGGGTAATAGATAGAAGTAGTAGTAGCGTTGCTGTATCGGATCTGCAGACCGAGTTTGGGAGTGTTGGCCGAAAGACGTTGGTTTAGTGATTCGCTCGTGATTCTTTTCAAGTAGAATATTGCATAATCGAGTTTCTTTTCTGGAATCAAGAATTATTCGGAACAAACGAATTGGGTCACATTGTTCAGGCGTAACAACCTTCTGCCAAGGTCATGTGCCAAAGGAGGCATGGATTCTGTTGGGAGATTGCAAATGTCATGTTCGCATTGCTACGAAAGAAGAGTAAGTTTCTAACAGACCAATGGGTGGCTTCTTCCATCATGTCTGAATGGTCGTGCGGGTACTGATTCCCCACTACAATTTCATGCCGAGCGCCTTGTGCACGCGAAGTGCCTGTCTCATACTCAAATCCAACATGATTTCCTAGAAGCCAGATTAGCTTGGGTTTCGCACCATGGGAAATCAGTCAAGAACTTACCTCCGAGCCACCAGGAATGGCATACGCCCTCACATCACGGTACAAGCGCTCGACCTTCGCACCCTGCCCACCACGAGAATAGCTCAAACCGCCGAAAATCTGCGACGCCTCACGCGCACAGAACTCGAACGTCGTAGTCGCCTGAGCCTTGCAGCCAGCAATCGCACCGCCGAGCTTCAGCATGGCCTCGGTATCATTCATCTTCTGACACTGATAAATCAGACTCTCAAGCCACGAATACGACGCCTCAATCTGCCTCGCCATATGCGCCAGTTTCATCCGAATAACAGCGTGATTGATCAGTTTCTGCCCAAAAGTGCGACGCTTGTTGGCGTACTTGACGCTCTCCTCGTAGCAGACGCGGGCGAAGCGGACGGCCTGGATGATGATTCCGATGCGCTCGTGGTTGAAGTTCGTCATGATCACCTTGAAGCCTTGGTTCTCTTTGCCGATCAGGTTCTCCACGGGCACTTTGACGTCTTCGAACGTGATGTAGGTCGTGCCGCTGGACCAGACGCCTTGGCAGTCCATGCGGCGCGTGCTCACGCCGCCGAAGCTGCGCTCGATGAGCAGGACGGAGATGCCGTTCATGCCTTCGCCGCCGGTGCGGACGGCAGTGGTGAAGTAGTCCGACCTGGGATGGGTTAGAACAGGAATAGTGGAATGGGCTAGCTATCGACTTACCAGATACCGTTGGTGATCCACTTCTTCTCGCCATTGACAATGTAGTGCTTGCCGTCCTCGCTCAGCTTAGCCTCGCAGGTCAAGTTCGCAACATCAGAACCGGCATCAGGTTCGGTGATGGCAAGGCAGATGCGCTTGTCGCCACTGAGAATCTCAGGCAGGATGCGGTCTTTGAGCGCTTTCTTGCCGTACTTGTAAACAGGTGGGCAGCCAATACCGAATCCTCCAAGGACATTCCACACGAAACCACCGGAGCCAGAACGAGACAACTCGTCAGTGATTAGCAGCTCGTGGAAAAGATCCCACTTCTCTGGGGGAACGCCCGTGGGAGACTGCTTGACGAGGTGTGTAGGATAGGGGTGCACGCCGAGAAGGCCGGCGAGCCAACCGCGCTCTCCCATGGTCTTGTAGACACTATCGGGCACCTTCTTGGCCTCATCCCACTCGGTGACGTTGGGGATAATCTCGTCTTCCATCCACTGGCGGATCTCAGCGCGGAGAACTGCGTGTGTCTCGTTGAAGTACGGAGTGTGGTAGCTCTGGTACCATGACGGGTCGGCGTAGGGGATCATATCACCGAACGAGTCCATAGCCTCGGCTTCGTCCTCGGCGGCTGGACCTGGTGCTGGTGCGACAGTGCCGGACTCTGCTTGTGGTTTGACCTTCTCTTTCTTCTCCGCTGGGGGAGTTGCTGGTGGTGTGGGTGGCGCGGCGGCCTTTGGCTTGGAGTCGAGAGAGCCGACTTGGAGTTGTTTCTGGTATTTCTTCAAGATGGACTCGTTGTGGTATTTCCAGAACTGCTTGCTGGCGTCTTTGCCGGCTACACGCTGGAGGACTGGGAGTTTGCATGTTAGATGGTGCTTTTTCAAAAGACGTCAGGTCTCGTCTCACTCTTCTTTCCTCCAGGGTGTTCATCCTGAAACTTGGTCAGATCGTAGACGTCCTGGTCTACGATGATCCAGAGGTTGTCAGATTTGTTGTGCGACGCGACGTCGCTGGCGGAGAATGTTTTGGACATTGTGTCTGGTGTTGAGGCTGTAAAGAGAAGGGAAAGGAAAGGGTATCACAAGAGGTATAGGAAACAAAGGAAGAGAAACGGCGGTACAAGAAGGAGAGAGAGGAAAACTACAAATCCCTGGGATCACGTTGGCTCGGTGCTTGCTAGCTAGGACTGGCAGCCTCCTAACATGTGAAAGCACTTGGTCCCGCGGCCGAGTATGTGCAGGCTGCGGGATGATCTCAGCTACCTGGTCATATGCTGCCCAGAAGAGCCGCAGGAGAGCTGGTCTGGCTGGTCATCTGACAACTGCGGTTCTTGCCAATACACATTCATCTATTGGCTGGCGGCACTAGGTTTGCTTGTCTCATTTGAAGACCGAGGTGCCTCGGTGTCAGATGAAATCCTGGGGTCGGGTCAGCGCCCATGCGCCAATGCAAGCCACGCGATGTGGAGACTGGTGGGAGACGGGCTGATGAAAGGATAAGCGAGGCTGAAATCATTTGTAATTTCAAGGAGAACGTGGACATTTCGGTCGTGTTATAGGTCTTGGGAGGGGTTGACGAAACGAAAGTTCTTCGGCAAGGCGTACGAGGAAGAACTCGAGGCTTAGTATCCCAACCTCTGGTAGGCACATCAGCCTTCATCTGATGTGATCTTGGCTTCGGGTTTCAGTGTCTCCTTGGTCTCTGTGGGCCAATATTACGTCAGGCCATTCCTCATCATGGGGACATTTTTGTCTGGTGTGATGGTACCGTTGGTACGTATATTTTCATATAGGCACTTCAGTCCTTCGTTGCCGCATCACCTTTTCCTGAGGAAGACACGAAAGAACCCTCAAATTCCAGAATGCCCGAACAGAAGCCAGTGGTTGTGAGGGAGAGCTCATCCCTCGAGGTCTCAGGCGGGCAGACAGAGGGTATGGAGAGGGCGAATGCTCTCGTTGGCCTTACACCGAATATCTGCGCTTCGAGAATGATAGCAAAGCCTCATACCGCTTCCGCTATACACCATCACGGAGCTCAAGATACTGTGGTCTTCTCTTTCTCGGGATATGGCACAGTCGTCAGCGAGGGTGGTAACAAGAGACAGAATCTGAGTCCAGGCGACTTTGCACTTATACCGTGAGTCTGTCCATTGTATGAGGCCCGAGTCGATTCAATTGCTGATACCGTGGTAAAAAGAGCCTATGCTGAACATCAAGAAGTAAATGAAAGCGATGAAGATGTGGTATGGTGCATTGTTCGATCTGGTGGTGAGCCGTGTGTAATCAACATTGACGGCTGGGGGAAAAGCTGAACTATGGCTCTTCCCTTGTAAAGGTATATAAACAGTCATGTCCTCCTCATCTCTGCGATGGGTTAAATGCCATACAGATATGTCCAAGTTTTAAAATCTCAATGCCAATCAAGCATAAGCCCTCCTCGCTAAAGCGGCAAGCGGCGACTGGCGGACGCAAGCTTCTTTTGCGTAATTGATAGAGGATTGACATGACTTTACGTATGCTACAACAATGATGTCTTCAAGTATGTCAATCACAAGAACAAAATAAAATCCCACTCTATGGAGTTCAAGAGCTCGCAGAGTGTGGTTAGGATGATAAAGCCGCTTGCGTAAGAAAGACTTCGTATTGAAGGTCTCTTTAGCGGCCCACCGTTGGAGCTTAATCTTCCTTTGCCATCATCCCGAGCAAACACCTCCTCCAGCTCCATCATCCGCGCCCCTTCGAACCAGCTGAAATCCTATTCAACCAGCCCAGGCATCAAATTCTATCAGATACTGGTAGTCACCGATCGCCAGCACGCGCGTGACCTGTATGAGACAAGCTTGACGCGTCTCTGCACGACTCCGACGTGGCGACACGCAGGATGGATCACCATCCAAATTCGCAGTCTGACAGCAGTCAGGGTGATGGTCAAAAAAGTTCCGAAATGCCTTCTGAAAATCAACAAGCCCAAGCTGCACCCGCTGCGAAAGCTCCCCAGGAAAAACCTTCGAAGATAAAGCAGCTATGGACCAAGATCGGCCTGGACGTCCCTACTTGCATGATGATGTTCAAGGGCTCCGTTGCACCGACAGTTGCCATCGCCATGTATCAATCGCGCGCGGTTGCTGAGCACTACACCACACTCGGCTACCTGATTGCCATCATGGCTATTCTTGGTTTTCCGATCATGCCCCGGGGTAAATTCATTCAAAATATGACATTGATTGTCATTGGAGTATGCTTGGGTGCCGCAGTGAACTTACTGGCATTGTATTGTGCGACTCGGGCCAGAGCAAACACTGCAGCACCAGGTGCTCCTCCTACTGCCTACAACGCATCGGCGTCTGCGGTATGTGCGATCTGGTTGATGGTTCAGGTCTACCTGGTCAATTACCTACGATCTGCAAGACCTCAATTTCAATTCCCGGCTATCGTCTACTCGATCTTTGCCATAGTCAGCATGTCTTATGGTCCTACATTTCCCACCATGACATACTGCATCAGCTTCATGCAGCGTCTGATCGAGGCCTTCCTGACTGGCTTTGGACTTGCTACTGCTGTTCACTTCTTTGTGTTCCCTGTAAGCTCCAGGACGGTGGTGTTTAAAGAGATGACTGGATATATCATGTAAGTCTGACCCAAATCATGAACTTCTTAGGGCTTCTCAGCTGACTTACTTGGGATTACAGGTGTCTTGAAGGCATGCTGAAGTCGCAAACAGCTTACATGGAGAGCATGGAGACCATCGACCCTGTTGCATTACACCAAAAGCAAGTAGAAGAGTATCTGGCAAATCCGAAGAAAGCCAAAAAGACCACCAATCCGCTGCAGACCCCTGCGGGTGATGCGATGAGAACTGTATTCTTCAAGGCCTTGGATCTCCACACCAAACTCAATGCCGACATCACTCCTGCCAAGCGAGAATTCGCGGTTGGAAAACTAAGCTCGAAGGACATCTGCAAGATGTGGAAACAGCTCAGAATGATCTTCGTTCCTATCCTTGGGTTGAGTTCGAGCATAGACATCATGCAGAGGCATGCCGAACAGAATCACTGGGGCAGCATAGATCTGCCACCTGAGAAAGCTGAGGCCAACAAAGAGCAGATTGAAACTCTGCACACAATGATGAAGACGCTTCACGGACCCTTTGAGGAGATGAAAGAAGCAATTGGAGCAGGCTTCAAGCACATCCTGATCACCCTCGAGCTCATCAAAGCACCGAAGAAGAAGGCCAACGACGAAGAGAGCCAGGGCGGTAAAATTCCCCAGCCTGGCTCTTCTGACTTCAACGCTTATTTCAAGACAAAAATTGATGCATTCCACAACTCCAAACGAGCCACTCTGGAGCAATGGTGCAACAAGAAAGGTATCCGAATCCCGGAAAACTTCTTCGATGAGTCGTACAACCCGGAAGAGAACCCGGAAACCGATTCTGAAAGTGTACCCGATCGTCTACGTCGTCAGCTGTTCTTCGCCCTTTACATGGAATACCAACTATACAGAGCCGGTCAAGCTACACTGAACATGAGTTTGTTCGCAGACCAGATAAAGCAAGAGGGCAGACTGAAGCGAAAGAAATTGATCTTTCCCGGATCCAAGGCACTTTACAAATGGGTCAAAGCAGCATTCGGCCGTGACAACCTCTCCACCCGCAGCGAATACCTAACCGATATGGAAGACGGGGCCCGGCAAAATATGTTCTTGGGTGCAAAGTTCGAGCAAAGAAAAGACCCGGAGCACCTCCCGCCTCGCAACACTGGCGAGAAGATTGGAGATGGCATTCGTATGATACCTGAATTTTTCAGGAGCCCAAGTTCGGCGTTCGGGTTTCGTGTCATGTGTGCGACCATGACGGTTGCTATTGTTAACTACCTTCATGACACGCAGACATTTTTCCAGCGGAACCGTCTGCTTTGGAGTATGATCATGATTGCTATTTCGATGAGTCGTTTGGCTGGTCAGAGCACGTTCAACTTTGCTCTTCGGGTCGTTGGAACTGCTATCGTAAGTGAACGCCCTGAGTACCTTCGATGTGTCGCTAATCGTTTCTAGGCTATGATTGCATCTTATATTATATGGTACATCGTCGTCGGTCATGCAGCTGGCGTCATTGTCTTTCTATGGCTATGGATGCTCTGTGGTTTCTATGCCCTGCTCAAGTTCCCCAAATTTGTTATTGTTGGTAAGTCACACGGCCTCCTAGCTCTTCCTGGCATGCATCGCAATACCCATCCGACCTCGTAACCACACGCTCACTTCTGGAAACTCGAATTGCTAACATTCGTCCTCCTCACAAGCCATCCTCAGCGTCGTCAGCACCATCCTCATCGTCGGCTACGAGCTACAAGTCCAAGTGCTCGGCATCGCCGTCTCCGAATCAAACGGCCAGCCCGCCTACCCAACCTACCTCCTCGCACCCTACCGCCTCGCAACCGTGGCCGGCGGCCTGTTCGTCGCTTGGATCTGGACAATCTTCCCCTACCCCATATCGGAGTCTTCCGAGCTGCGCAAAGACCTGAGCGCCTCGCTGTACATGCTCGCGAACTTTTCTTCCCTCGTTCATGAAATCGTGCAATCGCGCGTCAAGGGTGTGGAAGGCGATGTAAAGACTAAGGGCACGCATGGGTATAATTTGGAGAAAGCGAGGTTGACGGTGTTCGGGAAGGTGTTGTTGCTCTTGAATGAGATGCGGACGAACTCTGCTTTCTCGAAATTCCAGGTCAGGGTTGGTGGCAAGTTTCCAAGAGAGGAATACGAAGAGTAAGTCCATTCGATCCTCATCATCTTTAGTGTCAATTAACAAACCACCCACAGACTGATCGAATGCGTCCAACGCATCCTCAACTACCAAGCCCTCATGGCCTACGCCTCGCAAACCCTCTCTTTCGGCGACAAACCCGCCGCAGAACACACGGCATGGTCTAACGATTTCCGCCGCCTCGTGACAGACCACCACGCCACATCCAACCAAATCACATCCATCCTCGCTCTCCTGTCCTCCTGTCTGAGCAACGGCCAAGCTCTGCCGCCGTACCTGGAACTACCGCAGCCGTTCGCTTTCACACGCCGTTTGGAGTCGATTGATAAAAACATTCTCAGTGTCAGGCATATTGTTGAGCCGGAGTATAGTGCTTTTGCTGTCATTCAGATTTGTGGCGGGTGTGTTACGGCGGATATTGAAAAGCTTGTGAAGTGAGTACCAGCCTTTCCGATTACCGTCGATTGGTCCTCGCCCTTAAGGATTCTCGGAGCTAACGTATACCGCAGACACGTCCGGACTTTGGTCGGCGAGATTGATTTCTCCTTCCACGCACTTGACCCCAGCGGTACCAGCTCGGATGCTTCATCCTTCAGCACGGGCGAGCAATACAAAACCGAATAAACGACCCGCCCGGTGTGAAGGAAACGACCTGTTCCCACCACCACCGCATCTCTGTTCAACAAAGAACAAAACACCATACATAGTCCCTCCTAATCAGCTTCCTTAGCAGCCCTACCAAAGTAACTAGTCAAAGTATTCTTCTGACCAGGATCAATGCCCGCTTTCTTCTTCTTCGCTGGACTCCCATTGCTACCACCGCCACTGCCGCTGCCACCCTGCTTCTCCCCACCCTTCCCCTTCTCCCCAACACGCATCAAGCGCATCAACTCCTCGAAATCCTTCACATCCACAATCCCGCCCGAAGCCTGCACATGGCCTCTAGCAAAATCATCCCCAACGCGCTCAAGCAACGGCACCTTCCTCTCCTCTCCCTCTTCACCCCCCTCCTCCCCCTCCAAAGTCAAACTTGCATACCCCCTCAACCTCGCAATAATATCGACCTCCTCCCCCCTACCCCTCGCACACCTCGCCACCCTGCACGAAAAATTCACCTTCCCCGGCAAATACCCCTCGTTCGCAACAAGCACAAACTCCAGCGCCTTGCTGCTCAAATGCCCCGCCCAGCGCGTCGCAATGACGGGGTGAACCTGCGCCTCGCTGCGAATCCGCAGCACAGCAACAGAACCATCGGCGCTGAACTGCGGCGCGGCGTGCGTGCATCGTTCGACTTCGGCGTTGATTTCTTGCCTGGCAGCCAGCAAGCGGGGATTTGAGAGAATGCTCGCCGGCTCGGAGGTGGTTGCCAACGCGGTCCAGGCGGAGATGACGTCGTAGGTTGCGGTGCGGCGGGGGGCGTTGACGAGGGAAACGACGGCGTTGAGAGTCTTTTTCGTGTGCTGTTTGAGCGGCGCGGTCATGTCGGGGAAGGGCGGGAGCCATTTTAGGGTCGTGCCGAGGTCGCCGTGGGTTCCTACTATGGCTAGCCAGGCTGTGAGGGAGGGGATGGAAGGGTGCAGGGGCGAGCAGAGGAGGTAGGTGAGCAGCGAGGAGGTGGCGACGGGTGGGGAGGTGCAGGCTGTGACGTGGGAGGAGGAAGCGGGGAAGTCTGCTGGTGTTGCGTGGTGGTGGTCGATTATGAGGGTTTTGGTGGACGGGTTGGAGACTATGGGTGGGCTGGAGCGGCTTCCTTGGTCGAGCACGAAGATGTAAGAGGGCTCGTGGGCTTCCATTAGGGCGCGCTCCGAGGCGCTGTGGACTGTGGTGCCTTTTTGGAGGAGGTGGGTGGCGATGAGGGAGTCTTTTAGCCCGAGGAGGAGGAGGGCGTGGCGGAGGATTGCGCCGGATGAGAGACCGTCGGCGTCTTTGTCGGGGACGATTAGGGTCTTTTTGTTTGATTTTGCGCTGGGGAGTGATGTTAGGGATTTTGGTCATTGATGGTTGTGGTGAGGGCGTGAGCGGGGAGTGTACATACCATTCTAGGATGGTTTCTCTGGCCTTTTCCATTTGATCTTTTGGCGCTGGCCATTGGATCGAACCGTCTTCTTCCTTGATTGAGGGCGTTTCGTGGTATTCGGGGACTTGTGGTTTGGGTTTCTTTGCTGGTGGCTTTGCGGTCGATGGGGCTTCTTTGCGCTTCATGTCGGTGAGTTCAGGGCGGCCTCTTGTGGAGAATGGTCTTCTGTCTAGATGTTCCGGGAATCTCTTGCAGATGCTTGTATAGCTACGAGTGCGTACGCAGCGTGCGAAAGAACGAAACATATGTTAGTTCGAGAAGATGTCGAGTGATTTGTATCTTTTGTAGTATGTGAAACGTCTTGCTTGGCTTGAAGCCAATGGTTAAAAATCGATCTGTGTGTACTGAACTTATCGAAATGACTTGATGTCTATTAGATGTGGCAGTTTCTAGCCCTGTCCATCAATCAGTGGACATTGTTGATTTTGGATCGATGAGGTCAGTGTAGGTCGTGACGTACATGGGTAGAGCTCGCTGGGTATTATTGAGCACAGCTGCGAAGATATGATACTGGTCAATTTATATAGAAGCTTAGTGGTATCATTCCCGTTCTGGCTATTGCTCAATCGAGGTGATACAACCGGGTGTGCTCAGTTTCGCGGTGTTCAAAGAAATGGGACCACTCTACATGTATCAAACCCATCATCTTCATCGGCATGAATTGGGTACTCCCAAACCTGTATAGTTGGTGTATCTTGATCAAGTCAGTTGTGCCGACAATACATGTACATAGGTCCTACAGCAATCAGAGCCTATTTGCTCTCTAACATACCTACATCTAGGTAGCTTGCGCCTCATGTCGTGCTTGAGGAAGCAGGCGGGCCCACTTCAAGTGCCGTGCAGTCTGCTACTATACCTGCAAGCATCCTTCTGCGACGCCTTTGTGCCAGCTTCACGTGGAGCCGCAATGGCTTGCTGAGCAAATACGATTACACACGCTAGTCCACCAGGGCATAATTCCGTAACATACGTGTCAAATGCGTTCGGGAACGAGATGCTTTCAGTCCGTCGGCGTCTAGCCATGCGTGGATTAGGGCACAGAGGAAGGACAGGATGCTGCAGCTGAGGGAGAGATGCGCAGCTAGGTCTTTCCAGTAGATACGGAGAGAAATGCGGCTCACGACGGCGGCTCATGGCGACTTGCGGCTAATGGCAGCATGGGTAGGATGGGGAGATAGCCAACCAGCAACGCAGGCTGGGCACCGAATGTGCCTCTCGCTGCTGCTGCTGACACGCCGCCAGCCAGCTGCTTTTGCTCGCACAGGATGACTTGAGGCGCGCAGAGGAGAAGGCGGGGGTTTGATGCGTGTGAGGAGTCGTTGGAACGCATGGGAGCATGGGAGCATGGGAGCATGAGAGCCCTCCTCGCCCTCCTCCTCTTCCAGTCGCATCCAGATCGCCGCCTCCGATTCCTCTCGACTCTGCTGCGACTGTACTTTGTCTCTTTTCTACCGTATCGCAATCAGCTCTCGCATCCATCCGTCCATACATCCACCCATCCATACTTCCATTCACTCACTCAGCCTCGTCTTCTCCACTTCTCTCCCTCTCTCCCTCTCATTCCAGAGCCTCACTTCCCATCTCACTCCCACCCCCTCGACAGCCGCAGTGGCCACAGCCTGATCAACAGCGCTCGATTGCATTCAACCACCGAGAGCTTGCCCTGTCACACCACCCGGACCACCCACTCTCATCGATCGGCAGCGGCTCAAAGCGACCTAAGCTGGGGAAAGCTGGGGATCATCGTCGCCGCAGCCAGCCAGCCAGCCCACTTGGCTTCCACCAAACCATCCCATCTCCCATTGTCCGTCTGTCTGTCCGCCTTCTCACACCAGCCTCTTGTCTTTTACACGCCTCGGTGCTCGCTCTTTGGAGCCTGCGACTTGATCATTGTGTGCTCCAACGGCACCTCGCATAGCCGCCAGCTGACAAGCGAGCTACACGCGACACTCGTGTCGCAGCGCTTCCTGTGAAGCTTTGTTCTGCTGCGAACCTGTTTTGGCAGTCGCGCCTGACATGCTCTGGTACGTCTTTGAGCTCTTCCTATATCAAAGATCCACTCCAATCGATAAATTTTTGCGATTTCCTTCACGTCCGTGTCATTGTTACTTCTGCCTTGACTGCAATTGCCATTCTTGAAGGTAGCGATCAGGTACCTTCTAGGTGCATTGCAATATGCACGCGAATCCCGATCGTCAAGTCGTGGAATCTAGCCACCACGAAGAAGTATCGCGCCACTACCGAGCGACCACAAAACAGGACACTACATCTGAATGCCTTGATCGGTATAGCTGACGTCTATGCAGATTGTCCCGCAGCAACATTTATCGATCCAGTGTTACAGTGTAGCTTAACCTCGTAAGACGATTCCAACTCTCACGCCACGGCTCGAATGGGCTTCGGCAAACGTACATAGACGCACTGTCGTCCGCCTTGATCATCTTTCTTGTTCTTCTGGCGAGCTCTGAGACCAACGACTTCGCATTGCCGTGATCGCGACTTCGTCATTGGATTAGATCTTGTTATTCCTGGATGACAGAAGTCGATTATTACGACGACCATTACGGATTACCAACAAACGAAGAACTTCCAAGAATCCAGTCTAGTCCTTACGAATCTGTTGATACTCCCACTGCCTCGTCGGTATCTTCGTCGCGACGAGGTTCCGGACCCGACCCAGGACTGATCGTCCTCGTTGGACCACAATTTGGACCTTTACGGCTTCACATCGAGCCCACCCATTTTATCCCAGAGGAAGCCCACAGACACAACACAGTCATGGCGGATAGCGCAGACGAGCCGCCACCGCTGCCGAGCGAGAATCTCGGAGTGCACCATACGCCTCGGAATGCTCCACAACCAGATGGAGATACTACTGAAGCCCCAAGAGACTCGGCAGTGACTTCCAATGATGGATCCACAGAACCTACAGAAGCTCAGTCCAAGTCGCCTTTGGTCGTGACTGAGCTTGCGACACGAACAAGAGCCGATTCCATGCAAATCGATGCCTCAGAACCTGCATCTGAGAAGCCATCAGACCGACCAAGTCTGAGCCCACCACTCAAAATAAGGACATTAGAGCTGAATCCTGTAGAGGCGTCATCACGACCGGAACGAGACTCCATCAGTGCTTCTCCTACGCTCGCAAAACACACCCTTGCTGCCGCTGTGGAAAATGGACAAAGTCTGCCGCCATTTGAGCCTCCGTCACCTTCCACTGGATCTCCGCAAGCAGAGAGGTTGCCTTCGATTCACCAGCTCACGAGCTCACTCACCGAACTTGCAGAGGCTGCAACTCAGGCGACACAGGAGATTCCACGCCCAAACGGTTTCTCTCACCACCATAGCCAGTCTTTCGGCTCAGCAAAATCTCAATCCCCCATACTTGCCACACACTACCCGGTAAGCATACAAACCTCTCCACAGGCATACTATCAACAAACAATGGCTCGGTCTCCCACCAGTACCATAGGGGAGAGCCCAGCATACACATCTCCGCCAACATACCCATTTGGGACCTACAATCACCGTCGTGCGTCAATGGTGGATGGCATGCCACCTCTTGTCCCAAATCTTCCCTCATCTTCTTCAAGCGGTGATAGCTATGGCGGCTATCCTAGCTCGGGTACAGAAGGCTACAGCACCAACCATACAACTCCATCCGACGCTGGTGGTGCACCTACAGAGCACACACCTCGCCCGGTGTTGCCACCTCCACCAGGAATGCACGTACCTCCACCATCAGCTCCCATCATGTTACTTGGGCCTTACAAATGTGACGTCCCTAACTGCACCGCCGGCACTTTCCAAACGCAGTATTTGTTGAAGTAAGCCATTTGAAAGTCCGAAAACGCTTCAACTACAATCGGTCCACTAACTGCGCGCTGCCAGCTCTCACAAGAACGTTCACAGCCAAAACCGCCCACACTACTGCCCTGTCGCAGGCTGTCCTCGCTCAGAAGGCGGCAAAGGCTTCAAACGCAAGAATGAAATGATCCGCCACGGCCTCGTCCACAACAGCCCAGGCTATATCTGTCCTTTCTGTCCAGAGAGGGAGCACAGATACCCGCGACCAGACAATCTCCAAAGGTAAGATCGCAACGTAGTCCTCAAGGCGCCGCAGACGAATGGACACAACGCCAACTGACATGCACCAGACACGTACGAGTCCATCACGTCGACAAAGACCGCGACGACCACGCCTTACGAGACGTGCTGAATCAGCGCTCCGAAGGGCAGGGCAAGACCCGGAGGCGACGCACAAATACAATCTCGGGGCCGGTGATTGCTGCTTCATGACCATACGTGAGACGTTGCCACGTCCACTTTGATATGTCCGAAACGACACCCGCCAATCACGACCGATCAATTCGATCGAAAATGCTGTTTTGCTATCTGCGTTCCCTTTGTGCTGGAAATGTTGCAATTGGAATGATCCGCGCCATTTTGTGTTGATTTCAGAAAATCCCATCCTCGCGCCCTTCCTCTAACACCACCGATACCTCTCTCTCGAGATTTCTTTGTCATGCAAGCGATTGCGTTTCCGTTCTTTCGTCTTATTTTTGTTCTGCTCTTCCTTGTTCGAAAAATCGACGATGTCGTCACCAAGGCGCAAAGGCGTAAACCCGGAAGTGAGTTGTCAAAAATCTTGGAACCATGATGGACTTATTACCGAGTGGGATCTTGGGAATCCACGCCTTTTGTTTGAAGAGGGCGTTGATCAATTTTGCTATCTTCTTTTCCTTCAATTCTTACTGCCCTTCGATTGAGACAGGAGGCCATACCCTTTTTCGGTGCGTTTGGAACGTCCGGTGCGTAAGGAAGGAAGGGGTACTTTCGAATTTTTGGAATCTTGGATCTTGAATTCTGGGATCTTGGGAATTGGATGTCTAGGCAGTTCTTCACTTTTCCTCGAAACCCCCCCCCTCCCCCCTAAATCGGACACACATGGACGGATGAATGTGTCTCAAGACAGACAGAATGGTGTACTGATCTTTTTCCTCGATTGAATCTATTCTCACCTATCGAATTGCAAGGCAAGGGAAAGGGATCTTTGTTCAATGCTACCTTCTACCTCTCTTCAATCCTTTCCTTTTTTTTCTATTGTCTTGATACGATCCTTACGAGCAACGCGAGCCTATAGCACTCCCTATGATATTGTGATATGGAGACGTCTGCACTACTCAGCATCCGTCTCTCGCCTCCGGAGCGATCCGCCAAGGAGAGACACACGATGGTGCTGTGCAGTGCAGCTAAGACATGCGTAGAAAAGACGGTCCGCCCACCTCGCACGTGCAAGAGTGCAAGTCGCGAGTCTGTTTGTGTAGTGGCATAAGAGAGGAATTCTGACGTAGACTCAGCCGTTGGTTCATAAGAAGAAAACATTGGCATTTCGCAGGTTACACAGCCACAACACGCGATCTCTTGGGCCAGCCGGTTTCTTGGTGCACGTTTTCTGTACAGTACCGGCTTTTGAGGGATGTCTTGCGCCGTGGAAATTGATAGTACCGGACTTGCCGTCTGCCACTTCTAGTCCACATGTATCTCTTGGGAGTTTGGGTCCGGTAACTGGTACCATTGACGTTATGCGTGCACGTGTCAATAGATGCCTCAAGGCTTGCTTGAGACAAAAGAGACAGAAAAAGAAAAGGGTCCGCCCTTCTCACGTGCGCTCGTCTCAATCATGTCTCGCCGCACTGTCCGCATGATGCGCGAAGATGGAGAAACAGCAGATAGCAGCGGAGGTCAGAGTTTGTGATCACTGATGGAACTTGCCGCGCAGAGCCCCCGGCTCTTGGACGTGTGTTTCTCCTCATCCACCCCGCCTGTGGGGAGCCAGTCAGAATCAGAAAGCGGTGGGACTTGGAGAGGGCTTCTGATGGGAGCGTCAGGGACTTTGCCTTCTTTGCGAGGACTCTGTGGTGTCAGATGGCCTTGCCCTTGTTGAGTGATGATTATCAGGCGTTGATGAGGTAGGCGATTTGCTGTGTTGCGCGGAGGGGCAGCAGGTAGTAGCGAAGGCAAAGCTCTGCTATTGCGCAGAGAGCCATAGGATTGGCTGATGTCGCAGAGAGACTCCTCACAAACAAGCATCTACTGTATTCACCGCAAGTGTGCGGTCTGTATGTCTCTGACGGAGAACTGTGTCAGTCGGCCTTATGCGCTTGCTAATGAAAACCCGCAACCGGCACATGTGCACAGTCGCAAGAGACGAGTTAATTCTCCGGCTTGCCTCGCTTTTGGTCTCCCGAGCATCTTTGCCAATCCCTCAGCGCCCAGAAGGCCACGAGATCCCCACGACCCACGCGTTGGAAGTTTGACGCTGCCCAGTCGCTTGCTGGCAGGTGCCTTGGTGCTTGTTGTTCGGGACTCAGCGCGCCCAGCAGAAGAGAAAAGAGGCATTTTCGGGCCAGACGGTGGTGAAAGAAGTGGCAGTATCGGCTGTTTGTCTGATATGGTCCTGGTCCAGCTCTGGCAGGATTATTGAGAGAGTATTGACTGCCGGGTCAGCAATATTCTTCCATTCTTCCACAAATTCCCCATCAATCAATATCAAGCCAAACCGCCATCTCGCCAGTCTAAACCAGAGGCCAGAACGCAGTGAGCCCCAGGTCCGCGTGCGCCACCGCCCACCTACCACCCACCTTCACAATCAGCTTGCACCTCAAAAGCGAGACATCACAACTTCGCTTCGAAGTCTCTTGGCAGACTCCTTCCGATCTAGACCCGCGTGTTCTGGCGCCTCTTGGGAGGAGGTGTTACTGTATAGGGCAGAGCATTCGAATCTCCCACAGCTCCCAAGGCCTGGCACATGCCGTCGCCGCATCTGCTCTGCTGAGCAAACCATCACCAACTCTGCTTTACTGTGCTGGCCCGCCCTGGGCACCAAGCAAGCAAAGGCCCGCCCGCCCATAGGCAAGCACCATCCAGCAACACACAGATTGTCGGAACACGCAGGCTTGATTGTTGACTGAGCAAAAAGTGACAAGTAATTAAATCCCGGTCGAGGCTATTAGTTCATCCTGCGCGTTCTTGTCGACCTTCGTCCTCTATCGACCTTGATCCTTTTTTCTATTTACTACTTCCATTTACTACTTCCTGCTCTCCTTGTCTGACCCTCCATCCATTCCGGACCAGACATTCTTCCGCAGCTGACCCCCCAAACCCGAACACAAACAATCACCCCCGACTACCACTCGCTCCCTTGCGTTGCAGCAACTCGCGTGCCACGACCACGAGGCCCTGCATCTTCGCACCGCATCGCATCGCCTATCCTCCCCTCCAAGGCCCGCCGCGCCGTATAGTAATTAGTAGCTGCGAATCCGGCCCGGCCAAAAAGCGAGATCTGGATTTCGCGCAGCGCCTCAAGCCTATTTGCCCTGCACTGCGCCCGCCGCCCGCACCCTCTGCAGGGGAGGTACTTGGATACCCAGCTCTGGGCCCTTTCTGTCTCGTTTACCTTTCCAACGTGTCTTCTTCCCTCGCCGGTCAACTCTCGATACTCATCCGACAACTCATCCTCACCCTCTTGGACACTGTTGTTCATCGACTCGCACGACAAATTCCACAACACAGCAATGCGCCTGAACTAAATCGGGCGGGTCCCAGCTGTCTGGATCAACCGCGAGACTTCCCCACATTTCACACCGACCGGCACCGTTTGCAAGACCGCTTGCGCTGCTTTGAGAGTGCTAGGGTCTCGGCCTAGCAGAGCAGCAAGACTACTATACTAGCCTCACTCCCGTCAATCCTCCTCCTCCCTTTCGCCATGCCATCCGAATCAGAAATCGAGGCCGGCAGAGATGAAATCGCGAGAAGACTACAGCAGATGCACAAATTGCATCTCGCGACACAGCGCGCCCACGCCCCTGCTGAAAACCAACAGCTAAACTCGCTGGCCGTGACGATCCTAGGCTTGGATCAATCGTCGCAACAAGCCGCTCGACAGGACGCACATATTGCCAGTGTCGCCGACATGGCGACCACCAGGATCTCGCGAAAGGCGCAGAGCTATTTCAACACTTTCCAAACCTCTTGCTCACCCGCGCTCGACGACCCACCCACCTATGCGACCGCTGCGCGACAAAAGCCGGTGGCGAGACGCAATATCGAGCTTGGCAAAGAGGCCTTGCCTGGATATTCTTGCACGGTGTCTGCTTCAGTGAGAATGCTCGTCAACATGGAGTCTGTCAGTCCCATGCATGGCATTGCACAGAGCGAGTGGAGAGACGTTTTCGTCGAAGTCAGAGGAACGATGCTCAACTTCAACCGTGTCAGAGATAACAAACCCGGGAAGTTGTTGAGATCATACACCCTCCAACACGCAGAGATCGGCCTCGCACCTGATGCGTTCCACACTGTTCTTACTCCTAACAGCAAGCTCGCACACCTCATTCCCCACGCCGCTAGACACAAGGCGTTCAAGAAAGACCCTCAATTGTTCCGCGCAGAAGAGCAGTTCATTATGAGACTGCGCCTGGAGACCGACCAGCTTCTGCTGGCACACAAGAGCGAGGACACGATCCTTGACATGGTCCATGAAATCGGTGCTGGTATCGATCTGGCACCATCCATTGACGAACGAAGCATTTCGAAGCAATGCACCGTTCCACGTCGCAGGAGAAGACCTAATCCACCTGTGAATAACGATATCACGGACGCCAGCGTCATCGCTGAGCAAGAACGGATCCTGCAGCGAATGTATCCCTCATTCGCCGAGAATGCAAATACAGCAACCGCATCAATGACATCCTCGGAACCTGCACAACCATCACAATCACAACCTTCCACGACCACGCCAATGCGAGAAGAGGAAGAACTCGACTTGACTGCGATCCGCGAAGACTTCAGCGAAACCAACATCCTCACACCCACATCCAGCTCCACCTCCACGTCACCCTCCAACGCTGTCCGTCCAAGCTACTCTCGCACTACCACTGCATCAACAACCGCCACCTCTCAGAGCGTCTATGAAACAGCACCCACCAACTTCGGCCCAGAAGGCAAATGGCAGCCTCCACACCTGCGCACTGCCACGCAAATCCGCCGATACGTTCGCCGCTGCGCACCTCTCCTCACTTCCGACGCCATTCGTGCGAGCGACATCGTCATTTGCAATGGCAGGCGCATGCGCATTAACTGGCGGGCAGAGCGCCTCGAAGATTGGCGCTTGCAGCCGCCTAGCTACGACGCGCACGACTTTGACAAGGAGCAGCAAGAGCCGACTCAGCAGGAAGAACTGCCTCAAGAGCAGAGCGAGTCGTCTCAAACTTCCGAAACCACTTCCGAAACTCACCTCGAACAAATTTCTACCGCCGGCTCCAGCTCCAGCTCTCCCTCCTCCGTCTTCTCCGAAACTTCCACATCCTCTTCATCCTGCATATACTCTCACGACGAGCACGATGATCTCACCAACACGTTTGCCACAGGAGAGCAAAACACCAGCAATGGACTGGCAGGTCTCGAACTCGTCAAAACCAGCTCGCTCGAAGCCGAGAACAAGACCCACAAGAGGAAGGTGGAGAGCAACACCATCACAAACACGAATCTCACCCCCTCTACAACACCCACAACAAACGGGCAACAGAAAGCCCGCGAAATACGACGCGAAAACAACAGCGCCGTCGATGTGCAGGGCGTGGTTTTCTGCTTCTGATCATCTCGGCTGCAATTCTATCAGCACCATTGGATTATATTTCCGGATCTCATTCGCTTTATCCTGCCTCACAGAGTTTGTGAGATCAATCGTTTTTGGGAGACAGCACTATTAGCGATGGCGTTTCCTGTTTTCTTCTTCACTCCTCTCTCGTTCATGCCTGTGGGCATTCATATGGGCATTCACTACATCAAAGGGTCGGTCAAATTCAGCTGGGTTCGCTTGGGCTTCTGGTGCGACGGTACAGACTGCTCACTACTCTCTGTTGCATACACCCTTGAAGGTTGGGTTATCTTTCTGTATTACCTTTGGTCTTTTTCTCTCTGCTCTTTCTTTGCAGGCATATTTTGGATTATGATGATGGAAACTTATTTTATTTAACGAATCGGTCGGGCTATATGAGTGAAATGAGAACATGTCGAGTCTTTTGGATCTTATATCTGATTCTTCTTCTTTCCATCTATCTTCCTCTCTCTCTCTTCTTCAAACGCCTTCGTGAAGTGGAGGAGCTGGAGAACATCATCCATCTGGGGATTTGAATGTGGGTGGGCATTTAGCCGAGACCATCCGGCCAAGGGCCAGAGAGCCATTCGCCCCACACTGATGATGACAGAGGTCCCACGCGTGCGCGAAAGGCCACGCTTGACGAAGATCTTGGAGGGGTGGATATCGTAGTAACATGTGAATCTGTTGGGAAGTGTAAGGATTACGACAATTTTTTCCCTACCTTGTTATTATTCTCGACTTTACTACGGACTCGCTATCTTCTTTTCCTTTTCGCGTGCAAGTCCTCTTTCTAGCTCTTGAGTACCCAGATCTTAATCATTGAGACTCAACAATCATGGCGAGCAACGACAGCCTTTACATGGTACCTGATCCCGCCACCGCCCATTGGGATTGTTCTCCCATGCTGATCCAAAATAACACAGGGCTTTGACCTCTCCACCCAGCAATTGAAATGTCCGCCTCCCCCCTCCAAAGCTCTCACAGCCTAGGAATCCCACTGACCATTCACCCAAAGGCATCATCGTCGACTCCGCCCTGAAACACAGGCACGAGGCCAAAGTCGACTTCGACGCCGACTTCGGCTCCAAATACGGCATCACAAAGGGCGTGCTCACCAACCCCAGCGAGGGCGAAGTCTACGCTCCCACAGCCATGTGGCTGGAAGCCGTCGACCTGGTCCTGCAGCGGCTGAAAGATGAGGGCGTCGATTTCGGCAAGATCAAGGGCCTTTCTGGCGCGGGTATGCAGCATGGTACGGTTTTTTGGGCCAAGGAGGCGGAGGCTATGCTTTCCGGTTTGGACGCTGGGAAGCCGCTTTTGGAGCAGTTGGAGAGTGGGCAGAAGAGCGCTTTTGCTCATCCTCATAGCCCGAATTGGCAGGATGCTAGTACGCAGAAGCAGTGTGATGAGTTCGATGCGAAGCTCGGGAGTCCTGAGAAGCTGGCTGAGATTACTGGCAGCAAGGCGCACCACGTACGTTGTTCCTACGAGGTGATGGAGAGGCAAAGCTAACATTCCTACAGCGATTCAGTGGCCCTCAAATCATGCGTTTCCGCACAAAGTACCCAGAGCACTACGACAACGTCTCACGAATCTCATTGGTCTCTTCCTTCCTGGCCTCCGTATTCCTCGGCCGCATAGCGCCCATCGACATCAGCGACGTGACCGGCATGAACCTCTGGCACATCGCCCAGGGCGACTGGCACAACGACCTCCTCGCCCTGACCGCTGGCGGCCAGGACCGCGCAGCCGATTTGAAAGAGAAACTCGGCCCTGTGCACGAGGACGGCGGCAAGACCTTCGGCAACATCAGCGACTACTTCGTCAACCGCTTCGGATTCAAAAAGGACACCAGCGTCATCGCTTTCACCGGCGACAACCCCTCCACGATCCTCGCCCTCCCCCTCCGCCCCTCCGACGCAATGGTCTCCCTCGGCACAAGCACGACCTTCCTCATGAGCACGCCGGCCTACAAACCCGACCCAGCCTACCACTTCATGAACCACCCCACCACCGCCGGCCTCTACATGTTCATGCTGTGCTACAAAAACGGCGGACTCGCGCGCGAGAAAATCCGCGACACCCTCAACACCTCCGCCACCCACCCCACCGACTGGGACACTTTCAACTCCACCGCGCTCGCCACCCCAGCCCTCTCCCAGCAAACCGACTCCGCCCCCATGCGTCTAGGCCTCTACTTCCCGCGCCCGGAAATCGTCCCCAACCTCCCCGCCGGCCAATGGCGGTACGCCTACAGCCCCCAAACCGGCGCGCTGGAAAGCCTCCCCTCCGACTCCCTGCCAGACGACGCCCGCAACATTGTCGAATCGCAAATGCTCTCTCTGCGCCTTCGCTCGCAGAACCTCCTCAAACCCGAGCCCGACACCACAACAGGCGAGATCCTCCCTCCCCAACCAAAACGCGTCTATCTCGTAGGCGGCGGCAGCGCTAACCCCGCCATCGCCCAGCTGGCGGGAGAAGTTCTGGGCTCGACGGAGGGCGTGTACAAACTCGATATCGGTGGGAACGCTTGCGCGCTGGGGTCTGCGTATAAATCTGTATGGGCTGTGGAGAGGAAGGAGGGTGAGACTTTTGAAGAGCTGATTGGCGGGAGGTGGGATGAGGAGAAATTCGTCAAGCGTATTGCCGACGGGTACAAGAAGGGCATTTTTGAGAGGTATGGGGATGCTGTCAAGGGTTTCGAGAGGATGGAGGAGTTGGTTGTGGGACAGGCGGGGGAGGAGAGGAGGGGGGACGGTGCGGGGGTTGTTTTTGCGGATGGGAAGGGGGAGGGGGCGCTTGTTAAGTAAGGTAAGGTAGATTTCGAGAGAGGATTGGATGTGGTTTGATGATCTACGAACTCAAGGTAGCTAGCTACAGGTTACTGCGATCCGCGGTAGCATGCATATATTTTCTTGGATTAGCATGTGATTTCACTGTTTTGTTTCTACAAATGCTTCCTGATTCTCTCTCTGATCGTATGCCAGTTTCGGGTCTCATTTCCTCTCTAATCGGATAGAACAGCCAGTTCAAGCCACTGCTCTCTCCATGTCCCATAGGTTGCGCTCCAAATGCTATGCTGTCCTTTTGTGTCCACAATCCTGCTTGACCGGTGTCCTTGTCCCGTGGGATCCTGGCTACGCACAGCGCTCTTAAGCCTTCCAGCGAGCTTTCTCATGGGCTCTCAACGACCGAGAGCCGCAAGCCGCGAGCCACCAATCCATTGGTACATCCACCAAGCCTCATGTTATTCAGACGCCTTCCTCCAATCCATCAACCAGCCCAGCGAGTAGCTCCCAAAAAGCCAATTGACCGCAATGCAATCCTCAGCGCCCAAGACTTCGCAACCCCATCTCCCATATCCCCTCGTCATTACCAACGAATAAACCCCATGGCCTCTCTAACCCTCCCTCTTCCCTCCCCAAACCCCACCACCTCCCCCGCCAGCACCACCAGCACTCTTCCCACCCTCCCCTCCCAACCTATAAACCCCCGGCGCCCTCCCCAAATCCCTAGCCAGAAAAGCCCTCACCTCCGCCGCATTAAACCCCTTACTCCCCGCGCTCACCTGTCCAGCCCCCGGACCCGGGCTCGCGATTCCAGAATTCGTTCCTCCTCCTCTACCGGCCGAAGGGCCATTGCTCGCTTCGCGGCTTTGGGTGGCGCGTTGTGTCCAGACGTTCGGGGTTTGTTGGGCTGGTTTTGGGGTGGAGGTGGGGTTTGTTGGGTTTGCGGGTGATGAGGTCTGGGAGCGGTTTTGGGGCGTGCGGGTGGCGGTGTTGGTGTTGGAGGGTTTGGGGCGGGAGGTCCAGACGCTGCGAGAGGGTTGGTTGGTTTGGTGGTTGTGGTGTGGGAGGAGGGAGGGAGGTTACTTACTTTTGTGGGGGGTTGGACATTTCTGCGGTTGTAATTTGGGGTATGCGGTTCTGAGGGAGTATGTCAGGAGGGATTGGGTCGAGATGTTGTTTGTTTGTTTGATTGTTTGGTGTGTTTTGTGTTGCGTGTTGTTTTTGTTCCCTGAGCTTGAAGTGACGAGCGCTTGCAGCTTGGAGCTTGATTTAAATCTACGCGGGCCGAGGCTGTTTGTGAGACTTGAAGATTGTATGGAGCCAAAGGTTTTTGGTGGACGAATGTTAGTTTTCTATGTTCGAAATTGATGGTATGAAAGAAGAGATACATATATTGCTTTAAAGACACTTGCTGTCGTGTCATAGTCGCTGAATTGAGATGTAACAGTACTAGCGTTTGAAATCGTTTACTCATATGCAAGTGATGGAGTGAATGTCATTCAGCAACGCGTGAGAATCACATGTGTGGATGGATGAAATGAGAAAGTCATTCGCCTGACATCTTGATGTCTAGACCAGGTCAAGGCCACACTGACCATAGCGCCATCCATCTCTCGGGGTATCATAGTCCAAAAACGCCATAATCCAAGAGCAGCCCTGCGCACAGCTCACACAACCAACATTTATTCCGTCCAGATTCACACCGTCTGTCTCATATCATCATCAACCTCCCGCGCCTCATTGACAAGCTCGTCAATATCCTCGGGTTTGAGAGCCGCGGCCGACTGGTCCAGATCCACGACGACATTCTCGAGACCCTTCACTATGCCCTCGATCTCCTTCCTTTGCTGTAGGACCCTTTGGAGGATCTCTGCGTTCTCGGCTTGCAAATCTTCCTGTCGCTGTTGGAGAGATTGCGATTGCTGTGATAGGGAGGGCGCCAAGTGCGAAAGGTATAGCTGTTGGGCAGGCAATGCGTGCGGTCTGTGAATCAAAGTGGTCAGAAACTTGTAAATTCATCCTACAAGAGATGGGCATCTTACGGTATAGGGGGTTGCACAGGCGCACCACCCGCCTCATCCTCCGCCTTTAACTTCCTCTTCTTCGCATCCTCAATCAGCCCATCAAGTTCATTAAGACTCGGCACCACATTCCGCTCAGCGAGAATCTGCTCGAAATTCATGCGCATGCTGGCGCCCAAGCGATCCGTGAACTGCTCATGGAGGTGGCGCAAACTATCCGGCACTTCCTGCGCGGGTGTGGGAAAGCAAGACGCGAAATTTTTGTAGTTGCACGTCTTCAGCACGTGGGCGATCGCGTCCGAGTATAGTTTCTGCAGCGCTGTTGCTCGCGGGCCCGGTGCGGTCGCTATGGGTGGAGGCTGGGCTGGGGAGGGGGAGCGTTCGGTTTCGCGCGTGGGTTCGTTTTGGATGGGTGGTTCTTCTGTGGCCATGTCGGAGTAATGTGTTTATGTGTTATAGCGATTGCGAACGATCCGTCGAGGTATGGCGACCTCTGGAGTCGCGAAAACAACAAGCTTCCCAAAGGGGTTTAGCTTAGAACGTGGACATCAACTAAAACTGGACTCCCCTCGCCTCTCGTGTTGAACATTCACTTCACATGTTACCATGACTAGGCAAAACTGCATTGTGTGTGATACAGACTCATTCGACGCCATTATAGTTCGCCATGGCTTGTCACAGAACGCTGTCTTTACCGCCAAGGGGTCTTGTCACACTGAGGACATTCAGCTCATGGTCGGCGGCTAAGCCCATCTTCTTGTTGTACCATGGTAGATTCACCATCGACGCATCGTATTCAGATTTCACGTCGAAAGCTATCGCTTCGACGAAAACAAAACGAAAATCTCCTTGAAGACACAGTTACTCGCCAGGATTCAGGGACTGCCGTCTGCCGAAACCAGAAATATCTATGCAGCATTGTGGCACAGGATTTAGCCGCCCATCCTCATTAGGCGCGCCTCGTCGCCTTCAGTTGTGCGTTTACTCGCCGAACGAATGTTATGGAGTTTTTAATAGCACGGATAGCCGCAACGCAGCGGTCAGACCTCTATCTTGCAGGTAATGACGTTGAGATATTCAGGTACCCGCCGTCAAGAGACCATAGAGCGGCCTATACTACCAATGTTCGTGGTCTTCATGGAGTAGCGCCGGCCCTGAAGACGGCCTCGCGTTTCAAAATTTCATTGACGCTGGCCTTCGAATAGCACTAAGGGCGCTCGCCGAAGCGAAACGATTCTCTGTCGGTTTCAGGCCATTTGCCGCCTGAGGTTTGATATCTTGAAACGCACACATCAACTTCTTCACCGGTATGCGAGCGTTAAGTCGAGGTCTGAAGGAGGTCGTCGTCGGTTTGTATAAAGCGGCCACCTTTTCACCATAAGGCGAAACTCTAGAAAGGTCATCAGCATCAGACCCGACCAGGCCTCCTTTTTTCCCTTTACAGCCTTCCTCCTCTTTTCCTTATTTCCTTGCGTCTTTCCTTCAATTTCGTCTCAGTCTGGTACTTGGCGCTCTACTTTCGTTGTAATCGATAATCCTTTCTTTCATTCCGTCCTTCCATGAACTGTGCTTGACGCACAGCAACGCCTGGATTGCGTTTCCTTGGTTCTCGGATTGATCTGTTCATTTGCCAAACTCTTTTTCACTCCCTTCTCACGAAGAACGATATACACGACTGCCATACATGCCCTACCTCAACAAGCTACCCATCATGCCAAAGGAGGCTAGAACTTCAATGTCATTCTCTGCGGCATCCTCAACAGCTCCGTATCCACAGGCTGTCGGCGGCAATCAACGCAATGCTGCCATCTGGACTACGGCAGATGATGAGATTCTTCTACGCGCTCGTGCATCTGGCCTCAACTGGCAGCCGATCGCGAGTAAGAACTTTCCCAACAAGACTGCCAACGCGTGTCGAAAACGCCATGAAAGGTTGATCGAGCGTCGTCACGTTGACGATTGGGACAATCAGAAGCTCGAACTTCTGGCCCAAGAGTATCTTGCATGCAGAAAGGAGATGTGGGAAATCCTTGCTGCCCGACTCGGAGAGCGCTGGAATGTCGTCGAGGCAAAGGTCAGTTTCGATTTACTTGGCAACGAACGAGCAAATCTGACATAGCACAGTGCATGGAGAAAGGTCTCAAGACTCTCCAGACAACAGCCCGCACTGCGCAACGCAAAGCAACGGCCGACCAGAGGCAAGCGCTTTACGAAGACCGAGGTATTTCAGACCACAACAGCGACTCCGGCATTGTCTTGTACTCGGGCTCCGAACCTGATATGGAGGTAGACGAGAGCGCACCTTCTTCCAGACACGGCGCAAGCGCTTCGTGGTCTGAGTCTTACGACCGGCAGCAGACTGAACAGCAGCAGCGCTTGCAACAAGAGCACATGCGCTCGCGAAGTTTGCCACTGCCTCTGCCGCAATACCAGCCTCCGCCACCAAGGACTGCGAAAGCTCCAGGCCATGCTGTCGCTGGAGCTTCTGCGGCTGCTCCGGCTACACGCCATGGAGCTTTATCTTTCGAGCGACCATCGTGTTTAATGCAGCGATACTCCCCAGAGACTCAGCAACGTTTCAGCATTCAATCGGTCTTGTCGCCAGCAGATCCACCGAAGCCTGGATCAAGCCATGAACACCATGCTTACGATACGCCAGAGGGGCATCGTAGAGGATATTGAGTTTGATTGATCTTTTCGAAACCCATCACGGCCGAGTGTCATTTCTTGTACGATATTTTTTGGGTCGGCTTTGGATTTCCTGATTTGCGAGTTCTCGGGTTTTTGCCTTTTGAGGAGCAAGATGTACACTAGTAGACGACTGACGAATTTCACAAAATGCCAGCAACGCAATGGAAAAAGGATGAAGAAAAAATTGATCCTGGTATGCAAACCCTAGCAGAGCAGTCCGTGTGTTTTGAGGCTTTGACATGTTGTCGTCGTGGCCAGCGTCGCGGCATCAGAGAAGGCGTCATCACCACACGGCCGTTACCGCCCCGCTGTCCCTCGAGGTCCCACCGTCTGTCTCTCTCACATACGCACATCACGCATGCGCCATCGAGTAATGTTCCAAGGCTGCTTCTCCCACATGCCCGTTGCCGAGCGAGACTCAGGGCAGTGAACACGTCGAACGTTTTTTTGTTTTCCCTTCATTATTATTGATATACCCGAACATACACATATACACCGACATATTATTTACCTCTTTCCTATTAGCAACGCCGGCCAAGTTCATATGCGTGCCGTCGCTGGTCGACCGTTAGATTTCCCCTTGAGCTTGCGTCGTCGTTGCTCGCGTTGATGCCGCTACCCATCTCTACGCGGCTGAGTTTCACATGCTCTGCTGGCCTCGCCGGACCATGTAACAGCACACACTCTACCACCTCCACAGCCCTAGCATCGAGACTCTCTTCCTCGCGAAAGCTCAACACTGCCCGCCAGACGCGTGTGCTTCTCACTGCCACCGCTGTGACCTCCCGCCGATATAAAACCAACGCGGTCCCCCGGCTGAGGTCTCCGCTGCAGTGGTCTAGCATCGTACACCACTCGCGTGCTCCGGCTCTCTCTCCTCTCTTTGCATCGGGAACCATGGGCAAGATGGAAGACTCACAGCAAGTGAGAGCACATTCGCATAGCCATGGCCATGGCCATGGACATCACCACCACCACGATACCACATTCCTGACCAGTGCGAACCGGAACGATCCAGGTGTTAAGATCACAAGAGTTGGACTGTACGTGAACTTGGGTATGGCCGTGGCCAAGGGTGCAGGAGGATACATCTTCAACTCGCAAGCGTAAGATTCCCGCACGCAATATACCAACACAGAAACAAAACAAGAGCTCACACAACAACCCAAACAGATTGACAGCAGACGCCCTCCACGCCCTGACGGACCTTGTCTCCGACATCATGACTCTAGCAACAATATCCTACTCCCTCAAACCCGCCACCTCGCGATTCCCAACCGGCTACGGCAAAATCGAGTCCCTCGGCGCCCTCGCCGTCTCCGGCCTCCTGCTCTCCGGCGGCATCATGATCGGCCTGCAAGCAATCATGGCCCTGAGCCAGCAATTCTTCCCGGAAATCGCACACATCCTCTCTCACCTCGAGATCTTCGGCCACGGCCATGGCCACTCACACAGCCACGGCGCAGAACACTTTGGACCCAACATCAATGCCGCATGGTTGGCTGGCGGTAGTATCATAATCAAAGAGTGGCTATACAGGGCAACAATGAAAGTCGCCAGCAAGAAGAGAAGCTCCGTGCTAGCCAGCAACGCCTACCACCACCGCGTGGACAGCTTGACGGCTTTCGTAGCCTTACTGACCATCTCGGCAAGCCATTTCCTGACCAACGCGGCCTGGCTAGATCCCGTCGGCGGACTCGTAATCAGCGGCATGATCGTCCAAGCCGGCTGGGGAAACACGAAGTCCGCTCTCTTGGAACTAGCCGACGTCGCCATGGACGAAGAAGTCAAAGAGAACGTCGAAAAAGCCGCAACGCAAGCCCTGACAGCGCATACCAGCGAAGCGGTGCAGATCAGAGGCATCCAGGGCATCAAGAGCGGGCAGAATTTCTTGGTGGATATCGAAGTCGGCGCCCCGAGTTCTTGGACTGTGGGTCATTTGAACGCGGTCGAGGATGCTATCAGGGAGAAGATCGCGGCCGATGTTAAGGGTGTGCGAAGGGTTACTGTTCGGTTTGCTTCGGGGGAGAAGGAGACTGAGCCTTTTGCGGATGAGTTCGTTAAGGGTCGGGCGGATGATGTGGAGGGTGAGCATGAACATGAGCATGAGCATGCACACGAGCACGCCAATGGCCACTCAAGCTCAGTGCAAGCCAACGGTACCGCGGAAAAGAGGAAATGAGCCGTGATCATCTCGCATCTGAAATGACATGCAAATCATTCGGCTTGGGAAGCAGAAAGGCATTCCTGCTAAGCTTCTGCACGTGCTCGACAACCCGCCGAGATGCACGCCTCTGCGCTCAACTGATCTGCAGCGACGCACTCCGAACGAGGGCGAGCATTTCACAACACTCAATTGAATAGGTTCGCCAACCAGCGATTGTCCCTCTTCAAGCAGCTGCACTTGGGTGCCGTTGCGGCCAGAATGGTCTCGGTCCGGCCTCGTTGCGGTCAAAAGATGAGGCCGGCCTGGGGACATCTACTCCCAATCCAGAGAGCACATCGATAGAAGCACCAAAGGAGGGAACGAACCCTCGTCGATTTGAATATTAGCTAAGCATGATTGCATTTGTCTGCATAAGAACTACAATAGACCCAAGCATTTCAATCACGTTTTCCGTTCCACGCCCGGTGCATGCAGGTGTAAGGATGAGTCTTTTCCAAGACGGATTATGATCGCATTCCTCTCGACACAAACATTCAAGACTTTGTCGAGGGTATGTATGTTCTCGGTATTCTTACAATCCATACATGAATGTTACACAAACGCTCGCTTTGCTATACACCCACCGGATGATCTCCTGCTCCACTTCCCTTCGCTAGACGCCATATGACTATCCCTCTTGATATCCTGTTTCCCAAATCCAACACCCATCTCGAATGCACCTACCTACCCATAACCAAAAGCGAACCAAAAGGCAATTCCTCCCCCATCAACGCAGACCCAATCCCTCACACGAGCAATCAATCAACAAATCAAGGCGCCTTCCCACCACCCGCGCTCTCCCCACCCCCCTGCTCAGCCAAAGCAGCCTTCTTCAACGCCTCCCTCTCCTCCCTAACATTCACACTCCTCCTCCGGATCCTCTCCCCGTCCCCAAAAACAACCGGCACCAGCTCCTTCTTATTGATCTTCCCCATGGCATTTCTCTTAATCGACTCGACAACCGCCAAATCCTGCGGAATCTTATACGCCACGAGGCGATCCTTCAGCGCGCGCCGCATGTCCATCGCGCCCCAGGCTTTCCCTCCCTTGCCGCCCGTCTTGCCAGTTTCGGAGAGCACGACGACGGCGGCGACTTTCTGGCCCCAGGCTTCAGAGGGCAGACCGACGACGGCGCATTCGCTTACTTCGGGGAGGGAGAGGATTTCGCGCTCGATTTCTAGCGCGGAAACTTTCTCGCCGCCCGTTTTGATGATGTCCGCGCTCCTTCGGCCTTGGATGAAGTACGCTGGTCCGCGGGCCCAGGAGCCGGATTTGCCTTCGCCGGAGCCAGGGACGGGGCGCCGGACTGCGATGTCGCCTGTTTTGAACCAGCCGTCTTCGGTGAATTCCTTTGCGGTCGCGGTGGGGTTGCGCCAGTATTCTTTGAAAATCGTGGGGCCGCGCAGTTGGACTTCGCCTTGACGTTCTTTGCCACTGGTGGGGTCGACTTCTTCTCCGAGGGGGATCAGGGTGGAGGTTCCGGTTGTGTCGTCGGTTTCCATGAGACGTGCTTCGACGAAAGGGAGGGGCCAGCCGACGGAGCCGTCGATGCGGTCGGCATCATCAAGTCCGCAGGAGAGTGCCATGCCGACTTCGGTCATGCCGTAGCGCTCGAGGAGGATGTTTCCATTTGAGAGGTCGGTCCAGCCATCGCGGGTTGGTTTGGGGAGGGCGGCAGAACCGGAGATGTTGAGACGGAGGTTTTCACGTGAGACTGCTTCTTTGGTCGCTTTTTGAAGCTCTGGTGAGAGCGAGGGGAAAGTTTGAAGCATGCGTGCCCAGATCGTAGGGACGACTGTGAAAAAAGAAATGGGCGGCTTGGAGTCATGCTTGACGCCATTGGCTGTGCCATTGCTGACGCCGTTTGTGCCATTGGTGCCGTTAGTATGCAGAAATGGAGCAGCAAAACGCTTCCAGACGTTGTCCACATTGAAAGGAAACATGAACTCAATGCTACTGCCCGCAAGCAGAGGCGTGAGAAGAGCGTTGACAGTGCCATGAATATGGTGCAGCGGCAAAACGTGCAACAAACGATCAGCCGGTGTGTACTCCCAAGCCTTGAGCAAGCTGTGGGCTTGAGCCGTGAGAGTAGCATCCGACAGCATAACACCCTTAGGCCTGGCGGTTGTGCCGGAAGTAAACAGCATCATACCACCAGCCGCCATATTTGGCAAACCGGTAAGCTCCACCTCGAAGTTCTCATCTGAGCCCTTCTCCAGCTTATCAAGTTGTGAGAACAATGGGGTATTTTCCAATCCCTCTTTCAGAACCTCCTTCGCCTGATTTGCATATTTGGCCGAAGCGAGCAGAACAAGCGCTCCGCTGTGATCGAGGATATATCTCAACTCGGAGGCAGGGAAGGAAGGCGCCAATGGCACGGCAATGGCATTCGAAGCGAGAGCAGCAAGGAGAGTGACTGGAAAGGACAACTTAGCTTCTTTGGGAATTGAGAAGAGAGGAAGGGGGAGAAGGCATCGTTCCAATCGCTTGGCCGATGCGATCTCCCATAGAGTTATCCGCACCTACATAGTCGTAACCATTCTCGACCATAAACGCAACCCTCTCGCCGGCAATGCCGCTCTCGCTCTTGCCTGTGTCACGCAGCAAACGCTCTTTGGCGCTGGCAACATCGCGCAGCAGCGAGCCGTAGGAGAAGGCCACGCCCGAGTCGTAATTGACGACGGCCGTGGACGCGGGATCGTGCGTCCGGATGGCCTCGAAGAAAGCCGAGCGCTGGAGAGCAGCTGCCATGGCCGAGGAGGAGCAGGAAAAGGCTCGTCTATAGTGCGGCGCGATCAGAGAGTGGATGGCCAGCAGGGGCGTGCTTGTTCTCGCGGCGGCGGCGGGTTGGCGACGGTGTCTGGGCAAGGAAGAACGGAAGGCAGCGGTGATGAGAGGACGGTGCTGGGCGAGCATGATGAAGGAGGAGAGTCGGGTGCTAGGCGAGGATGACACGACACGACATGCCAGCCCATGCGCAGGCGGGCGGCAGTTGGTTGGCGTGGAATGATTTCGGGAAATGGAGTGTTGGGTCTCTTGCTAGTAATCGCCTCTGCGGATTTGACGACGGTGCATGGGTGAAGTGGAGAGAGCTGGGGGCAATCGCCGAGGCCGGGGGTTTGGTGGGCGGCGAGGTCGGATCCCCTCTCTTTGGTATTGTTCCCGACGACGAGGTGTGTTCTAACAGTCAATGGGTATACTGTTGGTCTCGACGTGTACATCAGTCCTCGTAGTCGTCTTTAGTATCCTTCATTATTCTATGATTCCTACTACCATGCCGTCAAAAGATGCATATCAACAAGACTTCCAAGCCGATCCAACAACCAACCACAAGACCACTACCAAGCATCACTAATATACAGTAGTCAAAACATTGGCACCTCAACCACATCTTCCAAGACATCAAGGCGCGCGAGAAGAAAAAAATTCCACGATGCCCAGCTTGTTGGGCATGTCAAAAGGAGAAGTCGGCATTCATCGTCGGGAGAAAGAAAGAGCGCCTTCACGTTCTTCAGCCCATGTGTAAAGACCCACTATTGTACAATGCTCGGCTTGCATGGTTGGGATAATGCAAGATGCTCAATATGATGGTACCTCCGTCTCGCAGTGTCGCGTGCAGGGCGGCAGTAGGCAGCAGGGTTCAACGAGATAGCACGTTTTCTGTGAAGACCAGGGGTATCTGCATGTAATGGCTTGTAGTACAACATGTGATTGTATATGCATGTCGATGACAATTGAACGCAGAAAAACATAGCTTGAAAACGCAGTATCTTCGAGGATAAAGTAGTTATATTCACATAAATTAATTGGGTGGTATCACTCTCGCCGTAAACCTCAGTACGAGATAACAACAATTTCGTTAAAACAGAGAGGAACAAAGAAAAAAAACGAAAAGCATCCATGTGGGCATGATAAACCCCCCTCAAATATACCTCCAAAAAAACCACTACCATGCAAATAGCTTTTTGGATCGAAAGGGGAATCATAATTCCAATAAACCCAATCATCTTCCCAATGATTTCATTGCGTGCCGTGGCAGCGACAACAGAGAACCTAGCAGCTTAAGAAGAGGGGAAGCGTAAGCTTCTTACACGCTCTCGGCGGCGCGGGCGGCACTGTTGTCGACCTTTCCGCGCCTCTCACGGCCCTTGTCGGACCAGGGGAAGTGGGCGACGGGGATGATGAAGAATGAGTTGCTGGGGTCAGCGATACCGGCCAAGGCGTTGTACCTGAAGAAGGGCCGTTAGCGCTATTGTTTGACGTACGAATGCAAATGCGTGAAAACAGGATAAGCTCAACGTACCAAGCGATGAATGCTGCCAAGATACCAAAGGCACCACCAGCTCTCAACAGGCCAGTGTGGGCTGCACCAGAGCCGCCGTGAAGCAGGTATGCGAGTCCAAGGAAGAGGAATGCCAAATCAAGCGTGAAGAAGAGCAAGAAGAAGGCCACGGTTGATCGCAGGGTGCAAATGAGTAGTAGGAAGGTGAAGATGAACCATCCCATCAGGTAGAGGCCGAAGGAGTCGAGGAAGGGAGCAGGCGATTCGGCTTCGAGCGTTTCCATAATCTCAAATCCACCGGGAGTCAGAATGATGGCGGTGCCGATCCAGAATCCACCGTAAGACGAGAGAGCAGTAGCACCGAAGGTGTTGCCGGTAGCAATTTCCCTGTAGAGTTGAGAGTCAGATCGAGGGGAATCGTCATGTTCGATAAATGATCGAGTAAGCTTACCACATGCCGGCAAGAAGCTGGACGAGACCACCGTACGCGAAAGCGGCGCCGACGACGATGTTAGGGTGCTCGAGTCCACGAGTACCCAGGTTGATGCAAGACAAGACGAAGGTAGTGAGGGCGAAAGCGCTCAGACCGAGAGGAGCCGGGTTGGCGAACTTGCGACCCTCAGTGGGCTTGTAAAGACCTGGTTGGAATTCACCACCGAAGGCGGGAAGACGGACGGAGTCGCCAGTGTTGATGTGGGCGAGAGGGTTGCCGCCATAGTCGTACGGCTTGCGTTGCTTCGCTTGGTGGTTCGTGGCGTGGTCGAAGTGGTCGCTGTGACCGTTGACCGGAGACTCCATAGACTCCTTGTTGATCTCGTTCTGCTCTTGTGCGGTTGCCATTGTTGCGAAGAGAAGCTTCCTTCACAGTGTGACTAGGATATAGTATTCTTTTGCTTCTGAAAGCTTCCTTGAGTATGACGGCAACAGTGCTGGGAAGGTGCCGGTAGTCAGAGGATATAGCAAACAACAGACAAACAAGGGAAGTCTGGGGGGAGCCGACTATAATGATCAAAAACCCATAGCTCAGTCGCGCGCGGGCTGGGCTGACGCTATATACCTTTGGCGTCTCACACTAGCAGACCAGCGTCTTCTCCTCCGTCGGCCAAGGAGTTCAAAACGGGGGCGTGTGGGGAGACATCGATTCTCCAATTTCTGGAGTTTGCAAGGGCCAGAGGGCTAATCCATAGTGGAGACGGACCAATGGAAGAAGATCAGCGCCTTCTTGCCGTCGGTTCGGCAATCATCTAAGTTACAGACTATGTTCCTCCGGGGAAGCAGGCAGTTGTTGCACGCTTGTCGATGCACACCGCGCCATCCGGTCAAAGCCTCATAGACCTGATACTCGTGGGAAATTCTACTGTGCAGAAGGATCCCGCCCGCCTCCTGGTGAAGATGTAGCGCGGTGGGTTTTTCTCTTTCACCTCTGCGCCCAGAACCGCGCAGCGCACGGCATGGTCAGCACACCCTTGTCGAGGTATCCAGTACTTACAAAGGCACGGAAAGCCACTCTACGTCTTCCACTGTCAGCCCAGCGATGAGTGGCATTAGACTCTTGGGCCTAGGTGAAGATCGCTCGCTCGTACGAGATGCCGAGCGTCCATGACGCGCTGTTGTCGTTGTCGCTTGCGGGCGACCATCAGGACTGCTTTGGCGCAGACTGATGTCACCGACGGCGCCATAGACGAGCTTGATCCAGCAAGTGGAGGTGTTGCCAAGGGCTACCGAATTGCTTGTCTCGACCTTGTGGTCAACGCTTCCACACAAATTGCAGCAGAATGATGGTCGGAGGGAATAATCTCCGGCAATAGTTCGAAACAGTAGAAGGGCGGGTATGGGGAAATGCAGGCCCTTCCGTGTCTGCGAGGGCATCTTCTAGGCTCCTCAGACCTATTGACAAGGTACCGTAGCTCAATCTGGGGGACGGTGAATTGCCAGTCCACCCATGCAGTATTCGAGTGCAGTCCTCGGTCCAGTCTGTGCATGAAGGGCCTGCTGAGCTGCTGTTTCTGCTCTGGGGTCTCCCAACCTGTCTGGTAAACCCTGTGATGATCCGCCAGCAGCCGCACAATCACAGCAATAACAGCTGCCAGAGCTGTCGTTGCAGCGAATAACCAGTGGTCATCTGCAGACGGCTTACTCTATCGGTGGCGTCCGATCGCCCGTGTCAGCTTAACCCTACCTATCGTGGCCCTCCTTCGGCCCTGCTTGCGATGGGTTACGCACCCTCATCCCAAACAATAATCTGCTTGAAGGATGAGTTCAAGGACATGACTCGTTCTCGCGTTGTGGCTGCAGGGCGAAGAGGGACAAGCCGGAGCCCTGTGCCTGCGAAAAAACGCGTGTTTTTAATATAGACGAGAGCCATGCGTGCCTGTAGCCAAGCTGGGCGGCTCCGGCCAGCTTTGTGAGCGCGGCGACAATACCACACGGTTACTGTTCGTGTGAGGCGCCATGTATACGGGATGCTCGCATTCGATGCCGACCATCTCCCTCGGTATGATACTCGGTGCGCTGGGCCGTAGAACGCGCGTGTCGGCGGAGCGGAAAGCAGGAGCCATAAGAGAGACACAGGACAGTGGAGTGAAACGTTTTGGCGTGCGTAGTGGAGCGGTTATGGAGTCAACACCACGGTGCTGGCGCTTGGGTATCTCGGCCGTCTCGGCCCCATCTCGCCAAAGGTCCAGGAGGGAAGAAGTGGCATGGTCTATTTCTTCACGTCTCCATGATATGTAACACGCTTCCCCACGCGATCACGCAACCCCCGTATTGCTCTTCCTTGTTGTTGAAAGGGTTTGTCTTCAGGGCTTGCAAAACTCTGTTGCGACCTCAATACATGCTTCCAAATCAAATATTCCCCATGGCTTGACAAATTTGATTGCAAGCTCAGAGACTATCGTGCGCCACCAGCATCTAAGCAGCAGCCTCGGAGCCTTGCGACGTGCTTGTCACTTCGCTTGTGCAACCTTCTCGTCTGGTGTGGCGGCTAATATACTGCATCACATACGAGTTTCTTCCAGTGGCACTCATGTCTCGTGCTCAACAATATGACCTGGGATTTCAGGCTGCTGTCGAACCAACTTATTACCCGGCAGTCCTAGGGTTGGCTCAGGCCCTGAACACATGATCAATGCGGTTAACACGGCAAAGCTCGTCGCTACATTAATTAACAACTCCGGCCTTCAACAGACGGGCCTCGCCTGTAAGCTGATTGTACCAACCGCATTGACAGCATGCTAGAAGCTGCAACACATGAAGATCGCATGGTCTGGCAGCTTTTCGCATGCTTGCGATCGGGCATCGCAAAGCCATCCAAGACATTTTGCCAGGAAATCAAGGTATCAAGTTTTCGTGTGACAGCCTTCTTAATTACTCGGACGACGCGCCGGCATCTGGTCTCGGCGCCCTGCATGAGATCGTAGATGGTCGAACCTGGGGATTGCATGCTTCGAATTGGTTCGCTGTTCGAATTTGACCCCTGGGGAAAAGGCATGGCTGACGTAGATTAAGGCCTATCATCCCCTATGAGGCTGTCTTCAATTGAGTATGACGATTGATTTGTATGTGCGGCGACGATCTACTTGGCCTGCGACTTCTGCTCACGAGACTACTATGTGCTGATTGCTAGCAATTGCGCTCTGTTGATAGTACTTGACTATAGCGTTTCCAAGGCATGATGGCGTACATTCATGTTCAAGAAGCCATGAACAGGAGATATCCCTCAACAGTAGTCCGAACACAAAAGTGTTCAAAAGGCTACGTGCCAGTATCTCCACCTACAGCATTCTGAGATCGGCGTTGTCGTTGGAAGTGATAAATCGCCCTCGCCTGTCATGACGTCTCCGCTCTCTTCTTGCTAGTACCGTAGTATACAATACTGACGATATGCCACTGAGATGACAAACTCATGGAAAGATGATGATACTCCATTCCCTAGCAACAGCGCTCTCTTCCTGAATGCTACTCCAAAACATCGAAATACACCTATAATTCAAAACTTCATTCTCCCGAACAGTCTTTCCAACTCTGCAAAAGAAAGAGCACCAATCAAAACTTTTCGAGCGTCAACTCACACGAAAATATTATCCTGTAATTAAGCATACAAAGACAAAAAGGAAAAAAGAACATCTGTTACAAACCCCCGGAATCGAACCGGGAACCTTCTGTGCTGCCATCAGAGCTAATATTGCAACTGTTGTTAGACAGAAATCATAACCGCTAGACCAGGCTTGCTTTGATTTCAATCAGGTAATTGATGAAACTCTACCCGCCTCTGCTGTTTACGAAGCACACCGCTCACGCCTCACCATCATCACCGCCCATCTCATCCCTAAGAATCTTGACCTGCTTCTGGAACTCCTTCCACAAGACTAGGCCTTCTAGGTCCTTCTCGCTGCCAAGTTGCGCCATGCGACTGAGAACTCTCTCGTAGTCCGCATTGCTTTCGTCCTTCTCGCCTCGCGACGCAATGGCTAAGAGACTTGCGACCATCGCTTCCTGAATGTATGCGAAAGAGAATCCATCAGTGATCCCAGCCATTGCCTTGCAGAGCTCGTCAGGAAACTTGATATCCTTGTTGTCCCTCAGCTTCCCCTGCCAATAGTGCGCGTAGGCCTCGCGCTGATCCTGGTTCGGGTTCGGGAAAAGGTACTTTCTGTCGAATCGGGACGGACGCTTGGAAATACCGGGATCCAGACGGTCGAGGTGGTTTGTCGAGCCGAGCATGAGAATTCCGTCGTTGCGTTTGATGCCGTCGACTTCGTTGAGGAAGTAGGAGCGGACGGAGTCGGAGACGATGGAGTCGAGGTCTTCGAAGACGAGGTAGCAGGGTGCTGTGCGGCGGGCGAGGGAGAAGATTTGGTTTATGGAGTATTCGGGCCCGCCGAAGGAGCTGAGACTGCGGACGTACTGGATGGAAGGTCAGTAGGTGGTCGCTAGGGGAAATGATGAGATGTGCTTGTTGTGACTGATTAAGGGAAGTCGAGCTTACTAGAAACCTGTCAGTCTCAACCATCTGATATGCCTCTGCGGTGAAGTAACTTACCCAATGTCGGTACCTGCGGATCACGCTCATATAGGGCATGCATCGTTGCCTTGATGGAGATGGTCTTTCCATTTCCCGGAGGACCATAGTAGATGATGCCTCTCTTCCAAGGAATCTTCAAGCTCTCGTAAGTCTCCCGGCTATCAAAGAAGTGGTCGACATCGGCTCGTATGGCGTTCTTCATCTCCTTGTCCAGAATAACATCGTCCCAGCTGGCTTTGGCAACACTGTTCCACAATTCGGCGCTCTTCTGCCAACGCCCACCATCGAACACCCAGACCTCGCCGTGAAGCTCGTTGGTCCACTTTCCAGCCGCGAGAAGCAAGCGATCAGTGGCCTCAACAGATGGCGAGAGGATGTACTGGTTGACAACATCAGGGTACGCCGAAGCGCCATCTTTGCCTTCGGCAATGAACAATACATACTCCTTGCTGTCCCAGTCTAGGAGAAATTTTCCAAACTTGACTTCCTCAGCAAGAGCACCCTCACCGCCATCTAGACGGGTTTGGGGTGGTACGAAAACGCTCCATCGCAGACGGTCTTTCTCGTTGTCGATTGAGGCAAGCCCGCCATTTCCTGCGCGAGCGTAGGTGATGAGGTTGCAGGAATGTTGAGGGACAATGGTCAGGTGAAGAGAAGGGTACTCGCTTCGGAGAGAATCGACAATCACGGCATCGGTGTTGATGCGTTGGGCAGAGGAGTGGTCGAAGTAGGTCCGGGCGGTGTGGTTCTGGGGGTTGGGCTTCTTGTCGCCACCGGCTGTCATGATGAAGGAGCTTGAGGTATCCTGCTTTGCTGAGCTCCAGAGGCAGCGTGTCTTGAATATTCAACGGACGAAAGAACGAGGTCCAATGGATTGTTGTAGATGATGTTGTTCCCTCGGCTGCTGCCTATGCTGTAGCTCCTGCAGGGCCGCGAGGGCCAAGGTGGTCGATGCGATGATGTAACGGTGCGACCTGGGGACGGCAACCTTCTTTCTGCTATCTAAACAGTACACGCCGCAACCACAATTCCGTTGGTTTCTGGGCTATCAATTATATCAAGCACGATAGTGAATATTCACATTTTTAGTGTCAAGGTGCATGCCAGATGCTTGTTGACTTTGCCCTTGGAGCTCTTTAGAGCTCACGCCACACTCGAGACGATCCGCTCCACAGCGTCGCGGGGTGATCTTGGACGATTACGATGTACGAGCTGAAAACACGTTTCAGCCATGATACGCCTATTTGGCGAGGGCTTCCTTCGTCAATTTGTACATGAAGGGGGTGAGGAGTCGTATGATTTTCTATCTTGCTTTTGTATGTCGCGTGGAGCTCACAGTAGGTCTAGACGTCACAATCCAGAATCCACAGTCCTGGAGATATAGTTGTGGCCCAAGATCAATCGGAGACTTGTTCTCTTTACTACTTCTGTTCAAAATTATTGCTGCTTTGTGTGAGATCATCGATATTGCGAGAGAAAAGAGATTTCTATCACCAGAGAACAGACACCACAGCGACCTTGCCCGTGTCCACCTGCCCAACAAACACCATCAGACACAGCTGTCCACCACCAAATCATCATGGACCAAGTCCCCTTCGCCCACAAAACCGCCCTCGTCACAGGAGCCTGCGGCGGCCTCGGCCGAGCCATAGCAGAAGCCTTCCTGCGCGCCGGCGCCAACGTGATAGTCTGCGACATCAACGCCGAGCTGATCTCGGACTTCAAAGAGAAAGTCTCAGCAGCGTACCCAGAATGCACGCTAGTGCTGCAAGCAGACATCACGCAAGACGAGAAAATCGAGGAGCTCTTCACCGAGGGTGAGAAATTGTTCGGTGGGATTGATATTGTTGTGAATTCTGCTGGGCGTGTGGATCGCTTTGATGCTGTGGCGGAGATGGAGAGGGGGGTCTGGGATAAGGTGATTGCGCTGAATTTGACGGCACCGGCGATGGTTAGTGGGAGGGCGATTAGGAAGTGGATTGAGGAGGGAAGGAAGGGGTGTATTGTCAATATTGCGTCTATTGCTGGATTCAGAGGTTTCTCCTGCGGTAGGTCTGATCAAGCATTTATCCTTGGTATCGGGAGGCTGTTGTGTATGTGGCCTTTTACTTACGTATTGTCTAGGTGCTGCGTACACCGCGTCCAAACATGGCTTGGTAGGTCTAACGAAGAACACGGGCGCCTTCTACGGCGACAAAGGCATCCGATGCAACGCCATAGCAGCTGGATCGATGCAGACGAACATCGCGAGCACTTTTTACGCCGAGGGCATGAATGAGGCCGGATACATGAGGATGAGAAGAAATTGTGAGTGTATCCCGTGCGTTGCGCCTCGTTCCGGAATTGGTTTTGTATGGAGCTGACATTGGCTTGTGCAAAGACCCGGATATCGAGGGCAGAGACTTTTGTGACATCAATAAGGTCTCTGAATTGGTGCTGTTTCTGAGTTCTGATGCGGCTTCCATTGTCAATGGTGCGACTTGGACTGCTGATGCTGGTGTTACTGCGGCTTAAATGCGGGTAAATGCATCATGGGTGGATGTCGATGTAGCAGTAAGAGAGCGGTGTTGCCGAAAATTTTCAACGTGTGTATCTTTTGATGGACAATTATTCGAAGCAGGCAATGTGACTGTTGTTATTCGCTGCGCTGTGCTTTGGCACTACGAAAACACGTTTGTATCGTGATTACTAGCAGTTACAATAATAGTCGTGGAAGGGGAGATTGCGCCGAGTAGATCATCGCCGCGCGTATAGATTAGCCATGCAGTCATTGAAAATAGTCGACCATCCCATCTGACGGTTGGCACTTTCAAAATGTTCGATTGCTTCGCTTGGCCGACGTAAGAGGTTCGAGGTTCCGTATCACTCAGGATAGGGGAAGATGCAGAGACTCAACGCCAATGCTTTCAATTTAGTAAGTAGCAATACACGTAATCGAATCGAAGAGAGAAATCGCTGAATCCAGCCATGATCGCGCCACCATTAGTCAATCTGACCGCTGCCAACTCCATGCTGCCGTGAATCAGCACTTTTTCAAAACTCACAAAACAAAAGACCCTGTCTTATCAAGGCAAGAGTCAAGAGTCAGTGCCCTCCTCCTTCGGCTTTTTGAGATGCATCCTCCTGGCCCACTTGTCCTTGCTCTTGATAGCGGCACGCTTGGTGCGACCCCAGGGGTAGTTGATAGGAGACTCTCCTCCGGTGAAGATGAAGAAGTCATAGACACCTGCTCCGACGAACCCACCAATCAGACTACCCGCGAAAGGGCCATAGAACCAGAACGGATCGGTGAACAACTGGCCGCCATAGCCGAGGCAGAGAAGTGCCAGACGAGGGCCAAAGTCGCGGATTGGGTTGAGTGCCATACCAGTGTTGAAGGCGAAGGCGAAGGTCAGGGCGGTGATGACGAGACCGACGATGAAAGAGTTCATACCGGCTCCGGGAGGGGCGTTCTGATCGTCACCAAGGGCCATGATGATGATAACGAGGAAACATGTTCCGACAAATTCGTTGAAGAACGCAGTACCAGTACCAACGTAGGCTTGTCCGGGGTTCGTGACAAAGCTGCCAATGATGCTAGCAGTGCCGTTGGTCGCTTCCCAATTTTGGATTGCCGAGAGGTAGACGGCATAGGCAATGAAGGGAGCGAGGAACGCTCCAAGAAATTGTCCACCAAAGAATTCGGGCATCTTGCGCTTGGGAAAGCCACGGTAGAACCACAAGACCGTGGTGATTGTCGGGTTGAGGTGAGCACCAGAAATACCACCAGATACGTAGATGGCAATCATGGTTGCGAAGCCCCATGCCCAGTTCAGAGTGTTAGGGTTGCCGTTGCCAGCGGAGAGGACGGAGAGGTTGGCGGAAAGGCCGAGGGTGAGTTGAACAATAACACCAAGCATTTCTGCGAGGCCTTCACGGTACTCGGTTCGCCAAACGGACCAAGTTGTGTGGTTGTTGAACACCTAATTAAAAGCCGTCAGAATGTGCATTCTTTCATTTATTTGGATGTTTTTGAACTTACTTCGGCTTCGACCATATTCTCGAGCAAAGGCTCGACGTCGTCCGGAAACTTTTCGTTTTCGGAATACTCGCCCTCCTCCGGGTCAAGAGTAGTGACGGAGGCATGATCGGCTGGGCTGGTTTCGTGGTGAACACCAGATTGCCTCCCATGGCCATCGTACTCCGGCGGTCCATCGTGTGGTCTCGTGCCTTTGCTAGGACGCCCATCCTCCTCGTCCGACGATTCAGGCTCTTCTTCCTCAAAAGTTGTTGGCAGGTGAGCTGGCTGCTGCGATTGCCTGCGCTCCTGGCGAACCTGCTCGGCCCATCTCTGCCTACGTGAAGACGTCCTCGAAAGATTCGTGGTTTGCTTCGACATTCTTGTCTTGGTCCTGACTCCTGTTTTCACGAAGTTGAGGAAGTTGTTCTCGCGCTGCTGACGGGCATCCTTAACTTGAGCGCGAACCTTCGCAGCATCAAGATTGGCATCCATCCGGCCTGCCTCAAGCTCATTTGGGTCCACTTCGACTCCCTCTCTTTGGGAGTGTTCTGCAGGGAGTTCAGGGTTTAGGGCCGCCTCGTGTACTTCCTCGATAGTGGGAATCATGCCTGGACGCACAACACGAGGCATGGCCTTTGCCAGACCCCAAACGGGCTTCGCGCTATGTGGCTGGTCATACTCGGGGTTGAGATCGGCATACCCAGGCGAAACGAAAGGCTCGTGTGCGGTTCTCAAGATATGAGGATCGGATGGACCAGCAATACTGAATTTGGTCTGTCGAGCAGTGGAGCGTCCAACAGTGCGGTTATCCGCCGTCAGATGACTGCGACGAGATTTGATACTGTGCTGTGTGCTTCGTCTTCTCATGTGCGCAGGGGCTTCGGATCCCGTATCCACCACGACCTGAGGTGGTGGTGCATTCTCGGGTGCTGCTGAACCCCATGCATTCTGCGCTGGAGTAGGGTTGCCATCTTCTCTAGCCTCGGCCTGCTATACTGTCAGTTTTGTTGTGTACATGTGCTTCTATTGACCCTGTGTTCTTAGCATACCGCAGCTTGGGGGCGAGTGGAATTTGGCCCTTCCATAATGATCAGTACACGCCGTGCGAGGGGGATGTAGCACGAAGATGCAAGCGCAAACGCGAAAAGAAGAAAACCAGAGTAAAGGACGTAGGGGTTTGAAGGGAGTTGTTAACGCTCCGAGGAACTCCCATCTCGGCCATGTCCACGCAGCACCATCTCATCAAAGGGTTTCGTGGCCCACGTTGCGGTTGTCCCCGGTCACGCTACCTATACACCAACGTTGTAGTCGAATGAATATAATGGGGCACTTGGAATCTCCAACAACCTGAGTCGGTGGCAATAATGGAGACCTTGCTGGCAAACACGGAAGCTTCATCCCTGGATGAATATATTTTTGGCGACTTCGCCTCGCTTTTCTGCCGTGCCTGCATTCGTGACAGGAAACCGTTGGTGGAGGTGGTGACCCGTTGAGAAAAGTCCACGAAGCCATCACGATTTTCAGGTACCGGTATGATCTGGCGAGCCAGATGAGCCAATGAATCTTTTGCTCCTGGTAGGTACTACGTCAATCTGGTCCATGCAGACGGCACGGATGATAGTACCCGAGGCGTGATGTCACTGCCGGATAAGGAGTCGTCGCATTCTTGTCTCCATAACAGCTGGACCGCGACCTCCGCGATTGGTCATGGTTACAGGGCATCTCAAGGGCTTGAATACTACCGAGGTTGTCGTTAGGAATGTAGAAAGGTCTGGCGATGCGATTGTGAAGAATGAAGTGATGTTGTGACAGGCTTTTCACTCTCCGGGTAGTCGGGAATCCGACGGGGGAGCGCCACAGGGAAGCTGTGCGTAACCAAGGCGTCGAGGATCATATGCAGGGGTGCCGGATTTGTGTCGACCACGACCGAATCAGTCTTTCGAATGAACCAGTGCGTGCATTATTCATGTTACCTTTTCGTTCTGGCTTTGATACACCGCATGTATCGTTCCTGATAAGCGAGCACCTCACCGATCTGGAGTCAATCAGCCTCTGCATCATTCATCGCACGCACGTCATCCGCCCTCGCAGAAGAGAAACACGGTGATCGCAAAGACGTATCTCGCATCATTCACCCTTCTCGATCGTCGACTGCAGATACTGGTGCTGAAGCTATTACCTTTGTACTCACCACTGCCGCGAACACTGTCCAAAACTCAGTGGAGGCAGCTTAGGAATATCTTGTAACCCCCTCATATCACTGCTGACGGCGAAAAACTTCTAAATACACGATAGAGTGCAACACCAGTGGGGGCCTGAAGAGCCGCTCTCCGCTCGGCGGAACGGCACTGACGGGCGGCTTCCTTCACAAAGTGTATTCTGCGTGATACGTACGACAGATCAGACATCACGTTCCTCACGACTCAACCCATATTTCCGAACAAGAGAGTACCGTTGTCCATTTTTCTCCACCAAATGAACATTCTTTCTAACCCGATGAGACATTCGTCATAGCCGGACCTCTGGCACACTCATGTTCTTAGATGTCTCTTCCTATTACGGCTTGCCGGAAGCACAATACATTACAAGTGGTTCACACGACCCGTCCCTGTAAGGCGTCCAGCCGTTGAAGTATGCCGTTCATTGTTGCAGCTGCAGCGAAGACGATGGACGAATCGGTTCTATATCCAGAACAAAATGCTCAAGAATCTTGAATGAACCAGTATCATGCGGCTGAATGATATGGCAGCATGCTTGATGATTTATTTGGTTAGGGGCTCTCTCAAACACATTGCTACACGATCAGAGCTTTGCTCTTACGTTGCGCACCATGTTTTGTGTCCCAAAGCATGTTGATGATGAGATGGCGACATCTGTGTTGACCGCAGCGCCGCAAGTGCGAGCCTATGACGGAAACACGCAGAGCGGCTCATGCTTCTCGACCACCTTGTAGCACGCACTCCTAAACGGTCAGCCTTGCTATTGTGGGTTCCCTACCGTTCTATTACAACGCACCACGAGAACACCCTTTCCGTCGACATCGCGCTTTCGTCGCCAATCATACGGCACACATGCAGACCATGGCCTTCCATAAGTGGTCCCATGGCCGCCCGCTACGGAGGAACGCTAACAATGTCAAGACGAATGTTCTCCGGTCTTTAACGCCCTTCGAACGCGCGGCCGCGGTATTTCGTTTCATGTCAGTAAGCAACGATGTTGTGACTTGCTCAGTAAAGCCTAATGATGTTAAAGGCACCCGGCGTGCCTTTGACATATATACTTACACTGATCTTGCAGTCTCCAAGATGTAGATTCTTCTCCATCCCATTTCTGCTGGCAATATGACCACGTTTACCAACAAGGACTGCCACGACAGCGCCTTCGACTTCTCATTCTCTTCCGAAAGCGACTATTCGAGCACACTCCGTTCCGACAGCCACCACTACGTCCCTCACCATGTTCTGAAGGCTCTTTCCGACGAATACCTCACAACAAGAAACGATGGAATCGTCGATTTCGCATACGGGAGCCCCATACACCCGCGACATTGGCGAACCTCACGCAAACTGTACGACACCCTCTTGATCTGCGTCTTGGAATGTATGACGACCATAGTCAGCAATGCAGGCTCCAGTATCAATGAGGAAGTCGCCTTGCATACTGGGGTCTCTCGGGAATTGTCCATCTTCTTCTTAGCAACGTTATACCTTCTCGGTCAAGCGTTAGGTGGGCTAGTCTTTCCTCCTATCACTGAAGTCTTCGGAAGCAAACTCATATACACCGCCTCGACAGCGGTATTTGCAGCTCTTTGCTTGATGGCCGGACTCGCCCCGTCTCTGGCTACTATCATCGTTGGCAGATTCTTTTCTGGCATGTTGTCGGCTATGCCGACTTGTGTTGCTACCGGCAGTCTTGAAAACATGTGGGATTCTCGCGCTCGTATCTGGGCTATCGGCATATGGGCAGCTGCCGGCATCCTGGGAATGGCGCTGGGTCCGCTGTACGCCGTTTCCATTAGCGAGTCCAATCTCGGCTGGTGAGTCCTTTGCCATTGATGGAACACATACATGGAACTGACAAGCTGCAAAGGACCTGGGTCTTCAACATAGCCGGTATAGTGACAGCAATCCTATCCGTTATGTTCCTCTTCACCACCGAGTCAAGACCCTCTCAGGTCCTTCGACAAAAAGTTCGCCAAATCGAGAGAAGTACTGGATCTACTGGGCTGAGATTGGAGGCTGCGTCGCTACCCACGCTCAAAGACTTCGCCCAATCGTCGCTCCTCTTGCCCATTCGCCTACTACTGCTGGAACCCATCGTACTTCTCAGCTCTATCATGGGAGCTACAGTTGTCAGCTTGATCTACCTATTCGCAGAAGCCATTCCAGTCGTCTACACAAGCGATGCGTTCAACTTCAGCCCTATACAATCGGCACTGGTCTTTCTCATCTTGGCTGCTGGTGTATTTCTCTTTGTATTCCCACGTCTCTACGACATCCACATCGCGAACAAACGCGCGCTCAACGACCAAGCCTCTGAACCCGAGGATAAACTCTTCGGCTTCTTAGTCGCAGCGCCAGGCCTTGCCATAGGCCTTTGGTGGTTTGGAGTCTCGGTACCGCCAATCTCGACCAACATTTCACCCGCTGTGTCAATGATACCAGTCGCCTGCGTGGGTTTCGCATCAGTCGAATTCGACACCGTCTTATCCGGTTACCTGACAGACATCTATGGCTCACACGCAGCCTCGGCGAACGCGCCGATGTGTTTCCTGCGCGCTTTGGTGTCTGGTGTATATCCCTTGTTCGGACGACAGATGTTCGAGGGCCTCGGACCGAGCTATGCGACGTTTATACTGGCAGGTATGGCAACCGTGTATGTTGGCGTCGCACTTGCTTTTAGGAAGTACGGGCGGGCGATCCGACTAAGGAGTGAATTCGCACAACAAAACAGGAGTGAGGATTTTGGCGGAGAGAAGTGAGCGTCTTGATTTGGAGACGAATGGAGATCAATTCATAAAAGTCGCGTATGCAGTATACCCTATACTATAGATTGATACAACGCTGTTCCTGCGAACGTTTCTTGTCGATGCTTTATACTGGCAGTTTGAAATCCGTATATTGCTTCATCAATACCTCACTCATCTCTTTGAACACAGAATCTACACATAGTTAACCAAGCAGAGTGGTAGCGGGATAGTCTTCTTACAGTTGTATGATACATGATACACCCCAACCCTAACCCTGCAGTTCGTGAGCATTCCGTCAAGTTCGCATGGCAAGGTGGCTACCGAGAGTGCATGCCTCAACGGTCGACATAAGTGGAACATCATTAGTGTATCGGAGGCTAGCCTGGCCGTGCATGTTCTCGAAAAAGTAACATGGAGCCAAAAGTGGTAAAGCGAATGGTTTGATGTGGGAGTGAAGTCGATGAAGTGAAAGCTAGAAGTCTGGGGCATGGTGGCGAGAGAATCTCGGTTGTGCTGCGCGTCCATGTCAGTGCTACGTTTCGATCACACTTTTTTTTTCTTCTCGTAACATCACAGATACGATTCTAATCCATCGACACGAGATATGCAAATCGATTTTAAGCGGCCTGCTGACTCCGTGGAAGACGGCTCGACGGACCCATCTATACGAAGGAATGAGACCAGCCCTGCTGGCGTACGGCTGCTGGACAATCACAATGAACAAGGCTATCTCATCTCAACGGCACCATCTGGTGGAAAACGCCTCAAAAAGAAAGTCGCGACGCTAGCAGACGACGACGAGGAACCTCTGGTCGACACCACAGCATCCCTCACACTACATTCGAAAAAGACAGAACGCCTACAAAAACGCCTAGAAAAGAAGTCAAAGAAGAAGCCCAAACCCAAACCTCAATCATTCCTAGACCTTCCCTCAGAACTCTTACACGAGATCCTCTCCCACCTCCAACCAAAAGACCTAGCCCACCTCCAACACCTCAACCGCACCACCAAAACCTTCATCGACACCAACGAAACCTCCCTAGCCAAAGCAATAATCCGCACCCGCTACTCCATCCTAGCAAAATGCTTCCCCCTCCCCATCCCCTTCTCCCAAACCGACCCAAAATACCACCCAGCCCTCCTCTCCCCCAAACGACAAGACCTCCTGGCCATCCACAAGAAACCCTACCAACACATCCAACCCCTCGACCCCCTCGAAATCTGCACCTGCATGACCTGCGTCTTCGCCTGGAACAACCTCTGCACCATCGCGGACTTATCCCACTGGCAGCCCAGACTTGACAACCGCGAACCGATTCCCATGATTCCACGGGGCCAAATCCCAACCTGGAACCTCGACCTTCTCGCCCGCAACGCCACATTAGTCCGCTCAGCCATGGCCCACCCACTAATCTACGCGCACCTCCTCGCTCTGCACCTCGACTCAACCACGCGCACAATCCTGCGACGGTTCAAATACATCAAAACCCGCCCCCTCCTGCCAGAGCACAGACTCTACCAACTCTCCCTCGCAGAAGCGGCCAGAGGCTCAGACGACTACCTCGCTCGCAAAGGCCCTCCTTCGTACGAATTTCCCTTCCACAGAGATAATTACTACAATCTGGAAGCGTACGTGCCGAATCGAAAGTGGAGTCGGGAGGAGGAGAGATGGAAGTATTACGCTGGCACGCAGCATGAGAGGGATTTGGAGTGGGTTAGGGAGAGGTTTGGGCCGGAGGAGGATGGGGAGAGGGTTGAGAGGAGGGTGGCGGAGTTGGGGGAGAGGTTGAGGAAGAGTTAAGCTGGGTAGTCTCATTTGGAAGTGATGTTACGAGCGTCATGATCACGGAGCAAGGTCGTCTTGAAGCCAGCTATCTCTCCGGTGAAGCAGTTTCTAATTATACTGCAGCAGTTGATATAAGCACCACAGAGCAAGGTCGCTTCGAAGTCATCAATCTCAAAGACGGAGAAGCCCTTTGAATATACCGGAGAAGTCGATATAAGCCTCTTGCGGTGGTGCATCTCTCGGAGTTCAGAGTGTAAATTACGCCCAATGGCTCCGCAAAGTCGAGTAATCTGATGGTTTGCCTGCATTTCCTTCCCAGCCAGTTCTTGACCTCAACATCAGACCATAGCCAACGGACCGACGCAGTATACCCTGCAGACACAGAGCGAGCGTCTGAGATCCAGCACATCGCACCAAAGAAAGCACAGCAAATGAATAAACAGCGTATCATTTCGGGCAAAAAGAACCATGCAAAGAAGGACCCTTGTATCGCATAGTCCCTTGTCTGCCCCCAGCTCTATATTATCATACATACAAAGTCCCCAATAAAGGTTTTCCGAATGTGTTGTTGTTGGTGTTGTTGTCTCCAGAACATTGATTTGCGCCGTTTTTGCCATGCCGCCTGAAAATCGGAAAAAATAAACTAGAACAGGGGATGTTCCCTCTTGCTCTCAAAAATCACCCAAGTCGTCCTTGTAAGAAGTGTGTTCCTCAACGACGGCGCTCAGGTCGCGTGCCGAGCGAGGCCGCCATCTCTTCCTTGGTGGTTCCAGCTCCAGATGTAGACAGCTAGCGTTGCTGTGCGGCTGTCGCGTGCCTTGTCCATACACGCCCGACCTCGTGTGTCCCATTGGTATCCGGTCACCGCCTATATTGCCACATCACATCCCGACTTTTAAAACTCCTTGTTTCACCCCAAATCCGCCTCGAAAATGGCGACATCCTTTCAAATGCCGCTAGTGCGGACGAGTTCATTTCTCCTCCTCGACGCGGATGAAGTAGGCCTTTGCGACCTCGTAGGCCGACCAGCAGATAGCCGTACTGGGAGCAGCGGTGACGACTCTGGCGTTCATGCCTCTGAAAAAACCCTTGGATCCCTCCCTCCTGTAGATGATGCCGGCGGCGTTCCAAAGACCTCTGGCGTTGCGGATCTCTGCGTCAGTGCTTGTGCCTCTGGTCTGGAGAAGAGTCTTCACGACATCGAGAGGAGTGGTGGCAGCTGCGGCCACGCCTCCGGCAAGACCACCGGCGGTGCAGTGAGTGAGAGGGTCGTAGCCTGGTCGTCGGCGGCTTTGCATGACTTTGGTGAGGGACTCGTAGGCTGCGAACTGCAAAGCGGTGAAAGGCACGGTCATGGCTAGAGTGGTAGGGTAAGAAGCGTAGAAAGCACGCATGCCCTCAGTCCTGTACACGGTGCGCGCGCACTCGCCGATGTTGCGGAAAGTCGAGCCGTGAACCTGCATGCGCTGCTTAATAACATCGAAGGGGTTCATAAATGCATCACTGGCAATCGTGGCGCATGCTCCGCTGGTCGCTGTGAGTATTGTCAGTATCTCAGCGCATTGTAAAAGCGTTTCCTGATCTTACCAGCTGCCACAGGGTGGTGACCTGCTGCGTTGCCGCCCATGGCCTGCTTGACGACTTCATACGTCGCGAAATACACGGCATGCGCCGGTCCTGGAAATCCTTTAGAATTTTGTTGCCGGTGGTTGCCATCCGCCGTTTGATCTCACCTGCACCAAGAACCACACTCGAAACTCCTCTCCATAATGACATGTATCCCTCTGCTCTTGAAATAGTCGAGATGGCATTTCCAATGCCAGTGTAGATCGCAGCCGGTGTGGGATTCACGACTTGCATACGGGTCTGTTGGGCGCTTGTCAGCTTTTCGCGATCATACATCTCGCTTTAGCCGTGGAATCATACCTTGAGCAGATCAATCGGGTACATCACCGAATGTTCCTGAATGGCATTATTAATATCTCGTTTGCATCCTTCAAGTCGTAGTGCTAGAAGCATACCGCAATGCCAGCGAATGCGCCAGCAGCCATGTTGGCCGCCAGCGAGAAGTTTGGAGGAAGTCCTTCATAGCTGCAGAAATCGAGCCGTCAGCGCCCGTTGCGCGCACAAAATGATATTCCAGCATAGGTAATGGCATACTCGTATTCTTCTTCCTCGACAAGGACCTTGTCGTGTGGTGCCGCCATAGATGGTGGCTGGGCCACGATTGTCTCGATGTTACCGACTGCAGACATCCAAGATATTCGGCGAAGCGGAAAGTGTAGGCTTTGAGATTGAGATTCGAAGCGAGGAAGATACCAGTGATGAGCGCGAGAATGGAGAGTGGAGAGTGGCGGGTTGGTCGATGAGATTGAAGGGATCCGTGGGAAAAAGTTCCTATGCGCAGTCGTAGGCAGGAAGTAGTGCAGCAAGTTGCCCGTTGAGCGAGCGAGTTGGAACAAACAGTAGTTAGTCCGGAAGTCTGCTGCGGCCAATGAGTGCACGGTTCACGCTATCAGATGGACAATTCCGCCGCGGCACCCAAAGGAGGAGAGACGTCAGTGACGAGTGTTCGGTACGAGCGAGAAAAATTGCCCAGTGCGGAGTAGCTAGGGAGATAGGAGGTAGATTGACGACGATGATGATGATGATGGTGATGATGATGCTTTTCCTTGTAGAATCAGATAACAAAAAGTCGCCACAAAGGAGATGCATTTGTTTGTTTCAGCTCGCCTCTCACTCATCCTGGCCCCTCGCGACTCTCTTTCCTATTGTGGTATCGTATCGCCGACACCGGCCGGACATAAACTAAGGGCTGCTCAGCGCTCCCCTTGTCATGAAATGAGTCTGCTTGGCCGTAAGGATCTGATAAGAGTCTGTTGTACACCATTTTACGTGCTATAATAATACAAGCGAGGTTAGCCCCCTTTTAGCAGTCGCATCTTCCGTGCCATCTGGGAAACGCGACGACGTCCCTCAAATTGGCCACTCCTGACAAGTAGCACAGCAAGCGGTCAAATCCGAGCCCGAAGCCTCCGTGAGGCACGCTGCCGTACTTCCGCAGATCTTGATACCACTCCAGACCAGCGACACCCTTGGCATTCATTGTATCAACAAGCTCTTTCGAGCGGTGCTCACGCATGGAACCGCCTACAAGCTCGCATAAGTCCGGGACGAGAAGGTCAAAACAAGCCACCGTTTCACTTCCGTTGGCGGACGGAGCCATGTAGAAAGGCTTCTGTCCGGCAGGGTAGTCGGTGACGAACACCGGTGACCCTTTACCAACTGTGCTAGCGATATAACGCTCATGCTCTGCGGCCAGACCTTCGTCGTATGAAGGCGCAAATTCGAACTTGACTTCCTCCTCTTGCTGGGCAGTGGTCAATAGCTGCATGGCGCTGTCATATGTGATACGTGGCCAGTATGATGCTCTCAGGCCCTTCCACCTCTGGTCAAGAGTCGTCGAGTCGACGTGAGAATCAGTATCTTCCGGCGAGGCTGTCCCTCTGGCCTGCAGCAGCTCCTTGTAAAGTTTTGAGTCTAGTGTATCGGTTGCCACAAAGCGCAGCATGTTTTCAATGAGGTCCATGATCTGGTTGGCGTCGTCAACAAAACACTGCTCTGCCTCCAGCATGTAGAATTCGGAAAGATGTCGAGGCGTATCGCTCTTCTCGGCCCGGAAAGTCGGTGAAAGTGTCCAGACTTTGTCGACGGCTTGAGCGAGTGCTTCAAGATGTAGTTGTGCGGAAACGGTGAGGTATTTGGGTTCACGGAAGAAATGTTCCACCTTAGCCTCACCTTGAGACTTCGACTTCTGTTCGGAGTCTTTGGACGCGTTGGATGATATAGTAAAGACTTCGCCAGCACCTTCGCAATCTGATGATGTGATGATTGGCGTGTGAGTCTGGACAAATCCTTCTTCGCTGAAGAAGCGTGTCAAACTGGCGATGACCCGGGATCTGAGGTGAAGCAGCAGGGCATTGTTGGGAATGCGAGTCCTCAGATGAGGGACTGTTCGTAGGTAGTCTGCCGTCTGATACTTGGGCTGGATGGGGTTGTTTTCGGCATCGTTCTCGCCCAAGACTGCTACGCTGGATACTTGCAATTCGTGACTTTGCTTGCTACCGTGGGACTTGACCCAGGCGCCTTGTAGCTTGACTGCCGTACCAGTGGAGATTCTACTTAGATTTTAGTACGGGGTCGTACACCATATGTACTTTTTGTGAAGCTTCACTTACTGCTCAGTCTGCTCAGGCTTGAGGACGGCCTGCAGAGGTTCCAATGTTGAGCCATCTCCAAGAGCAGCAAAGGCAATCTTCTTCTGTTTCCTCAACGATCGTACCCATCCGTTCACCTCGGCATTTTCGATAGGCTCATCCCTGTTCAGGATGCTGGCTATGCTTTTGCTCGACTTCTGCGACCTGTGCACTGTGGTAGAGATGTTTCGCTTGCCCAGGCTAAGAAGTTGCCCATTGCGCCTTGTCGCCCGCCATGCCCTCATTTCCTCTCAGCAGCAGCAAGAAGCGTTTTGAAAAGATGCTAAACAATGCGATTTGGCCGTGAATACAATCCCCAAAGACTCAGCGAAGGCGTGGCGCATGCGATTGGCCCTAGGTTTGGCTACAGGCGCTCCTGCGGCACTTCCAGCCCTCGGCCTGCGCAGTTTACATACCGGTCCCCGGGGAACGCGCATACGCTTTCCCGGGCGCAATATCATCGTGGCGACGCGTTTTTGACGACGACGACATCTTTGTCTGCGACATCAACCTCCTGCCCTTGTCGCAATATCATTTAAAGGCTCTAGACGCACATCATGGCGCCGCGCGAAAGTCAGGGCAATGGCGGCGATGAGCCCAAGCCAGAAAAGAGCATCGCAACACTTTCGACTCTACGGTAAGATTTCTCCTAGTCACGTACCATGCACGATATCCGTCAAACAAATATAGAAATAGACACTGATGGTGCTGCAGAATCGGCGTGAAGGCCATGATAGAGAAGGTGGGCTTTTCGCGACGCTGTATCACAAGCTTCACCCGGCTGACCATGAACAACAGGATGGCGAAAAACGAAAAGCAGAAATTCTCTCCATGACCACCCGCAAAGGCCGCCCAACATTCTACGTGCATTACGAGGAGTTCAATAAGCGTTTGGACGAGTGGGTTGCACCCGAGCGTATCGATCTGTCTCACGAGGTTGAATGGCCACTGCCCGAGAAGCCTGAGCCCAAGTCCAAGCAGAAGCAAGCCTCGAAAACCGATTCAAAGCAGACTAAAGCAGGGCAAAAGCGTCCTCGAGCCAGCACTAATCAGCGAGAAACATCCGGCACACCCTTCGATGGCTCCGCGAAGAGCTCACGGCGGCCCTCGCAGTCTGGCGGCAAGGAGAATCGTGACCCAAGTCTCGCCGTAGTTGCTACTGAAGACATCGATGGCACGCCGCAACCCGAAGATGAGTCGACCATCGATCTCGTCGACATGCAGGATGCTGCAGCTGCAGCCAAAGCTGTTCCCGATCATGTCCCCTATAGCAGAGAGGAAGAGATCGAGAAGCTTCGCGTAGGAGGCAGCATGACCCAAAACCAGACCGAAATTTCTCGCGTGCGAAACCTCGAAACCGTGCAGATGGGTGATTCGGAGATCGAGCCCTGGTATTTTTCACCATACCCGGCCGAGTTTACAGACGTCGACATGGTCTACATTTGCGAATTCTGCCTGGGTTATTACGGCAACCTTCACCAATTCACACGCCATCGCAGCAAATGCACATTACTCCACCCACCCGGAAACGAGATTTACCGCGACGACAATGTCTCTTTCTTCGAGATCGACGGACGACGACAACGAACCTGGTGTCGCAATCTCTGTCTACTTAGCAAACTTTTCCTTGACCACAAAACGCTCTACTACGACGTCGACCCCTTCCTCTTCTACTGCATGACCACAAGAACCGCCCACGGCCACCACCTTGTCGGTTACTTCAGCAAAGAAAAGGAAAGCGCCGAAGGCTACAACGTAGCCTGTATCCTGACCCTCCCGCAATTCCAGCGCAAAGGCTACGGTCGCCTCCTCATCCAATTCTCCTACGAACTCAGCAAAATCGAAGGCAAACTCGGCTCACCCGAAAAACCTTTGTCAGATCTTGGCCTTCTCGGCTACCGCGCATACTGGCAAGAAATGATCGTCGACCTGCTGATGGAATCCGGCGGACAAATGAGCGTCGAAGACATCGGCTCAAATCTAGCTATGACGACGAACGACGTCTTGCACACCCTTCAAAACCTCAACATGCTGCGGTACAGCAACAAAAACCACGTTATAGTATTAACAGACACCGTCATACAGCAGCGCGAAAAACAGAAAGAAAAGGAAAAGGTGAAGGGCAAACGCTTCATCGAGCCCACAAAACTTCAGTGGAAACCGCCTGTGTTCAGCGCTGCTGCCAGGACATGGTATGTTGCCCTTTTTTCCTTTCTTCTCTCGCGTGCAATTGCACACTCCTCCGGTGACATCGCCACTGAGATGAGAACACTTAAGTTTACCCAGCTCACTCATATGCCAACATCGGCAAATGCTGCGAACGCTTAGAACATCTACTCCTGAGATTCCCGCGAACTTGTTACCTCTTCCTTCTAGCATGTGTGGTCTCATCAAAGTGGACATTCGCTGACTTGTATCACAGGAACTGGTAACAAAACAAGTGGCCTACGCCCTGGATGGGGTCTTACGTGTCGGAATATCAGCATGGCGTTTTTGGGATAGGGTTTCCAGTGAGGGACAGGATAGATAGTTTAATGTCGAGAAGAAAAATGATACCCACGCTTTTGCGGTTTTGTTGCTTGCCATGAACTCTTCGCTTCCTTGATCACATGTCGGATTTCGTCTCAAGCTCTCAATCACGGAGACACCATACCACCCACCTTTATACTAGACTTCACCTCGTGTGACAACCCACTCTCCATGCCACCGCTTCTCCAACCAATACCACGGAGGACACGCACGATCAACAAACCACAGCAACCCGACTATCATACTACCTTTCCGAGCGTTCACTCACAAGACTAGGTACAGGGACCTGGCCCCAAAAAGCCCAGAACAAACCTCACAATTCACTGTAGGAACCTCACAAAACCACAAATAAACAGGCAAGCCACGAAAGCAAAGTAAGACAAACTAAGAAGATAGATTGAAAAAGAAAAGTAAAAAAGAAATCTCATACATTCCCAGCACAAACCCTCCCCAAGAGGAAGCGTCTATTTCGCAAATAAACGAAACCCGACCCAACCGATGTTCCCATTTAACCCCCTCCCTGACTCTCCCCCAGCCAACCTAAAAACGAGGACCAAAAAAAGAAAGAAGAAAAAGAAAGAGCATAACAAGCAAGAAAAAGCACAGCCCACTTCCAAGCGCGCCCCGAAGGATGTATAGTTACAATAGAGTTGTGTTCTTTTCTCGTGCTTGCGATTTTGTCCTTTCCTTCTAGTAAGAGTGGAGGAAGAGGAAGAGGAGAAACGTCTTCTATCGTGAATGACATGATATGTTGTTTTTTCTTGAAAATCTTGAAGTCGTGATGAAAAGGGGGAGGTTTTGGTGTTGTTTTCTTTCTCTGCGTTTCGGGAATGGAATCTAGGGAAGTGCGTTTCTTGGCTTATGCTGCTTGAATGTCTTCATTTTTTCTTTCATGTTTTCTCTTCTCTCGTTCATTGTTCCTTTCCATGATGGGGATCGCTGAGGGTTGCCCTTGGTATATCTTCTTTTTTGTTGGGTTCCGGCGGTTTTCTTTTTCTTTCGCGGAGATTACAAGAAGTAGTCGGGAGTTCTGCGGGATACCATGGGCTCGCCGGCTCTTGGGCAAGGGTCGAATTGCAGGCTGTAAAGTAGCAGGTCAGCGCTGTGTGGAGTGGGGTGTAAGTGTTGCGGAAGGATACGTACAAGGTGTACTTGAGGTGTTCGTCAATCTCCATGATTGCTGCTTGGTTGCCGCAGCGGTAGCAGTAGTTGGGTGCTGTGAAGATGAGTTAGGATCTGTTTGCTTTTCTGTGAAACCAGCAGCGTTGCCAGCTGAAGCATACCTGAGAAAATCGTAACGACATTACGGTCCTGACTCCAGTTGTATCCCTCCATGACAAGTTGATGTGCACGCGCCACCAAGGTCAGACCGTTGTTGTGGTTGAACGCCTCACTGATGTCCTGGCCGAATGTGTAACCAGCTCCTCTCGGGCTTATTCCCCATCCGCACCTGTCATCGGGGTCAGACCAGAGCAAGTCGCACATGGGTCCCTCGTGAGGCACTTCTTGTATCCTGTCCAGCGCGCGGATGTTATCCAGAGTGTCGATGCTGGGCGAGAGACCACCGTGAAGACAGAAGATCTGGTTGTCAATGAGCGCCGTCAAGGGCAGGAAGTCAAAGAGATCTGTGAAGTACTTCCAGACGTTTGCGTTGCCATACTTGCGGAGGCACTCGTCGTAGAAGCCATAGACCTGGGTGATCTGGCGGGACTCGTGGTTGCCGCGCAGGATGGTGATGCGGCTGGGGTAGCGGATCTTGAGCGCGACGAGGAGAGTGACGGTCTCGACGGAGAAGTAGCCACGGTCAACGTAGTCGCCCATGAAGAGGTAGTTGGTATCAGGGTTGGGTCCACCAATCTTGAACAGCTCCATCAAGTCGTGGAACTGACCGTGGATGTCACCGCAGACGGTGACGGGGCACTTCACTGGCTGCACGTTGCTCTCGTCCTGCAAGACCTCTCGCGCCTTCTCGCACAGCCTTCGCACCTCATCCTCGGACAGCTGCTTGCACGCCATCAGGCTCTCGACCCAGCTGTCGAGGGTGCCAATCGTGGGTGGGTCTACGGGGTCGCCGAGGGTGTGCTCAACCTTTCCTACGTCCTCCATGTTGGTGTCTCCGACCGGCTGCCTGAGCGCGGCAGCCTCCGCCATCTTTGCGAGAGCGATATGTAGATGTGTCCTTGGTTTGTAGGGTGGCGGCGGTGGGAGGTGTTACGGAGCCGGTGGTGGGGGCTCGGTGAGGCTCTGTTGAGTCGCGGCGTGGGCTTCAAGCGGTGTCGGAAGCGGTGCGGCGGGAGGGGAGTCGCGACGGGGGATGCGAGGTCGGGATATCACGTGTGAGCGCGTCGGGGTGGGAGGGGTGGAGCGGATCAATGGGGATGGCGGTGGTGGTGGTGGAGGAGGTGGTGATGTGGTGATGTTGACTTTCTAGCCCATCAAGCTTGCCCTGACGGGATGCTGTCAATTCGGGGCGGCGGTTTAGGTGGCCCGGGCGTGATTAAAGATGCGGCTTGGCTTGGCTCTGATGACGAAGTGATGGCAGGCTGAGGCACGCGACAGATATATACCTATTATTATGTATTGGTACTTGTCTAGAATATATCACTTTCTATCAACTTGTGATACTTTATACCATATTGTGTATTATGTTCGGCTCAAGAATGACAGCATGTGGCAAACCATGGAACATGTGAACATTCATCCCTACACGTAACGACTCGAATAGCGTGGAGAAGGCCAGATGAGGGGCAAATCCTTGTAGGAGGCAGTGAGAGACATGTTCAGAAGCCTGTTAAAACGTCTGAATAAATTATACAAAGCGATTCCATGTTGACAATATGATTCCTTGATTCGAATCGCTATACACAGTTTGCCCTATCCTATAATACATTCTTCTTCCGCACCAACACCATCAACCTCCACGCCAGCCCAGTCCTTCAACCGGCTCTTGTCTGCTTTTTCCAACACAAACTCTCTCAATTTCTTCTGTACACCTCCACTTCCGATAGTCTCCAGCCAAGCAAGACATCCGGTCCTTGTCACAAGCGTGTTTGCGTCCACTGATGCTGCCCTAAAGACCAGCTCAAGCACTCGAGTCCTCACAAGCTTGTCCGAAGCAGCTGGTGAGCCATAGAGCGCCATCACACGCTCGAAAGCACTCGTACGGCGGAGCAGGTCCATGTCGCCAGAGGTGCGTAGGCCGTCAACAAGCCAGTCAGCCACCCATTGCACTTCTTTCCAGTATGCGTCGTCCTCTTCCGGTTGGCTGAGGATGGTGTTTTCCATCCAGTAACCTGGAAGACGGTTGATACGCCATTGGGGACTTCTCATCAGGTAGCGGTTGATCTTGGGGTACATGAAATGGGTAGGCTCGATGAGGACGTGGAGTGTACGAGTGGCAAAGGTGCCAACGAGGTAAGGCAGAGGCGAGCCTTGAGTATCGGCAGAGTGCTGCTCGAAAGTCTCAAGGAGTTCGCCGAGAAGGATGCGGAGCTGATCTTTAGTCTCGAGATCTGATGCTTGCACCTTGCCTACAAGGTTGCTGAGTTGGACGCGAGCTTGGTGACGAATGTCGGTATGTTCCGAGCAAAGACACAGTATCAGTCCGTCAATGTCTCCGTCTTCAATGGCAATGTCGAGGTCTTTCTGTTGCCACTTGAAGATCTCTGGGTGGTTCGCCGACTCCACTGGCACTGCTGGAAATGGGAGATCCTGACTGACTTCCTCGTTGGAAATCGCGCTGTCGGAGATGGTTTGCGAGGCACCACTGCTGGTAACACGAATCTGGGCAAGCAATTGGGACAGATCCGCGCTTTGCTTGCTCTGCTTTCCACCATCAAACTTCGTGATGCCTGCGGCGATGGCATCCAACAATGGCCCGGCATCGCGTGTAAGTGCGAACAGGGACAGAAGCTGACCCATCCATGCCATGACGGAGGTGCGAGGGGCACCACTCAGCTTTTCAGCCGCAAAGGGCGCCTGCTCTCGCACAACCTCGATCAACAAACTGGGCGTATTGGTGTCGGGCCCGACTTGTTGCTTCTGCTCTTCCAAGCTGTCGAGATACTTCACTGGCTGACGGCTTCCCCTCGAAAGGCAATCGTCAAGGAAAGTGTAGATGCTGTCACTCTCATCATTGACAGCGGTGACACTGGCGACCAGAGCGTCAAGGGGAGATGTCTCGGTTGCATCGCCAGCAACATTAAGCAGGCCTTGTTCGCGAAGCACATCGCCTAGCATGCCACGAATCAGAGCATTTCCTGCCTGCTTCGCGTGAAGACGGAGAAGCGTTACAAATGGCGAGAATTTGAGGCCGCCTTGTGTGTGGAACCAACGCATACCCGCACTATGCCTTGCAACGCTGAGCAGATGCTCCAACTCGAGCGAACGCATAGCGTTGAGTTCTCCGTTCTCGGGAGAAGGAGACTCCTCGCGAAGTAGTGCGGCCGTAAGGGCAGCGGATACATCGAACTGCTCTTCAAGCGCCTGCACAGGAACAATCTCGTAATAAAGGCTTAGGAGCCTGGTTACTGCCTCTCTTTGTAGGATGTGCTCTTGGTCGTCTGGTGTTTGCCTGAAAGTGTTGATAACATCTTTCATCTTGGGACACTGTTCCGTGAAACGATCTTGCAGTCTTGCCGAAGCTTCTTTCCAAAGCTTAGCATTTGCTGATGTAGTTGCAGCCTTGCTGAATTGTGTCTGGATCTCGGCAAGCTTCTGGAAAGCAAGGACCATAAGTCGAAGTGCAAAGAACGTTACAAGCCCATTGCTCTGGTTCAAGCAGCGCGTCAAAACCTTTTGCGTCAAGGGCTTCGGAATGATGCTGTCCAGAACGATTGAAATTTGTGGTGGAACATCAGCAAGACCTGCGTCTTCCGTGTGTCCCACTCGTGCTGGGGCCGGCAAGCGAATTATATCGAAAACAAAGGAAGCATACCCAATCCAGGTGTTCGTCAACTTAGGGTCAAGCTGGAAGCCTTTCTCCCTGAAGTAGGCGTGTACAAGCTCTGGTGCAGACTTGAAGCAAGTCAACACAAGTTCCCGCTCCTTAGCATCTGACTGAGGGCGAAGCGACGAAATCCAGGACAGAAGCGTTGTGTTGCGGACTTGGAAGTTTCCTGCATCTTCGTAGAATTCCAGACTGTCAATACCAAGGTCGATTGCGTCGTTTGATAAGCTCAGGCTGTGCTCAGCCTTAGTTGTACCCGGCGGGTACCATCCACTCGCTCTCAAGACGCCATATGAAGTGTTGGTCGAGATGGCCTTAAGCCAATTAAGCGCAGCTTCAGAAACGGCCTCGCTGGTTTCCAAGCGCGTGGCAATTTCCGTAACACGTTCAAGATGCTGCTGGGTGAGCAGAGCAGCCTTTGCTGATCGCGGCAGAGTTTTGTCCTTGAAGACGTTCTGCTCGGTGGTCCGTAGTAGTTCCAGAATCAGGTCGGCTGGATCCTCACGCAGGTACTGGAAGAGAGATCCACAAAGAGGACGTTGCTTTAGAATGTCGATTTTGCCACCTTCGGGTTGGTATTTGAGGTGTGTGAGGATGTAACGGACGGTCAGCGTCCTCATGGCGGGCTTGCGCTTGGCTTCCTCCTCAGAGACACTGTGATCGTTAGCATAAAGTGTCTTGAAACAGTTCGGTCTTGGGAACAGTCTGGATGAATCTAATCTCGGATGTTCGCATGGAATAGATGAGAGCAACTTACTCTGTCTTGAAGAGGCCCAAGTGTTTCCTAAGCGCAGACAGATCGAAGGTCTGCTCTCGTCGCTTGTAGACCTCCCTTGCGAAGACACCACCATCGAAGCTAGTAAGCTCGGTGAGTAATCTCAAGCTAGGCGATATGAGGAAATCCTTGTGCTTGGGTGCATCCAGACTACGTTTCACGAGACGCAGATGTTGGTGCTGCAGAATTGTTCGGCAAAGAAGAGCACCAATCTCGCGGAAGTCGAGCAAGGAAGAGACAGTCTTCAAGATGAGTGCAAAGATAGCGCAGAGTGATGAGGCCAGGTAATCATTGTTATTCTGGTTGGCGAATGACCACGCCTGCCACAGCTGTGTAAGGAACGGCCTCTCTGTGTCTTGCGGATCCTTGGGTTTCTGCGAGTCCAGAAAGTCGCGCAAGATACCGAGATGGCGACCTCTGTTTTCGTCCTCGCGGTTGTAAAGGATGTTCTCGAGAAATGCCTTGAGTGATGCTATGCCGTGGCGAAGTTCCTGTATGCCATCCTGCCTGAAGGCCAGCAAATCCTGGAGCTGTCGGGATGACCAGATCTCTTCTGCAGGCTTCGCTGGCTGAGCATGGTCAGGTCTCGCCCGCTTTGGGGGTCGACTTGTGTCTTCGGGTTCATGCTCTCGCTTCGACATTATGCCTGATTTTGGTTGCTGTTGTTGCCCGTACTTTTCTTTTCATTCGCCAACTTCAGAGAATCTTCTGCGCCAGCAAACGCAGCGATGCGAATATGGGGTCACGGCATTATCTTTCATCACGCTATCAGATGCAGCGGGCCTCCGGCACGTCAGCGGGCCGTTCCTGCGCGCTTAGCGACAGGGATTCAAGACGAGAACATATATCAAATATGTAAGGTATTATTCAATTGCGCGTACATCAGGAGACTCACGAATCTGCTATCGCACAATGCGAAGGAATTCTTGTAGCGGGAATGCTTTGAGGAGCTCCAGATGACCGGGAAAGCTTTTCGCAATTTCCTAACATTCATAATCAACACCATACTGGCTACCACCCATTCATCTTAAGTGCAGCACGACATCCTAATTCTACCACAGCTCGAAAAGATGCTCATTATCTGTTTCAACCGATTCTTCCTTGTGCGTACTGGCATGCGACCTTGGAAAATGCCTTCAAGTGCTTCATCTTTCTTTCGACCCCGAGAATTGCTCCCAAGCCAGCCTGTCTGTGAGTGTGGCTGACCACTCCTTGCGTACCACGGGCCGTATCTTTGGCTCAAGATCTCCTCGACGCAGGTTTTCAACCTTTCACAGGCGTGAAAGCTTCGCGTCAGGCGATCCGCTCTAGATATCGATCAAGCGAGTTCCAGTCGAAGCAGCGCCATACTGTCTTTCAGTCGTCTCTCGACAAGATGGCAAATGCTCAGCCTTGCTCCTCTCTCTCCAGAAAGCTCGGGTCGAATTCCACTTTCTTCTCGAACTTCATCCACCAATCTTGGAAAGCCTTCAATGGTACGGTATCGCTGCCGAATGAGGCCAAAAAGTTGAAGGCGTTGCCGATGATTCTTTGGGCAAGTACTTTTGTGGTTACCCGACTTCCAGTGGCAGAACCTTGTCGCACAAGAGCAGTTTGTGCAACGTTCGATGGTCCTTTGAGAGAGGAAATTTGTGCTTCAACCTGAGCGGCCGGCTCGATCGAAACGCCGACAACTATGTCCGCTCCGGTGGGTACAGTATTGTTTGTGTTGGCGGAAGGCTGTGCCGGGTCGTCGGTCATAGCATCGCCGTCCAGTGCATTTGGTCCAGCCCCAGATGCGCCATCTTTCAGGCCGCTGACTTTGAAAATAGCGCTCTCTTTACCAGGACCGATTCCGCCCAACAGCTTGAATTCCTGAGATGGAGGAATCTGAACGTAGACGGTTGCTGCTGTACCCTCCGGCAGCTGTGTGCCAGGAAGGATGAATACCACGATGTGGCTAAAAGATGGTACGGGTGGAATCCTGAAGGCGAACTGAGATTCCGTGATAGCTTGGGGCGAGGCGTCCACGGGCCTGCCAGAGATGATGAGGCCAAACATTTTTTCGAGTCTTTCCGCGAGATCTCCTGCGCGCTTGGGAATGGTATAGCCAGGTCGCACGAGAATATATGTCTGGTGCACCGCGACTCTAGTCACTTTTCGAAATCGCTTGCATCTTCTGCGGGGATCGACGTCGAACGTCGAAGTCCCCCCACTTGGTGCGAGGCCTCTGACACAGAACCTGGAAGCTTGACTTCGCGAGTACGTTGGCAGCTTACGACAACACAAGACAAGGAGATTGGATACTTGTATAATACGATTCGAGGCGACTGTTATTTTGCTGGACCATCATCATGGACAACTTCAATCTTACCCGCGTCCGCGCACTCCTCCCCAAACAGCTACCCAGAATGCCCTCCTGGCCTGCTGCTCAAGACCCAGATTCCAACTCGGAATCACCAACTACAGAGGACGATGAGCTCCCCAGCGGCACCATCGCCCTTCCAGAGCCAAATCCAAGCGACAGCGGACCCAAGAGCAACCTCGATCTGATCAGCGAATGTGACAACTTCCCTTACTACCACACCAACCCGAAGCTCTTCCTCGCCCACATCAACACTTACTATGCGCTCAAGGTGCCTCAATACCCCGAGGCTGACCTCGGATACCTTCTGCCTTCCGTGGCCGAAGCTTTCCGCGGCTTGCCTGATTGGCAGGTGAACGACGACGAAAGAACCCTGACGCTTACTACTGGGTCGACCGAAGAAGAAAGATCAAAGATCGTGGCAGCTACAGCCGAAGCCATGCGCGCAACGGACCACTTCAAGATTCTCAGAGGCTGGAGGAACGAGTTATACCCGGTCTATGGACCCAACCGTGATCTACTATTCAGCATTGAGAGAGCCGCAAGCGCATTGTTTGGCATTGTGACTTACGGATGCCACATGATGGCGTACACAAAAAAGGATGGGGAGCTCAAGTTGTGGGTGCCCAAGAGAGCGGCAACGAAGCAAACATATGGAGGCATGCTGGACAACACTGTCGCCGGGGGCATCGCTACCGGCGAGTCTTCATTCGAATGCATAGTACGCGAAGCAGGAGAGGAAGCATCATTGCCCGAAGACTTGGTACGGAAAGAAGTTAAAGCTGTGGGCACAGTGACATACTTCCACATTCGCGACCACCGTGCTGGTGGAGAGACCAGACTGCTCCAGCCAGAGGTCCAGTACATCTACGACTTGGAGCTGCCGGATGATGTGAAACCGGAGCCCAGTGACGACGAGGTCGAGTCTTTCGAGCTGATGACTATTGAAGAGACCAAGGTAGCCTTGCGCGATGGCGTTTTCAAGCCCAACTGCGCCGTCGTCATGCTCGACTTCTTTGTTCGTCACGGCATCCTCACGTCTGAAGACGAAGGATATGTGGAGATCGTTGCCAGGCTGCACCGGAGGTTGGAATTCCCCACTCTGTAAGAAGACAACGATCTCGAGTTTGTAGCTTTTGTGTAGTCATGATACCCATTCCAGGCATTGCCAAAAGTAATCGTCTTTCAGCTTTCCCACCAACGCCGCGCTAAATTGAAATTTTCCCTTCCTCTAGTATTTCCAGCACCTTGTGACTGGTCTATTGCAAGCCCAACAATTCCTACTTCTTGAGCAGCATGTAGACGTTGTCGATGCGGAGCGGAGACAGCTTCTTGTGGGGTCCGTCAAGGCACATAAGCAGTCCACCGAAAGAGACGTAACATTTGCTAAGAAAAATGATCAGCCGCCCTGCACATATAAAGGCAACTTGTATGAAGCACAACTTACATGCTCCTGCCCTCCTCGCCCTCCTCGAAACGGTAAACCTTGCCGTAGCAAACGTAGTCGTACATGTCCGCGAGAGTCGACTCGCCCTTCTTCTCTCTCCAGCCGCGCTCATCCTTGGTTCCGTCAAGGTTCAGGGTTGTCGCGAGGACCATAGTAACGGTCTCGCCGCTGGCAATGGGGTACAGCTCGTGGTTCACATCGAGAGTGAGGGCAGTCGAGGCATCGTGGGTTGCGCCGAGAACACGGGTGACGCGATCGTACTTGTCAGCGATGGTGGAGGTGATGTTGAAAGACTCCTCGTAGAGCGTTGCGTCGGACATGGTCGCTATAGTTCGGCGGTGTTAAAGATATGCGATTGTTCTGTTGTATACTGTCGGTTCTTTACGATGTTGCGAATGTTGCGAAGCTGTCGGCCACAAAAAGTGCAGGGCGAATGCCGTTCCGGGGAGGTAAGCCGAGCTCTCGCCAAAGTACTTAGGTACTCTCAAAGCAAGCAGCTACCACCTAGGCAGCACGTCGACTGCTTTGCCTCGTACGCGTCGCTTCGTGTTTTGCAGCAATCAAGGCCAATGGCAAACCCCATGTGACTGTTCCAGGTGTAACGATTCATCAAAGGCGATATGGAGACCACTTCAGAAAGCTCAAGGCCTTCCTCGCCACCTCGAGGAATCAAACGCAAGGCGGACGAGATAGGTGGACCGCGACGGATTCGCGCTCTTCACCAGGATGTCGTGAACAAGATTGCTGCTGGCGAGATCATCGTCGCGCCCGTACACGCCTTGAAAGAACTCATTGAGAATGCTGTCGACGCAGGCTCCACCAGCCTTGAGATCCTCGTTAAAGACGGCGGGCTAAAGCTGCTCCAGATATCCGATAATGGCTGTGGAATTAACAAGGATGACATGCCTATTCTATGCGAACGTTTCACTACGTCCAAACTCAAGGCATTCGAGGATCTCCAATCGATCGGAACATATGGATTTCGTGGCGAAGCGCTCGCCAGTATATCACACATCGCGCACCTGAACATCACAACAAAGACTGCAGATTCGAGTTGTGCGTGGAAAGCCTACTACGCGGCTGGGAAACTTGCTCCCCCAAAGCCAGGTCAAAGCGCGGATCCCAAAGCATGCGCTGGCAGGCAAGGCACCCAAATACAGGTCGAGGACCTCTTCTATAATGTTCCCACACGTCGACGAGCGTTCAGGTCTGCCAGTGAAGAATATGCAAAGATTGCAGAGCAGGTCGGCAAGTACGCTGTACATTGTCAGGGTGTCGCTTTCACATGCAAGAAACACGGCGAATCGGGCGCCGGCATTGCGGTACCCATGGCCGCGAGTACCAAAGACAGGATTCGAATCATCCACAACAGCACAATAGCGAACGAGCTGATGGAATTCGGACTATCGAATGAGCCGTATGGCTTCAACGCCAAAGGCTTTGCAAGCAATGCCAACTACAGCGGCAAAAGGACATCGCTGCTGCTTTTCATCAATCATCGATCTGTTGAGTCTTCCATCATCAAGAAAGCCGTGGAGCAGACTTATTCTGCATTCTTGCCCAAGGGAGGCAAACCATTCGTATACTTGAGTCTCGAGATCGACCCCGCGAGAGTTGATGTCAACGTTCATCCTACGAAGCGCGAGGTGAACTTCTTGAACGAGGAAGAAATCATCGAGATGGTATGCGACGAAATTAGATCCAAGCTCGGCACAGTGGATACAAGTCGTACCTTCATGACGCAGAGCCTTTTAAGTGGAGGCAAAACACCAAGCATCAGCAAGACAATTTCGTTACCGGAAGATGAAACCTCGATGCCTACGGGCTCAAAACGACCATCAGCCTCTCGACCATCCACCCAGAAACCATACGAGAACAACCTTGTCAGAACGGACGCGAAGAGTAGGAAGATAACAACCATGCTTCAACGATTATCGTCGCCTTCTCGCGAAGCAGGCTCCGATGGCATTGAGTACGAGCATACGGACAAAGAAGCAACGATCTGCCGGTTGTCGACAATCAAAGAGCTACGAGCTTCAGTGCGCGAATCAATGCATAACGAGCTCACCGATGTCTTCTCCAATCACACATTCGTTGGCATCATAGATGACCGCAAGCGAATCGCTGCTATACAGAGTGGCGTAAAACTCTTCCTGGTCGATTACGGCATGGTCTCGGCGGAGTACTTCTACCAGCTCGGTCTCACCGATTTCAGCAATTTTGGTGCAATCAGGTTCAATCCTCCTTTAGATCTGCGTGAGCTGCTCCAAATCGGCGTTGAGCAATTGAAAGACCAAGAGCCCGACATGACCGAATCAGACTGGCGAGAAGTGGTGCCTGCAGTGGCGGAACAACTGATGTCACGTCGTGACATGCTGGCCGAATATTTCTCTCTGGGCATATCAGAGCAGGGCGAGCTTCTGAGCATCCCACTACTGATCAAAGGCTACATGCCATCGATGGCAAAGCTGCCGAATTTTCTATTGCGATTGGGGCCTCATGTCGACTGGCAGAACGAGAGAGGTTGCTTCGAGAGCTTCCTGCGGGAGCTGGCGAGTTTCTACGTTCCCGAAGCGCTTCCTGCTGGTGATGAGAACGAGAGCCCAATAGTGGCCAGAAGAGACGAGATCCACCAGGCGACTGAGAACGTCCTTTTCCCTGCTTTCAAGGCAAGACTGTTGGCGACAAGGAGCTTGCTCAGAGGCACGATTGAAGTTGCGAACTTGAAAGGACTCTATCGGGTTTTCGAGAGATGCTGAGTGTCTCGTGTGTCATCTCACTGCTTCACCACTCGCCGTCCAATATCACATTGAAATGGGAAACATGAATCATGCGAACACGCAAGGGGGAATGTATGAATATCAGTCTTATCGATGATCAACGAACAAGAGTTACTTTCTTTCACGGGTCATTCCACAGTGATTGACGAGCTGCATGGATATAATCGAGAGGTTTCGAAAACCTGAGACATGTGTCACGCAATTGCGCTTGGCCCGTCATGCTTGAATCGTGAATTTATCTGTGTGTCAGCGAATGAACTGTGAGCCAATCATTGTCAGCAACATCTGCCGTGATTTCGGGAGAGGCCTTGCAGACTACTGCTGGTCTTAGTTGTTACCTCCTATTTCAGTGGATCACAAGCTGACCGATCCACCTGGGGAGGCATGGGCATGGTCTGTTCGTGTTGCTCTCAAGTCTGGCGGGACATGGTGACAAGGGCAAACGAAGCATCACGCAGCGAAGTCACTGAAGGCTAGACCACGAATTAGCTGAAAGGAGTGAGAAGCCACAATTTGCATAACTTAGGCTTTTTGACTCATTCGCTAGTGCCTTGAGGCAAAGTGTATCTGTGTACTGTAGTCTGTAGGTGCTCGTGAACGACGCCTTTTCTATTTTCATCGGAGACAACTCCGTATCGTTCCCAGCTCAATGCAATTTTGGTCCGTTGGCCCGGGTTCTTCAGCAACGCGATGGCCTCCATTAGCAATTAGATACAGTGTACATCGGGACTCTGGTGTTGTTGCATTGAAACGCCTGGATGTCCTGATGAGACTGTGATCTCATTGTTGCGACTCGCCGTCGACGCTTTCCACCATCCTGGTATACCTCCGTTTCGACTTCCTCCTCTTGATCCGTTCACTCTTTGCAATATCCTCTTTCCGGTATGGTGGAAGTTGTAGGAGATTGACTGCCGGGTGGTTGGGCTCGGTGCGGTCGTTTCGAAGCCCGGCTGTTACTGTAGCGAGTAATGGAAACGATCGATGCCGAGTCGAGTTGCGCTTGTAGCCCTGCAGGGCTGAAAGTGGATGCTGAGGGCTTATGTTAAGGACCTTGACAGCTGTGCATTGTGTTTTTGGCTGTCTGATCTCGGCCATCGAGTCTCGTCAGTCGAGGCGTGTGATCAACAAGATGGTTGAGTGAAGTACACCGATTGTCTTGACGGCTGGGCGCAGCGTTTTGTTTTGTTATATTGTTGTTAGGGCTTCGTGTCAAGTCCTCTGGTATATTGTAGCAATGTATCGTTTCCTGGTTTTGCGTATAGGTGTAGTTTGTGTACGTTGATCTGTGTCTTATTATAGTTGTAGGTGTCTTCATTATGTATTGTGTTTGCTTCCAACTCAGCATGCTGAATCATTGTTCGAAATGCGCTTTGCTGGGGGCCCAAGAGAAGCATCCAGACGCGCGGTTTCTTATGAAGGTCCAGGATATCCTCTATTGGGGTCGTTAGAGGGCACTGAAGACATGTGTGACATGTCACCTTGTTGCTGGAAGCTGGAGGACCTTCGTACTTGGGCCGGCATGTCTGGGTGCTGGAATGTGGGCATTCTTTGATAATACGCCGGCACATTACCTCCTTCCATAGTTGCTTGGGGTGCATGCATTCCGTGAGGCCCTGCTGAAAAGTTTGCTGGATACGATTGTGAGGATGAGCCTGCAGCTCTCTCGGCTGTCGAGCGTGGAAGAGGGTAGAGAGCTCCATCGTGTCGTATTGGTGGAAAAGCCTCGATGGGTGGAAGTAATTCTGCATCCTGCGTATGTTGTCGCTGTCTGTCGTCTACATGTTCCTCCCACGGATAGATTCTGTCTCCGGACGAATTGGTCCGTGTCGGGAGATCTGTGCCCAACAATGCACTGTCAAATTCGCCATGTCGCAGACGGCTGAGCATCTGGATGGACGAATTTGCATCAACAACACGTAGAGAATGGACCAGGGAGGCGTGGGAATGTAGTTCATCTCGAAGTCGTTGTTGGCTCTCCATCAAGGCCTGGGCGCGCGTCTGCCCTGGTGGCAGCTCGTATGCACATGCGAGCTTCGCCTTCACGCAGGGCCTACAAACAGGTCGTATTTCATCGCACTGCTCTGTTGGTCAGGATGGGCCGCGATAGGATTCGTCCGGGAATATAAACCTTGATTTTTCTGCGACGGCACTGTTGGCAGGCTTGTCTCACCTGCTGTCTTCTCCTTCGGTTGGCAAGATCTCCATTAGATACAATATCATCTGTGCCAGCATCACCGTCAACATCGGGTAGGGATCCAGTATCTGGTTCGTCCATGGTGACACTCCAGGTTCCGTACAACAAGAACAGAACTGTCCGGGTAGTATGTCAAACACCATACGCTGCTCCACGGCTCGCGAAGTAAAGTGGCCTGGCACACGCCTGAGGGGAGACATCGCCGATCCTCACAGCCCGGGGACCTTGCCCGCGCATCGTGCTCCGTTACGCTTCGATCAACACGGCTAGCAGGGCAGAAAGACGGCCTGAATGGCGACTTCACGCTTAGGACTCATGACAGAGGAGCTGGCTCCGCTAGCGATGTCCTGGTCGAATTTGGTGCCTTTCCCTCAGCAAGAAGACCTGATCTCCCCCTCCAAAAGCCGGATCACGGGATGGTAGTCACTAATCCCGGTGTCGCTTATGTGCATCTGCTCTGCCGCGTGCCACATGCCACATGCCGCAGTTGAGCCAGCCAGGGTTACATGATAAGCCGAATAATGGTGGGTCTTCACTGGATACAAAACTTAGGGCACTGGAGACTCATTCGGTAGTCGTTGCCTCGCCGCGTTCGAGCCAACACTTACCGACGACCGGGCCACCTAGACAGAGGACGCGTTCCAACCGCCACCGAGAGGAGCCGTGGTGGGTCTCGCGCACTCCGATGTTCGACGTGAAGCAACTCCCAGCAGGTTGCCTCGTATACATGTGTTTATATGCGAGCTTTAATCTCTTTGGCAACACGAATCGGCAAAGGGGTCCGAAGTACGCAAGGCATGGAGGATTGTACCTGGTACGTACCCACATGGGACCCTGGATGATACACTCTGATCCCGGGGGCTGGCTCCGACCTCCGTAGGTCGACGATGTTCACTGCTCACGTGGGTGCTGGGTCATGTACTACTGAGTTGGATGTCCAGAGTCCAGACTGACCATTCGGCATACCGAAGCCACGGATCCAGGATGGCACGAAGAACTGTATTCTTCTGTACAGTAGTAGAACAGCAAGTGCATCAGCCACTACCTCCGTATCTTCCAAGCGTACCTCAAACGGAGGCGTGGGAGGGCGCCATTGATTGGTGCATTGAAGTGAATAGGACAGATCCTGTCACAGCCACCATGAGAACTAGTGGCGACGGCTTGCATACCTGTGTTCGGCCCCGTTGATACCGAGTGGCCAACGACTCATCGCAAGCCGCAGTAGTAAAGGCCCCAGATAACCCGTCGGTGGGCGGCATGCCTCCGATAGCCCCGCTAGTCCATGCCCAGTCGATTGTCATACTTGATTGAGTAGTGTAGTTTCGATCATGGAGTCAAATCGGCTCACTGGCCGAGAAGACTGTCTGAACGAACGCGAAGTATGTTGGCCGCTAGGGAGTTTCTTCGACGGAGTGCTCTCCATACCGGCACGAAAGCGGAAGTTTGTCGTGGCCAATGAGTGCATTATAATGGTGACGATGGCTGGGGAGATCCAAGTGCCGATCACGTGCCAAGCATACAGCCGCTCGTCAAAGTGAGATCGGTCCATGAGGGCACAAATGACACTCCACTCCCCGATGACTTTGTCGGATTGGCGGGTTCTGCTCTGCAGAGACTGCCCGTCTCATCTCAAAACAGGCTTTGGATGGGCTAGGAGTTTCGACTATCGATTCCTTTGGGTCTCACCGAGCAAGGTCACCAATAGGAGAGCTGGGCGTATATTCCTGCTCGTGCTGACTACTGTTGAAGTACTATGGCTCGCTAGTCAGAATGCTTGGAGTTCGATCGGGCTGATGTGATAGTAGTGAGCTACGAGAACAACAATATGACTTGAGTTGTTTCTTGCCCCTGCCGTATACGGGCATTGCAAAGAAAATATCGTCTCGAACACCGGTGAGCCGCTGTTGGGCTCCAATAATGGCTTGGAAATGATTGACAGCGACGCCACAGATGCTATATGTCGGATCTCTCGCACGGTGACTGGACCATTGTTGCAGGAAAGTTTCGATGCCGGGCCATTAGCTCTTGTTCCTTGACGACTTGGCAAAGTCCCGGCCGACTCTCAAGATTATTGCTTTTAGAGGCGCTGAGTTTGGCTTTTGGCAACACACTTGCTGAGACGGCCAGCGGAAGTCAAGGGTTGGGACCGGATATTCAGTTGGATAGCAAGGCGTCCGCCATCCAACGTGTTGGGCATGTCGAAGCAAGCAAGCAAGGGGAGGATCCCGATATGGTCAATGGCTCAGAACATACTGTACCAGCCCATATATGTACAGTGAGAGGGTGCTTACTAAGAGCGCTCGCTGTACTCCATACAAAGAGCTCTTGGATTCAATATCAAATATCAGCCCTGCACTTGAGCATCTGTTAGCATACACTCTTACGAACGAACAGCAGCTCAAGGAAAAAGAGAAACAAGAGCCGAGCTCGTCACTCGGCGCATATCGCTCAACGTTATCGTGAGCATAATTCCCTGTGGCGTCTACCTTTGATGAGTGCCTGCCTCGCCTGCACAACTGGTCCTCCTACCGTCTGTAGTTATATGGACAAAACCTAATCTCCCGTGAGGCTAGAAAAAGGTTATCGGCACCGAAGTTAGTTAATCTTTAGCCGGCGGATTCCCTCTCTACATCAGTGGACCACTACTCCACAACTACGTCAATCAAGAAAGTTCCTGTTATGCCCGTCCTACATGCAGATGGTGCAATAGTTCACATCGGGCAAGAGGAGTGTCCAGGACGGATACTTAGGAAAACCTTATTATGCACCTCGATTCATGCACAGGCATGTCATGACAGTTCATGAGTCGGGTGAAAGTCGAAGATGCGAAGAGTTTTGGTAGCAGATGTAATAATTCGAGCTACAAGACGTGGTGTCCACGGAAGCAAGCGCCCCCCAAGACCAACCATCCACATTTATCTATGACTTCTCGGTAACTCAAGCTACTGCACATCCCCTCCCCTCGACCATCACAAGAATCCACAGACCTCATGATCGATCTTTATCCTTCTTGCCAAAGAATCTGTGCTTTTTCTTCTCCTTCTCGGGCTCCTTCGTCAGCTTCGCCGAACTATTCGCTTGGACCGACGGATGCGGTGCACGTCCTGGCGCGCCGCCCAAATTCATCGCCCCCATTTGTTGCGTAGGTGGCGCAGCTTGCTGTCTCTGCTGCTGGGCCTGCGGCTGTTGCTGGACTACGGGCGGCTTTGGCTGCTCGTCTGGTTCAAACAAGTGTGCTGGCGCCTGAGGTTTGGGTTGCTCGGCGGGGATCCCGAGGCGGCGTTTGTCTGTACTGAGGTCGCCGAGCTGGCGAACGAAGAGCGCGGGCGTGAGCATGTGGGATGTGACCAGGAAAACTTCGCGTCCAGTCTTGCGTCCGATGTCGTAGCAGGCGCGACTCTCCGAGTAGGTTGCGCCGCCAGCTACGAACACAATGCAGCGTTGCTTGTTTTCGGTGGTAACGTTGCTGCGACCACGTGCCCAGGTAGGTTTTGCTGTGCGAAGAGATGTAGCAGATGCTTGGCCAACGTCGTTGCCCATGTCGAGAGGTGGCTTGGTGTAAGGGAAAGTGTCAGGGGAAAGCGTGTTTGCAGCAGCGCCTTCGAGCATTTCTTGCAAGACTGGCTCGTAACGAGACAGGGCGTACTCATCCTGCGTTGTCATCGGAGGAGGCTTCTGAGGAAACATTGGTGTGAAACCTGGTCGAGGGTCCTTCAATCCCCGTGAAGTACGCGCACCGAGCAACTCGAGATTTTTGATAACGGTCTCTTCGTTGGCTGGTAGTTGGGCATGTGCAAGTAGTTTCTGCAGATCTGCCGGCAAAATACCATCGCGGTACAGAATATAAAGGATCAGTAAACGGAGGCGATCGGGTGGTGTGATACCTTCTTCGTCAAGCATGCGAATTAATTGGTCTGCTAGGCCTTTGGGTTTCTTGTAATCTTCATCAAGACCCGTCGCGAGCATCTAGATGTAGTCAGCAAATGCCACCAAGAAAAGGAAAAAAAATTCCATCATGATATTCATACCTGCTCGACAGACGCCACATCGGGGAGTTTGAACTTCTGGAATCGATTCATGCTTTCCTGTGCCATGCTTAGATGCAACGCATAGGCAGCCTTCATCTCCTGGAACTGCGGCATGCCCGCAAGCATGTCTTTGATGGCACCTAGCGATGCCGGATTACTATCTCCTTGTTGGGTGAAATTGGGGTTCTCGTCCATGAACCTTTGAAAGTCACCCATGAGCTTCTCGATAGTGTCTTTCATATGGCGGTGACGGTTGTCGACCCAAATTTTGTCGCTTTCTTTGATCTCCATATCCTTCTCTTGTGCACCAGGGCCTGAATCGACGGCTGTTCTGAACACGACTTTCTCTCCATCCTTGATAGGTAGAAGATCATGCGCCATGGCCTGGTAGGTGAACTCGTGGAGGAAAGGTGCGAATAAATCCATCGTCCGGTCGGTGATGAATAGGGTGCCTCTAGGTCTAGCGGTTGGAGGAGGGAAGTCCTCATGGAACTTCGCATAGAGATCGAGCTCATCTTGAACGAATCTTGCGAGATGGGAGCACAAAATGCTCGCTTCGTGGTTCGCGGTTCGAGGTCGGTAGTAGCGAATGGTTGGGTATTCGCCGAGTGCGACACAAACGCCAACGATCTGCTTCCAGTCAGATGTGATGCCGCCTTTGGAGTGTATGTTGATCTACCTTTTGAGCTACATCCTCGAGGTGTTGCTTGACGAGATTGTTGCAAGCAGGATGAAAAAGAGCAAAGAAACTCCACGGATCACGGAAAGTGGTCAAGTGTGATTCTCGCGGAAAGAACTCGACGTTCAAAACCTTGAACAGAGCTATCTGTTCGCGCGCAATGGCCGACTTGTCTATCCGATCTCGTAGTGAGGGTTCCAACACTAGGCCCAAGAGTCAACACTTGCGCTTTTGGAAGAAACGATATCCCTACTTACAAGACGTCCACACCAGAAAGGTCTTTCGGTATTTTCTTTTTTGGAGATCGGCCATGACACAGTCCACAATGTGCGACTGTGGCGTAAGGATATACACAACATCGACATCGCGTTGGCTAGGCCGGCGGTGCTCAATCTGCTCAATGTCTGGAATCAGTCAGGCTGTTGCGCTTCTGCCTGACAGGGTCATGTTGCTAAGATGTGGGCGTACTTGTGACGTTCTCGTTCAATATTGCGTCTTCCTCGATCACATTGTCGATCAGCCGCCGCGATGCACTGTCAAGGACAAGCACTTTCCACTAGGACATATGAGGGTCAGATTGCGCCGGGACGATGGGAGGAGGCAGGGTAACGAACATCGCCTTGGGTGACCTGTCGGATGGTACCCAGGATAACTGCGCACGATCAGCGACGGTGTATAAAGGTGTCACAGCCCAGAATCTTGCTTACTGTCCCGCTGGGCTTCAATCAAGGAAACCATGTTGCCTAAGAAGTCGATGGGCTGGGCGGTGGGAGGCTTGAGCGGAGGTGTTGGCGCTCATTCAAGGAGAGAGAGTTAAGGAACAATCATAGCACAAGATATGTACAACACGCACGTGACCGAGGCAGGCTGTTGCTAGGAAAGGTCGGGTGGTGAGTGAGAGGCTGGCTCGGCTGGCTGGTGGTATGTTGTGTTGGTGTCCTCGACCCAGCAGCACAGCACCAGGCGTGGCATGTCATAGTAGAGGGGCACCCACGCTCTGGCTCGGAGATCGGAGAAGACTCGCCAAGATCCATGCATGTGCTCCTCCTCCGCAACTTTCATGTGCCAATCGCATACTCTATACTTATTTGCCTCTTTAAGCATCTCGACCTTTCATTCACCGTCACAAGCCCGCCGAGTCGCCTCCAGCTCCCTCTCTCCTGTTGCTGGACAAGGAAACACTCTGGGCATCTTCATACCACCCATCAAGCCGGTGGAATGCTCTCGCTTGCCTCCAGCAATGTAGCAGGCAGATGCATCTACTGCGCCGTCCGCTCTCAGCGGCTGGCTCTGCAACAACTGCGACTAGCATCGACTTCGAACCGTGGACGCAAAAAAAATGGCGACAAGATATCAGGATCTCTCAACATCAGATACCACGGTGGCTCACGCGTGGGAGGTGGCGAAGATAAGCGTCTGCGGAAGCATTTCAATCGAGGCAAAGGCTTTTCGGAGATGCTACAGGAACGCTTGCAGGCATTGAATAAGGAGCTGGAAGAGGCGCCGGTCGTCGAACGTTACCTTGAAGAGCGGCGCGAGCAAGGCGACACTAAGCAGAACTTCGGCAAACTGTGGAACGCCTTCACAAAAGATCTGAGACCGTCCACCATAAAGAATCAGCAGAACTCGGATGATGGGCCACTAAAAGGAGACAAGACCCCCGAGCTGGCTGTTGGTCTGAAGGAGGCGTATGACAAGAGAGGGCAAAGAGGCCTGGATGATAGGATAAAGTACGCTTTCTATGGACACATCACGGGGGCCCGCTTCACCGAATCCGACATCAAGAATCAAAAAGACCTCGCCGACTTGCGATATCCCACGGAATGGTACCCTGGAACGAGGGCAATGCACCGGACAATTCATTTGCACGTTGGTCCAACCAATTCGGGCAAGACATACCACGCGCTACAACGCCTCGAGCAAGCAGGACACGGTGTATATGCGGGACCTCTCAGGCTGCTTGCTCACGAGGTCTATACACGGATGGTAGCCAAGGGCAAACAGTGCTCGCTGATAACAGGCGAGGAACGACGAGTACCTGAGTTGCAGGACCGCGACTTTGAACAACACGTCACCAGCTGCACTGTTGAGATGATGCCGCTCAATCGGACACTTGACGTGGCTGTCATCGATGAGATTCAGATGATTGGTAATGCCGAGCGCGGGTGGGCATGGACACAGGCGCTTCTGGGCGTCAAAGCGAAGGAGGTCCATCTGTGTGGTGAGGCACGTACCGTGCCCCTGATCAAAGAACTATGCGCCTCTGTCGGCGAAAAACTCGTAATCCATGAGTACCAGCGTCTTTCGCCGCTAAAAATGGCACAACGCTCGCTCGACGGTAAGATTCAAGACTTGCGTAAAGGCGATTGCATCGTCAGCTTCTCGGTTATGGGCATTCATGCGTTGAGGCAGCAGATTGAACGCATCACTGGCAAGAAGGTAGCGACAGTCTACGGCAGCCTGCCTCCCGAGACACGAGCCCAGCAGGCTCGCTTGTTCAACGATCCTGATAACGACTACGATTTCTTAGTGGCTAGCGACGCTGTCGGAATGGGACTCAACTTAGCCATCAAGCGCGTCATCTTCGAAGCCGCCAACAAATTCGATGGAGCCGCACGTCGTACTCTGCCAATCGCAGATATCAAGCAGATAGCTGGGCGCGCAGGACGTTACCGCACCGCGGCACAGGCCACAGAGGCGACCGCCGCCGCACAAGCCGACTCTGCAGCCAAAGGCGAGGACCCCAGTAAGGTAACTGTTGACGATAACTTTGGTGTGGTCACAACTCTTGAGAAGTTCGATTTTCCAGTCGTACGTGCAGCGATGGATACCGAGCCGGAGCCCATTCGTTCTGCAGGCATCTTCCCTCCATCAACGGTCTTGGAGCGCTTCAGCTCGTACTTCCCGCCTGCAACACCATTTTCGTACATCCTTACTCGCCTGCACGAGCTGAGTCTGATGCACAAACGCTTCCATCTTTGCGGATTGAAAGACCACGTCTGGATCGCAGATCTTATCGAGCCCGTCCAAGGCCTGACAATAGATGATCGCAATACCATTTGCTCAGCACCTGCGAGCAAAACAGATGACTCTTTGTGGCAGGAGCTGATGCCCGCATATGCTCGAATCATCGCAGAGCAGAGCGGTGGAGACCTCGTCGACATTCAGCAACTTCCTCTCGAAGTCCTAGAGGCCGAGGTCAGCCCGAGCAGGGAATATCTTCGTGAGCTTGAAAGGCTGCACAAGGGAATTGTCACATACCTTTGGTTGAGCTACCGTTTCGCTGGTATCTTCAGTACGCGTGCCCTTGCGTTCCACGTCAAGGCCATGGTGGAAGAAAAGATCGAAGACGTCCTCACTAAATTCTCGTTCACTGAAGCCCAGAGGCGCAAGCTAGCAGCCAAGAGGGAGAAGCAGTTACTCAAAGACCAGGAAAAAATCGCCCAGCTCGATGCTAGGGAGAACACCGAGGCACCTGCGGACACCGACGAAGATGCACGCGTACGCTCGAGCGAAACCGAGCAGGACGATGGCGCGGATGAACCCGATGCGCAAAGTCCAGCTCCAGAGCGCAACCCCCTAGATGAGCAGACAACTCTCACTCTCGGCGGCGACCACTTCAGCGGCGAAGAAGACTTCGGCTTCGAAGACCCCGCCGAACTCGACGCCGAAATCGAAGCCGAGAAGGAAACCGAGCCAGAAAAGCAAGAAACCGCCGTCTCTTCCTTCGCACGCTGGCGAGCCCAGCAAGTCAAAGGAGAAAGCCAAGGCTCCGAGGAGTCGGAAGACGGCGCAAGCCTCGAGTCTGCGCACGCTGAAGGCGAAGAAATCGGCCGCAGGGCTGTGCAAAACAACTCCCTGGAAGACCTCGCTGCTTCCGAGCCCAAGAACTCCCGGTCACCGTCTGCAATCAGCATGGAGGAAGATCCCTTAGATCTCGGCTCGTACACGATTTTGGACATGCCTTTCGATAAGCCTGCGACCGCGCCGGATGTGGTCTCGCCGGGCTCTAAAGAGAAAGAGCAGCAGTCTGAGTAAAGCCCTTCATCAAGGAGATTCACACCCTAGAAGAGCGCTACCGCGAGCTTCGTTCGCCTCTGGCTAGGAGGTAGCCAGGGACAAAACATACCACCACATCAACGCCGCTGTACGATAACAAATCAGATAATTGCATCTATGTACCATATCATATCTTCGATAGACTGTATAAACAGAACAGCATCTCCAGCAATTCCGAATCAAGATACTTTTCCACAATACTTCACATACCTTGCATACGTATGTAAACGATACACTTCGTGAAACTTGGATGCTTCTCAAGGTACAACAAGCGAAGAAAGTGAACCTCGCAGGAAAGAAGGTCACACGGTTTCTTCTGTTGTGTATCGCTATATGAACAGAGACTGTACACCACAAAAAAAAACTGATGAAACGAGACAAGAACCACGCTGAGTCTTACAAACAATCAAAAGAAAAAGAAAAAGAAAAAGAAAAAGAAAAAGAAAAAGGACCCGGGAAAAAAAGTCTATTGAGCTCTACGTCTAGAAATTCATCATATCTAAAAGAAACCGCAAAAGTTAGCAAAACACCTCCATCAAACTGGAAAGGGCAACAAGGAAGGGAAACGCGCAACTTACCTCTGCCAAAAAGCGTCCTCTTCCCCCAATCCATAGCCAACAGCACCCTCGTTCTCAAACTAACGCTCTGGGCGAAATACACGCTCCGCCAAAGATACACGGCCAACAAGCCGCCGCCGAAATTCAGCCCGTTGAAGTCAAAAATCGCCGCGTTGCCGATGTACGCCAGCGAGCCCATGTGCGTGTACGAGAAAGCCTTGTAAACCGAGTCGTCGATGTCGCCTTCCACGATATCGTTCGCCGCGAGTCCGGGCGCGGCTTGCGCGAGTTTGTTCAGTTTGCGGCCGAGGTAGACGCCTTGCTGGTTGGCGCGCTGAGCGGTGGCGGGGAGGGAGGTGAGCTTGCTGTCGATTTGCTTGAGGAGCTCGGAGAGCTCGCCGAAGTCCAGGGTGCCGCTCTTGTCTTTGTCGTAGGCTTCGAAGAGCCGGTCGAGGCGGCGCAGGTGGTCCGAGGCTTGCGGGAAGCGAGAGCGGACGCGCTTGGCGACGTGGCGCCAGTCCGAGTAGGAGATGTGCATGGTCTCGGGGTCTTTGCCGCGCTCCCAGGCGAGGGTGCGCAGGAATGTGATGATGTGGTCGGAGACGTTGTTTTGGACCGTGGAGCAGTCGCCGATCGCGTAGACGTCGCCTAGAGGGGCGCCGACGAGGCGGAGGTGGGTGTCGGTTTCGAGGGCGTGGCGGTTGGTTTGGTTGTCGCCGAGCTTATCGGCGATGCGCTTGGAGAATTCGGTTTGGGAAACGCCGGTGGACCAGAGACAGAAACCCATGGGAAGTTCTTTGGTGATGGTGTTGCCGTCGGTGTCTTTCTGGGAGAAGATGATGCGGTCGGGAAGGACTTCCTTGACACGGGAGTTTGTTTGGACGTCGACATTGTCGTGGGCGAAACGCTGCTCAGCAAAGCGACTGAGTGCTTCATCGTAGGTGTTCAGGATGTGACCGCGGGATTGAATGACGTGTACTGAGATCTCGTTCCGAAGCATGCGCGGGTAGTGTCTGCACAGATCTTCGTTGAGCATGTCGTACAGTTCCGCAGCAAATTCAACGCCAGTAGGTCCACCGCCAGAAACCACAAACGAAAGGAGTCTCCTTCGTTCTTCGTCCGAGGTCGTAGGCAAACAAGCAAGTTCGAGGTTGTGGATGACGGCGTTTCTAATCTTACGAGCATCGCCGATACCCTTAAGGAAATGACAGTTCTCCAGGCCTTTCACGCCGTGCGGGTTCGTAGTCGCGCCGACACCAATGATGAGTTTATCGTAAGGCAGATAGAAGCGCTCTTTCTCGCCATTGGCACCAGTAGAGGATATTTCAACCAATTTCTCGCTGAAGTCCACATCTTCCGCAGATGCCTTGATGAAGTGACCATTGATTCTTTGAACGATACGACGTACGGGTTCGACGAGAGAGCGCAGCTCTAATGTTCCAACAGTAGCTGAAGGAAGCATAGGCGTGAAGAGGAAGTGGTTTTCGGGACTGACGACTGTGACGTGGTATTCTCCGGCATACAAATACTTGAGCAGGGCGACGCTACCCCAACCGGTACCCAGAATGACCAGCTTTGGCTTGTGCTTTTGTTCTTTCATGGCAGGCGTGTCGTCATCGTCGATATAGTATTCAGCAATTGGCAAGTTCTTGGGACCACCGCGGCGTGGGTTGAGCGCGTATTCGGAGACGGAAATGTCGAAGGCTTCTGGCTCGCTCTCGTAGGTGTAGGCATCGTAGACGAAGAATCCAATGACCAGTACACCGCTTGTGACTATGAATATTCCCAATGAGGCGAATGCCTTTATTCCATATCTTACTAGACGTGATCGTTGCGGGATCGGGGTCGGCGGCTCAGAGGAGGCATATCGGGCTTGGACGAGGCGAGAAGTGGGCGTCTGCAGAGTTCGTCTCGATGTTTTAGGGAGTGTTTTGCGAAGCGCAGTGCTCAAGCTCTTTGATTGTAACGACAGAGGCTGCTTGAATGCATTGGGCCTAGGTTTGACGGCGTGCCTTAGGCTTGATGCGATGCTGTTGCGCGTGTGGCCAGCAACGGCCCGCGGCATTGGAAACATTTTCGAAGCGCGATCTCAGCGCATTGGGCGCGAGGGAGGAGTATCAGGAGGGTTCAGGAGAGGTATATGAGGCGTGAAAGGGTCAGAGCAGGAGTGGTGTGGGAGAAAATGGAATGTTTGGAGCGGAAACGGGTGGCTCGGATGTTGGATGGATGAGGTATGGTGGATGATGGTTTGAGAGTTGAGAGCTCTCCTTCAACGGCTGCGGTACGTCACCACCACACCACGTTTGGCGCCGATCTCGCCAGGATCATGCAAGATGGTGGAAATGCACCATGAGCTTGTTTTTTGCTTTACCATAATAGTAAGGCCGTTTTGCCTGTTGCCTGTATTCCAACCTATCGTCTCTTTACGTCCCTTCCCTCAATGTTGTATTCATGTTTAACTGTTCAGTTGTTCATTCTCACATGCTTGATGAGCATCTCTTCCTCTTGCCACGCACCAAAGCGGCCAGACCGGGCCTATTTGCCCGGGCGCCATGCTACTTTAAACGAGCGAAGGAGCCGGAAAATCACCATGTTTGTATATCTCGCCTCCTTCAAGCCTATATATCTTGTATATTTCATATACCCTTGCCCGTTTCTCCTTTCGCACGGGAAAATCCCATACATCTCATGACAATCCCATCTCTCTCAAGTCGTAGCACCTCCTCACCATCCCTCCACCCCTCGCCACAATGTCTTCATCAATCACAACCGCCGTCCCATCCGGCCTCATAACCACAGACTGGTGCATCAAAGAATCTCTAGACTGGTACGACAAACCCGCCGAATGCGCCAACTCCACCCTGGGCCAAGTCCCATCCGACTTCGACACCATCTGCTGTGCGGGAAACATCGTCAACACCGCCAGAGACTTATGGGCATATCGCGGCACCAACAACACAGTGAACCTCGACGACCTCGTGTGCTGCCGTGTCGATGGACCACAAAGAGGAGGTCTACAACCTCTACCCACAGACCGACTACGCTGCTTCGATGGCGACCCGACACCGCTGGCCAGTTTCGCCGCAACAAATACTGACAATGCTGCCATATGGGAGAAGACGTACTCAAGCGCCTCTCTCAGCGTTGGATCGACGACAACCTTATTCAGCGATTTCATTCCCCGGCAGACACCAACGTGCTTGTGGGTTTACACAAAGACCGGCGTTGCCATGCGAAATGTCACAGTGCCGGCTGCAGATATCACGACGCTTCCGGCGCCTTCGACGGATAGATTTGGCTGGCCTATCACTACCGGCACTTTTGCGACTGGGAGTGGTACGCCCTATACCGGATCTTCATCGGCGACTGATGCTGCGACTTCGGCGACGTCTAGTTCTGGAGCTGCTTCTGCTGTTGGGTTTGGTGCTGCGACAGCGTGGCTTTTGATCGCTGGTCTTGGTTTGCTTCGTGTCGTCAAGCTGTGATGATCGATATTTTGCATCTATTAATCCAAGTTAATACACTAGGTGACGACTCAGTTCTCATCAAACATCCTGGCACTTGTCAATCCCAGCGTATGACAGTCAGTCAAAACCCATGGTCTTGAATACAACGTTCCGGCCATAGAGTCCGTCCCAAGCACCACATCTCTCTCTGCGCGTTTACATACCGTATCGATCACGTCTAGCTCAAGTTTTGGGGACCAAAAGAATTGCATCCCTCGAAATGCTCAAACCCAATAAACCACACCACCCCTTCCAACCCAGCCAACACAACCCGGTCAACCCAATCTCCGCAATCACGCAGAGCAAAAAGAGGCAAAAAGGAAACGTGGCATTACAGGGACTCCAACCCTGAGCTTTGAATGAGCTTATCCTTTCGGATGAGAACAACAACCAACATGGGACTCGAACCCACAACCTTCCGCTAAGTCCATCAGATGAATAGGAGGCGGACGCTCTACCATTGAGCCAATCGGCTCGATTATATCGAGATTCGATGAGGGATGGGACGACGTATCTAATCATAAACGCTTTGTTTTGAATCCAAAGAGATGAGACAAGGAGCAGGCGGGGTATCGACATGATTCTGCATTCAACTAACGAGCTAGAATGGTTCTCCAAGTATAGATTCACTCTACTAACAGCTCTCGCTACCGCTGCTATCGTTGGTATCATCTGATCGATTATCGACGGCTAATGGTTGAGAATATCCAATGTACCAAGGTGGTGTTCTTTTTTTACAAAGAGAATACGATTTTATACAGCTTTATGGAAGGGATAGACAAATACTTTATTCTAAAGGGACCACCATAAGCAGAATAAACACACGCGTGAGACCCATTTCCATGTTGACTTGAATCTGTCTGAGATCGGAAATATTGACATACAATTGATGGCTTAGTGGATCCATGTCTTTGGCATGTTACGCTGCCAAAGTCGTGTTTTGTATAGCTTGATCATGTTAACGTTGATTCGCCTCACGAATAATTATGTACTCTTAACAAGGCTTGCGAATATCATCACTATTACTTCCTGTCTTCAGTCGACATGGAGCGAGAATATCACAGCCAGCGTTGAAATTTCTGCCGACGGGGTATTATTCGTGGGTTAGAAGATACGTTCAATATGCATCGATATACCCTAACCCTAGTAACCCCAACATAGGCGCCTTGTGGGAGGCTAATGACTGGGGCGATGAAAATAGCATCCCGCTAATGATCTCTTGCTCTACGTGCCTTAGTCTCATCACCATGCATGCCGTTGTTACGTTTCATTCTAGGCCATCGGCTTTTCGTCGAGCTGCGAAACATGTCGACAAGAGAAGAAGCTGGAGAACGGAGACCAACAACCTAACCGAACTAAACGACGACAACGCTCCCGACGAATACAAGTCCGAGATCCCAAACAAAACAGCTTTACGTAGCAAGAAAAAAAAAGAACCAAACATTGGCAAGCTACCAAAATCCCACAAAACGCCACCGCTTCTACGCATATAAATAATCCACATACACAGGAGAGAAGGGAACTCCTTCCCAACCCCTTGCATGCATCCCAAACAACATCACCCATCACTCCACCCTCAAAAGCGCAACCTCCACGCCCTCCTTCCCCTTCAACTCCCCAACCCTCACCCCATCCGCCTCTCCCACCCAACAATTTCCCGGCCTGCTCGCCTCAGGTTCATAAACCGCGACACTACAATTCGCGCTCTGGGACCAGAAATTCGCCGAAGCGCAGAGTTCGATGCAGTCCTTGAAGGTGTACACGAAAGCTTCCGAGAGGGTTGAGGCGGTCAGGATGCTGGTTAGGGGCGATTCGAGGTCGCAGTGGGTTGTGAAGTTTAGGCCTGGTGAGGGTGGGGTTGATTTGGCGAAGGAGGAGGTGTAGAGGGTGTTGTTTGTGGATGGGCAGGAGGTTAGGGGCGTGTAGGTTGGGAGGGGGGCGGAGTAGGTTGAGGGGGTGGAGGATGTTGTTGTTGTTGCTGAGGAGCTGGGAATGGTGTTAGATTTTTGGCAAGGGTGCAATGGATTTGGACAGTTGGTGCTTACCTTGCTCCCATTGCGGTGTCGTTTTCGTTGTTGTCGGTTGACGAGCTACTCTGTTCGGCGTGGTTCTCTCTCATGCTTTTCCCACCCACAGCACCGCCCACCGCTGCCCCGACCAGGATGCATACGATAACCGCAGCGACGACGAGGAAAGTGCGGACTTTCATGCCAAAGATGATCCGGGGCGGGCGATCGTTGTTGAAGCCATGCTTGGATATGTGACTTGAATTGAAGTGCCTGGTGTGTACGACAGGATACTTGTCGGAGAACGAAGAATGATTGGTGTCATCGTACTCGAGACCGTGAGCTGGTGCGACTTCCGGAGCATTGTGGTACTGGTAGAGAGCGGAGACCCTTTGAGGGGGATTGCGCTGGGGGATGTTGGTCAGTATGTATCATCCATTGACAAGTGCGACGGTGGCAATGCGGGCTTGGGATCTGGTCATACCTGTGAGTGTTCCATCGTACAAGAAGGCTCTACTAAGCCGTGTGCATGTCAAATCCTTCAAGTCCACCAGTTCTTCAACAATAACGGCGGTAGTCGCAACGGTTCTTCTAGAAGGAAGCAAGTGGGAAAATAGACAGATACACAGCGAGTCAATTCCCCGCCAACAGACGATGATGAGTGTCCCACGGCAACGGGAACAAGCAAACGGAAAGTCAAGTCAAGTCAAAAGTCAGCGTCGCCAGAATCGAAACGAAAGGAATCATCTCTTCTCCACCCAGCGCCCAAACCCGGGCAGTGGTTTGGTGGCGCTCAGGCAGGTAGATCAAGCCAACAAACCCCCAGTACAATAACCCGATGCAGGCGGGTCCAGGATGGAAGGGCTGAAAGGTACCCAAGGACAGCGCTCAGCAGCAGGTAGACTCGACGCATACCAGCCGTCCAGAAGCCACATTGGAGGGCGAGCTTAATGCGATACAACCTCCCCAAGTCGCCCATCAAACGCCCGCTGCCGGCTCCCCTGTGCCACCGTCCGGGCGCGCCGCCAAACGCATCTCTGACAGCAGCTCACCCGGCGTGTGTGACGGGCAATCAAGCGATCCATTGGCTTTGAAGGCCTGGCGCTGTTCGAGTCCACGTCGGCGCCCGGCACGCGCCCGTCGAACAGGATGTGGTTAAGGCTGTTCGCTTGAATCCTTGCAGCTGGCGGCGTGTGGCTCCACCTCCACGCTGACTTGCGTCTGGCCCAACCCGCCTGACAGCGTCCGTGGAGGTCCTCCTCGAAGAAGAGGGAAATGGGAAACCTTTTCTACCCCAAACGACAACCGTGCCCCTGGCGCTAGACCTGAAAGTGCCAGAACGGATTTGGTTGACGATTTCACTTTCTGTGAAAGAGTACAGCTGATTATTAGCCCACGGCTACGTGCATGCTCATTGTTTCGCCAAATTTCCACACTCGCGGAACGACTGGCTGGGCTACTATGGACGCAATCTGCCCTACCCACATCCCTCTGCCAGGGCGCCAGGGTAGGCCTGGGACGAAACGTGGTATGGCTGGGCGTGGCGTTCGTACAGCTCTGATGAGGTGGGAGCGGCGGCTTCGAAAATAATAAGATACGACTATTATCGACCGGGCAATAATCTGTCTCCCGTCACGCCTCGCCTCGCTTCTTGAATCTGACATTTGGTCAGCCCGACAATACCTAGCCGGTATTGAGAGGATTCATGCGTCGTCAAGATTATTGTGCGTTTCGTCGGGAAGGTAGCTGGCTAACGCTCCACAATCCTCACGGTGGTCGGAGTCCGACGCAAGGATCCCCTCTGGCACTTGTCGCTTACCTACAGACAGGCAGGAGGGCGAAAAGTCACTTCCGAGACCGTATTTTCTGCATCGGTAATCCTCACAAACGCGTCTTCGGAGTATTGGCGCTTATTCTGTCAGCGGGAAACTTTGAGTGTTCTTCATAGCGGTACCGGCAGATCGAGAGACATTTGTACGCCTTCTATGTCATTCGGCATTGTTGACGGTGGATTTGACTGTCTTCACGATGATGATCTACAGCTGTCAGTTGACTAGATGCATGTGACTTTAGCGATGTCCAAGGAATGTCTCTGTCTTTCACGCTGACTGCGGAGCTTCGAGGCGCCTCGTATGTTCATGCGTGATGTGCATTGTACTTCATGCATTGATGAATCCTCCGTGATACTGCAGTTTGATTGCATCTGACAGCGCCAATGCAATGACCGGATCTGCCTGGCGGCCAAAGCAACCCGCATGGTATTCTCGCACGTGTTTGCAAGCTTTGAGCAGGGCTACACAGAGATCCTGGCATTTAGACTGCAGGCTACTCTGTATCCTTAGTAGAATCAGCAGGAGCCAAAGCCCCCAATACGTCAAATCTAGTCATGTAGGTGCGAAGAAAAGCACGCGCTCACCCATGACCACGTGAAACCAATGTGCTAGCTCACATGCTATGAGCCTACGGTTGAAAACGACCGGACGTCACATGCGCATGATATTGCGACTGAAGACACTCGTTACGACACACAGGACAAAGTTATAAACTAAGAATTTGGATTGTTTTTGGATTTACGAAATCTCCATCTGTCTTTGAGACAACATCCCCATTATGAATATGCAAAGGTCTGGACATGCCCGTTCCTTGTGCGCTGTAAAAGAGAACTAGAATAAGAAAAGTAAAGCAAAGAAACCGTATTTCCCATTAAGCATTAAGCATTAGTCGTGTCGTTCATTCTCCCATTGCAATTCGTGAATTGATCATTCCTCCGTAAGAAAAAAGAAAAAGAAAAGAAGCAAGCAGCAAGTAGAAGTTGACAATCGCTTGCTCTGCGCCTCCATGCTTCGCTCCTGAGAATTGATGCGCCTTCAAAAATCCGGTCTGGAAAAACTTGTCGGTCGACCAGGAAAGTGCGCGAAGAGTTGGGAAGCTCTTCAGGCGGGCTGAGATGTGCGCGCGCCTTGGAGCTTGGAGAGAGCAGCCTGCTTGATGCTGGCGCAGATGGATCGAAACGGAAGGGGAGAAGAGTCCTTGTCGCCGAGCAGAGGCTCCTCGTCGTCGGTGGCAGATGTTGCGACTTTAGCGCTCTTAGAGGCCGCATCTTTTTTGATCTTGGACGCCGCGGCTTCCGCTGCTTCAGCTTCATTGCGGCGGCGGATGACGGTTGGCAGGCGCTCGTGTGCTGGCTTGCGACAAAGGGCGTGGAGCGCCGTGTCTAGCGCGTGCTCGCGCTTGAGATACTCCAGCTTGTAGAATTTGTCGCGGATTTCCTGGGGCCAGTAGGTGATGTTGGCGTGGGTCACTTCCATGGGTGACCTGCACCTGGTGTAGGGCTGAGGGCGCCAGTAGGTGTCCTGGCTGGGGTTGCTCAAGATGTTGGGGATTTTTCCTTGTTGCCGAGGCATGCTGGCGAAGGCTTTGGTGTGTTGTGTGTGTAGTGGTATGCTGGTTTTGTGATTGTGTGGATTCTGGATGGAATCTGAGCTGGGTTTGATGGTTTGGTGGTTGTGGTTGCGAGGTGGGAAGGGGGAAGCGGCGAGGGAGCCAACTGGGTCTGATATGTGTCGCGAAGCGCGACTGTGGACTTTGGGTGCGGACATTCGGGATATTGAGAAAAATCGTGACTGTTGAGATATCTTGAGGCTCTCTTACTGTTGGAGCGAATCGTGGTTGTATAGTTTGTCTATGTGGTCAGCGTTATAGGACGTTGGCGTGGCGTTGGGTGATGACCAAAGTTTGAGACCTTGACAACGACACGCGATACCACTGGTCGATGCTGCTCTATAAGTCATCAGCCATGGGTAAGGGTTTACTCCTTGACGGCGTGGTATTGGCTTTTATATTTGTTGAATGCTGCTCCCAGCCTGTCCCAGCCTGTACCTACTGATCGCTGTGGTGGGAGATGATCTTGTCTAGAAAGTAGCAGGATGCTAATCGCCTGCCCATCATGGCAGTCGATCGCTAAGATGCGCATATGCTCTTGCAATTCCAATAAGTCTCTGCTCATGATAGAAGTGCGGTTTACATGGTAAAGGTGAGGTGGTAAGAGATAGTGAACCCTTCAATTCGTGATCAGCACGCCCCCTTGGCCCCGTTCGTCCGGTTCGGCATCGAACCCGAAGCCGTGGATCTGCCCGAGGAACTGGCGCAAGAGGCAAGAACAAGCACCTCGCTTCAGACAGTTCGGGGAGGCTTGAACGTCGTCATCGACAGATAGCATTTCCTACCAGATCTCAATTTTTGCCATCAGCATCTCCTAACCCGTAAGACCGTCGTATACTATTCATTTCATTACGTTCGAGCCAGTGTACATATTTGCTTCATTATCAACATCTGCTTGTAGAGGCTCACATCCCATCCACCATCATACCCGACAAAGTGGCAAAGGACCATTGAGAACAACCCATTGGAAAGATACCAAGATACTCAAATCTCGCAAACCAATCTGAAAAACCTCAAACCGCCAAAATGGCCGACAAAAAAGTCCACGACATCGACTGCCTAACCATCGCCGAGCTCGAGGCCATCGCGCACAACAAAATGGACAAGCAAACCCGCGACTACTACAACGAAGGCGCCGACTCCGGCAGCACCCTGCGCGAGAACATCTCGGCCTACGAGAAATACCGCATTCGCCCGCGCGTCCTGCGCGACGTCTCCGCCATCGACCCTACCGTGAATATCTTCGGCCACAAGAACAGCGTCCCCATCGGCGTGGCACCTACCGCAATGCAATGCCTCGCACACTCAGACGGCGAGATCGGCACAGCAAATGCCTGCAAGGACTTGAACGTCGCCATGGGCCTGTCTTCGTTCGCGACCAAGACGCTCGAAGAAGTGGCCGAAGCAAGCGCTCCGAACCCGAATGTCCTCCAACTCTACCTCTTCGAAGACCGCGAGCACAGCATCAAACTCATCCAGCGGGCGAAGAAAGCCGGCTTCAAAGCAGTCTTCCTGACAGTCGACACTCCCTTCCTCGGCCGTCGGAACCTCGAACTGCGGAACCAGTTCAAACTCCCACCGCACCTCAAAGTCGCCAATTTCGCCCAAGAGCAAGAACCAGCCCTGCAAGACGAAACTGTCGACGGCGAAAAAGCCACACCAAAAAGGAACCCCGGCCCCTCCAAACCCGGCCGCATCGAGAACGGAAAGTGGATCTCGCCCTCAGGACCGGTGACATTCCACTCTCACGCCCCCAACCCTACGTTGAACTGGGAGCGCGACGTCGCCTGGCTGCAGGAAGTCTGCAAGCCCGAAATGGAAGTCTGGGTCAAAGGCGTTGCGACGGGCGAAGACGCGCTGTTGGCCGTGCATCACGGTGTGGACGGTCTTGTGGTCTCCAACCACGGCGGGAGACAGCTGAACGGCGCCCTCGCCACGCTCGACGCTCTGCCCGAAGTCGTCGAAGCAGTGCAGGGCAAAATCCCCGTGCACGTCGACGGGGGCATCAGGCACGGTACGGATGTTTTCAAGGCGCTGGCGCTGGGCGCGGATTTTGTTTGGGTTGGCAGGCCGGTGCTTTGGGGGCTGGCGTATAAGGGGGAGGAGGGTGTGAGGTTGATGCTGAAGATTCTGAGCGATGAGTTTAGGCTGTGCATGGGGTTGGCGGGCGTGGTGAATGTGAAGGAGATTACGAAGGAATATCTTGCTAAAATTGATAAGAGTGGGTTTGTGGCTAAGCTGTAAGGGTGTTGGAATGACTTCGCGCTTCGTGATGTAAATATTCATTGTAGAGAATCGTGCTCATAGCTATGTTCATTATGCTTCAAGTGAAGAACGACTTCTTCGGTTTCTTCGGCTCAGCTTGGTTCTGTCCGGCGCGAGGCCTTCCTCGCTTCTTACCACCGGCCGAAGGCGCAGGGCTGAGCACTCTAGTTGGGGGCGACGGCTCAGCGGTCTTGACGATTTCCTTGATGGTCTGCTTGGAAAGACAGCCGTCGATGTGCTCGTTGAAAGATCGTTCCTCGGCAGTCTGAGGATGACCGCAGATCGGGCAGTCCCACTGCTCTATGGGTGGCTTTTTCGCTCGCTCCTCTTCTTCGGCTTGTGCGCGTTCTTCTTCCAGCAAAAGGCGCCAGGCAAAGCCGTTATCGTGCTTTCGTGTTTCAAATGCTTTGCGCTCTTCATTATTGTCGGCCTCTCGTTCTGTGGCTTCATCATCTTCCTGCTGTTGCGAGAGCCGCTCCAGCTCATGCAGTTCATCCTGACGTTCTTGACGCTCAGCGCTCTCGAATTCTTCGTCAGGCCATTTCTGCCAGCCATCCTCGTCCAACTCTACCTTTGGAGTGTTGGCTCCTTCTGAATTCTCGCGAGAGCCATTGATAGACTGCCTCGCGCGGCCGAAGAAGTCGATATCGCCTCTCTTGGTGGACACCAAATGTGTGCATCGCAGGCCCATGAGCCTTAGCGTTAGCTTGGGAATCTCCTTTTCGAGCTTTTGAAACATCTGCAGGCCGAAATGGTAGAGGTCGTCCGCTTTGTGCACAGCTTTAGGAGGTTGGAATTGGCGGGTGTAGACCTCGTATGTGTGAAGTTTCACTTTCAGGACCAATGTCCTGCCTTTGAACTGGGTCCTCTCGAGATCCTTTTCGAGTTCCTCTGCGATCCATCGTAGTTTTTCTCGTAGTTCATTCGGGTCGGACATGTCGTGGAATGTACTCTCTGTGCCGACACTTTTGCGTTCGAATTCTTCGGCTGGTCGAACATCGGTGCGGCCTAAGCCAAGATATACACTCATGAGGAACTCGAATGCTTTATCCCCAAACAAGCCCCTCAAGTACTGCCTGTACTCGTAGATGTCTCCGCAGGTCTTGATACCAATTGCATCCAGCTCACGCTCGAACACACGTCCGATACCGTTCACCTTTCGCGTTGGCAGATCTCTCATAAAAGCCAAGATGCTGGCTCTGTCGGATGGAAGGCGGAACTGCCCATTTGGCTTGTTCTTGTTGCTCCCGATCTTTGCCAGCTTAGCATTTGCAGCGATGCCGACAGATACTGTGATTTTGCTTTCTTCCTCTACCCTGGCTCTTAACTGGGTCACCGCCTCTTCCGGTGCCATGTTGTGCTCCTTGCAGTATGCTGTGATGTTCAGATATGCTTCATCAAGACTTGCGGCCTGGAATCGCGGATCGTAGACTTCCAAGACACTTCTGATCTGCTTGGCTTTTGCGGTGTATTTGTCGAAGTTGAGTGGGACATGGATCAAGCCTGGGCAGAGCTGGTCTGCAATGAAGCCTGCCATGCCGCTCCTGCATCCAAACTTCCGCGCATGGTAATTACAAGTTGTGAGAACGCCTTTGCCGACGGCAAATGGAACATCTTTCAGCTCCGGCCGGTCAAGCTCTTCGACGGCGGCGTAGAAAGCATCGCAATCGACATGTATGAGCGTTTGCGAAAGATCACGTCCAAGCTCCAGCTCCGCGATGAGCTCGTCCGCTCTCTTCAAGTCTTTCTTCAACCCTCCTTGTACCTCTATGCGCTCCAGCTCGCGCTTCTTCGCTAAGATTCGGTTGATTTTGACAGTGAGAGTCTTGTCCTTGTTCTCTTCGTTATTGAAGTATCTGCTACCCTTCGAGGCGTTGTAGATGATTTCGGATACTTTGGATTGGTCCACACCATCCTGACCTGATTTGGTCAGGGATGGCCCGAGCAAGTGGTATTTCAGGGAGTGGTGTTGGCTGGCATCCGGGATGTCGCCTTCGTCGACGGCAGCCTCATCTCTCGCTGCCTGGGCTTCGGCGGCGAGATCTTCATTGTGGCGTGGCATGTTGCTGGCATGTCCATAGCTGTTGGTCTAGATGGACATTTAAGAGAGTGGTGAGGCTCTCTGCGGCAAACAAGACAACAATAGCACAGAAAGCACCTTCAATGACGCAGTTCAGGCAAGAATCGCGTCTGTCTAAAGTCTGTCGCGTGTTCCCGATAGAGGAATGCCGTGAATAGAAGTGGAAGCACCCTTGCGGAGGCGCTAGCTAGCGGGAGGCAGGCCAGCCCTGCATACATCATCGCCCGGGTGTTTTGAGCACCGGGGGTGTGCTTGGTGCAGAAGAGTCCTGAGCATCAACACCATCAACAACATCTCGCCCCGTTCGCCTTTGCTCTATACCTCCGCAATATTCCACAACACCGAAGCAGCACTACCCCAGCAAGTAAATGGTCAGACCCAGCCGCCCGCTGACCTTTATTGGAAATTACTCTTGCCCCAGGGTCGTCTGCAGGCTTCACATGCAAAACTCCAAACACACCCCTCGATTCGACCAGACCCCTCAAACCCTCTGATCCCTCTGCAAATACACAACGATATCTCGGTGCACGCTTTGCTCCTAGACTCAACTCGATCCTATGTATTCGCCACGGTAGCCCTCTCGGCCCAGGAATGTCATCCGATCGCAATAACCAGGGGCGACCGCCTCCGCCTCTCAAACCCACACTGGCTTCTGCGCGAAACCCGAGAACGCCAATTACGCCACGTTTAGCAGCAAGTGGAACACCGACCACAGCTGCGAAGCGCACGCCCACGGTCAGACCCGAAGCACCAGCCGCTGCTCCCCGTGTACGACCGCCGCAAGTAAGAGTTGCGGATACTTCTGTCAGAGATGGAGATCGAAATGCGAATGTTACACCGCGCTCATATGCCCGCACATCTCGCACTGAGAGTCCCAGCAGTGGTCCAACATCACATCCAACCGTGTCACCGAACAGTTTAAGAGGACGACCAGTGAGTGGCGGCGCAACAGAACGAGGTTCCAGCGCTGTTGGGTTAGGGATTGGTGTCGGAGCACAAAGTAAACCAAGAGTGGGACAAGCTAGGAGCATACTTAGTGATAACGGCTCGTCGAGAGCACACGCTCCGCTCGTCCGATCGCCCGGCCAGAGTGAAGTTGGACAATTTTCAACGGACAACATGGACAGCCGATTCTTCCACGCCAGCGATGCGGTAAAGCAGGAGCCTGCGCCCAAGAAACCAGAACCGAAGAAACAATCAGTCTTCTTCCACGCAGATGGATCTACAGAGACTCGACCACTCACGACCAAAGCACCTTCTGTAGCTATGTCTACGGCCGAGAAAAAGCTGTCCGGATCCTGGGCACCTCTAGAGGCAGGGCCCAGCCGTATGACAAGCCCGCCTCCGTTGCTATCGCCGCCTTTAAGTTCGGTTTCGATGTCGAGCTCTTCACCATTCTTTGCACCGTTGCCTCCAGCAGGCGATGCAAGGCCAGCGTCGCCGAGTAAGGAGAATATACATCTGTCTTATAGGAGAGGCGCATCGCAGATATTCGGACTTCGACCTTCGCCCATACCATCACCGCGATCAAGTGTTGTTGAGCAGCCTAATTATTACGAGCGACGCGAAAGCCTCGAGCCTAAACCATCGCAAACATCTCATCGGAAGTCCACGAGCCTGTCTTCGATTGATTCACACAACTCTGTAAACTCACGTCGGCGCTCAGCAACTACATTAGATCCAAGTATAAACGCAACGTCGCCGCTTTCGCGGGAATCAACTCCTTTGAGTCTTGCCAACCTTGGCAAGCCGCCAGCAGACCTACCCTCGATCGACGCTTCACTGGAGCCCACCGAGGAAACCGGAGGTCATGCTCCTTCAGATGGGCCTCTTAGTCCAACGAAGAGCGTATCTGAGTTGGCAGCAGACGCACGGCGCGAGCGAAAGGTCCTGGACCTCGAGATTTCGAACAGCTCTTTACTTGCCATTAATTCAAGTCTCGAGCGCGAAGTCCGTAGACAAAAAGCGGAGCTGAAGCGCTTCAGGAGGCTGTCACGCGCTGGAAAATTCGGGTTCGCTCCAAACGAGCGTGCGGCGAGACTGTCAGAAGGCCTTTCAACGCTGGGCGAGGAAGATGAATTTGAGTATGATGATGATTCTGAACTTGGACTTGCCAGTATCGCAGACGGGGATGACGATTTGAGCGACGACGACGAAAGCGAAAGCGTAACATCAGGCGGCGAACCCTTGTCCCCTGGCGCCCGAGAGGACAAAGACAAAGCACGTCTTGAGAAAGACGAGCAAAGACTGAGAGTTGACATCGAGAAGCACAAGGAGCTGCTTGTGCAAAGTCAGATGATGAATCAGAGTCTGAAGCGTTGCATGTATGCCACCGAAGAGATGATCAACGAAGGCAAGAAAGCGCTGCAGTACAGCGTGCGAGTCAGCGATGTCAAGCTAGGAGGTCGCATCCTCACCGACAACGACGATGAAGATGATGACGAAAATCGAGACAACTCAGTGCCGGACATTGAAGTTGAAGACGAGACTTTGCAAGGAGCAAACCTGAGCGACGATCACGACCACGCAAAAGGGTTCCTAGACGTCTGGTCCAATCTCGGCGGAGGCAGCTTTGAAGGCAGCGAAGGAGGAGATAGAGACAGCGGCATCGAAGTTGATAAACCCTTACACACGTCCGCACCAGGTGTCTTGAGATTGGCTCCTGGGCGACCCCCGGAGCACGAGCTCTGGCAGCGGCGGCGGTATCAGAATTAATGGAAGGAGGAATGCCGCATAGAACAACAAGGTCTCTCGAGTTGATCTTGGGAGACTGAACTGCTGACAACAATTAAATGAGCAACGGCCGACAAAACCAGAACAGCAAAGCCGTAGATTGCGTGTTAGAGATACCCCCTTTGAAGAGTTCTTTTCGTTTGTTGAAGAGACAGTTTTTTTTTTCCTTAACTTTTTATCTTTTTGGCAATAATAGGAATAAAATGTTGATTCCCTTTTGAGCTTACAATCCTGAGAATTGTCGATTTCCCTTCGACTTGATGCTTTCGAGTCTATGTTTATGACCACAATAATGTTAAGAGTCTTCCTTGTCGATCAATGGATGAACGGCAAAGTGCACATTCGGCGTGACGACGCTGGACATGCCGAGGTCAAAAATGGCATCATCTCAACATCTCTTCCATCCACTCGATTGTAAATCAACAACACCTGTCACTCCTTGCAATTGCATACGGTTAAAATTATTCACTGGAAGGCCTGATACAAAACCTCTAATCTGGCCAAGAATCAAGACCCCCATTCCCTGCCCTTCCACCACAATGGACACCACCACCCTCCTCGCCCATCTACGCCCCAAAAGACTCCTAATCGACCTCCTCCTCGCCCCAACAATAGCCTACCTACTAGCAAAAACCATAACCACCCACCTCAACCCTCCCCCACCCCGCTCCAAAATCCACCGGGCCCCCTCCCCTTCAACCCAAAGAAACTCCACCGCCACCACCACCCACCCCTACCCCCCCGACTGCCTCAGAGGAGCCCGCGATATCCCAACCCCTTACGGAACCATTCGCGCCTACGAATGGGGCCCGGAGACAGGTCGCCGCGTCCTCTTCGTCCACGGCATTAGCACGCCATGCATCGCTCTTGCCGAATTAGCGCAGACTCTTGTGCAAGAACACGGCTGTCGCGTGATGTTGTTCGATCTCTTCGGTAGAGGGTACTCTGACTCACCTGATACGACTTCACACCCGCAAGACGCCAAACTCTGGACGACGCAGATTTCTCTGGTGCTGGGGAGTTCGAGGCTCGATTGGTGGACGTCGGGGTGCACGCTTGTGGGCTACTCGCTTGGAGGTGGGATTGCGGCGGATTTTGCTAGTTGGTTCCCCGAGACGGTGCAGGGGTTGGTTTTGATTGCTCCCGCGGGGCTTTTGAGGAGGGAGAGGGTGGCGTGGTGGAGTAGGTTGGTTTATGGGGGGTGGTTTCCTAGGGGCGCTACGGAGAGGGTGGTTAGGAGGCGGTTGATGAGTGGGAAGCCGCAGCAGCAGCCGGAGAAGACGGCTGTGGGCGTTGTTGAGAGTGCTGAGGCTGAGGTGCCTGATGAGGGTGTGGGTTCTGGAGGGGCTCTGTTTCCTGGACGGCCGCGATTCTGCGTTGCTGAGGCGGTGGACTGGCAGGTTGATGCTCATCCTGGTTTCGTGCCGGCTTTCATCTCGAGTATTCAGAATTCACCCATTGGTGGTCAGAAGCATCGATGGCAAATCATTGGTTCTCGACTGGATGAGCAGAGAGCGAATCCGGATGACCACGCTACTTCGCAAAAGGGATTACTAGAAGAGAAAGTGCTCCTCTTACTGGGCAAGGACGACGGTGTCATTGTTGCCGACGAAGTCGCAGCAGATGCCACTGAGGCGCTGGGTCGCTACAATGTCGAGATAAAGGTACTAGTGGGTGGACATGATTTGCCGGTTGCCAACGCTATGGGTTGCGCTGAGGCTATTGTGGATTTCTGGTCAAGTTGAGGGGTGGTTCTGTGACAAAATAAACAATATACAACGGAGGCATAACGGATACAACGATTTGCAATGAATCAGACATCGAATGTCCACGCGTATGGGCGTATACTGATTCAGCATGGCTGGCACCGACATGGAATTGACCTACAATGCCGCTATCACCACATGCAGTAGCGGTGCCGTATCATGAGAATGAAGGACATGAGGGTCAAGGTCGCAGACCTCCCAAAGGCAACATCGAATCGCAATCTTGTTCTCAATCATCACCATCCATCGCCCAGACTCTTCGTCGGAGACACTATTGTTCGCTGAAAACTCATGAGACCAATTTGGGGTCTGCTTCATGATCGCGGAGCCGTTTGAGATTCACTCAATACGAAGCCTCGACATGAGATCATAAACCTCCCCCAAGCACTCTCTTCTTCGGGCAATTGCAATCTTTGATGAGCTTAGGCGTATAGATCAAGACGTTGCAAAGCCTTATATGATGGCGGATGACGGAATGAGACTGGTTTCTTTCTTTGTGAAGGCGGCCGTTTATTTGGAGCTGGCTTTGGACGTTGTGAACCACCGAGGATGCCCGGGGGAAATAATGAGAGAAACGTGCTTGTGCTCCGGATCATATCTGGGGTTGATTGATTGTTGCATATTCATCAGAACGGCCTTGCAGAAGTCGTTGGGCTCTGGGGTTTATTGCGATGTTACACCAGAGTGAGCGAGTGACATGAGTGAGTACCACGGAGGTCTTGCTGGTCAGTAGTAGTAGGCGAACACGTGTCTCGGAGTGTCTGATGGCGCAAATATGATGTACATGCTACTACTACTGTACGTACTAGATGAGTTTTTCACTGAACCGACATAGGCTGCGCCAGAAACACTAAAATAATATATTGATCGATGCATGTCGCAAGCCCTCCGGCGGCGCACTGGCGGCGGGTTTTTGCAAACTTCCACCTCCACCGAGGCTTTTTTTTCTTCTCTCGCAACGGAAACTGCCTGATAGTATCCACAGTGGGTGGCTCGCATGGCCCAGCTGATGTGCAAAGAATTATCTGGAAGTACGGAGGTGGTCATCGGGCGGAGTGATATTCGTGCGTCAAAGTCTAATAAAGGAGCTGCCAAAGTGAGCGTAGTTTTAGGCCTACAATAATGAGGTAATATACAGAGCAGCCAGTGTCTTACTAGCAAGGGCGAAACAACCCAGTTCTTGCGAGCTGCAAGGCGAGCAGGACATGACAACGCAAGGCAAGGCGCACCTAAGTTGGTAGTGAAAAGCCCTCGTCAATTTCCCTCCGTTCTCATCTTGCTCGTAACAAGGATCGGAGATCCAAGGGCAGAAGCACTGTTCGCAACAGCCGCAGAGCCCTCGCCGCTGTCGCCGCAGGAATGGCTAAACGTAAGGCAAGAAGGCCGGAGTGGCCGGCGACCATTCGAATTCAGCGAGAGTCGGCGAGGGAACCGGAGGACGGGGGAGAAGCTGCAGAAATGATTCAAGATCGCGCAGTAGTTTCGCTTCGTCAAAACCGCAGTCAGTAGTATATTGCGGCACAGCAGCTTGGCGGGCAGGCCGAGGGCTGAACAACAATAATCAAGGTACACGAGTGTACGAGGCTGGCCAGTGGTGTGGCATGGTTTGGCCATCAGTTAGTTGATCTTCCTACTGCTAGAAAACTACTGCGCCGCCAGACTTGTTTGCGCCACGGACAGCCTTCCTTTTGGCGCGGCTGACAAGCGGAGCCTAGACAAGTGCAAGCCCAGTCCAGCGAGTGTCTGGCGAATGGCGCGTGAGAACGCGGTCCTAGGATCACTGGGATTGCCTAAATTAAAGCGAGCACGCGGCTGTCCGGGATGTCGCTGGCGCGATATGGTAATCTCAGTGGGCCATTGGCTTTCGGCGAGAAACGTCATTGCGGATGCTCTCTTATGTTCGTCGAGCTGATCAGCTTGACGCGTACATGTAGACGCTGATGGTGGAGATGAAAAGCGACTGCTAGAGATCCCGCCTCAACTAGAGAGACTGACCGGTCGAGTTGATGGGCAACAAAAAGGAAGAGCCAGTCTTCCCATTGGACAGGAGCCAATCTAATTGCTGACCGGAAATTCCAAGATCGGAAAGTCATGGGAAACCCATGTGAACGCTGCTCCGCAATAATGCTGTTTTAAAGTTGTGGAGTTGGAAGGCTAGCCCAAACTCTACCGAGATAAGAAAAATGTCCACAACGGCGAAAGGACGGCCTACCAGCCCAGAAAGATCATGCATATCGATCACGTTGGAACTCGAGAGAGAGGAAGACGTGGAGTTGTAGCTTCTCATTTGAGCATCTCCGAGCCAGCCTGCGAGGTGGGATATGCGGCTCCTCGGCATGCAGTGACCGGCCGGCAGGAGGAATAAATGACCGCTGCTCCTGATGCTACTAGCAGCTAATGGCGGATGGCTCAGGAGAGACTCCCTCCAACCTTGAGTCCTCCTTGAAAGCGAAACTGTGTGAGCCCTTCCGGACCCTGGGCCTTTTCCCTGTCTGTACGGGCATGCCTCCTGTAGTGGTCTGTAATACCTCGCAGCAGCTCGTGACAGCAGAGCTTTCTTCAGATGCATACACTTTACGCCTGTAAAGAACTTCTCTTCGCGTGTGGTGGAGTCGAGTGCTGGCGGCGCACCGAGCTCGACGTCACTTGCCGGGGCCAGCACGCGACAGCTCGCACGCCAGCTTCACCTTAAACGCGTGAGCTGGACCCGCCAGGGCCACGGCTGATAGTCGCGCCTCGGCGGCGGCTTGCTGGCAAAAGCCATGATCAGGCGTCGTGTCTCAGTGCTTTGCAGCTTTGTTCTCTACACAGACCTCTCCTGGGCCTGGCGAAGGGCTTCTGGCAGGGAGATGCTGCCGAAGCTGGAACGGCCTCAACGGCTTCCCGGGCGCACACAACCATGCTATATACGATCGGCAGCGCAAATCGCTCTGCCAGCCCTGCTCACGCAAGGAGGCACCATGCTGCATGGGGGGAGCTGCGGGTAGCTGGGCGGGTGGAAGCAATGGGAACAAAGCCAGCGTAATGCTGTGCGTACTTCAGAGCTCCATTGCGGCAGGGCAAAGAAAAAAAGTTTGAACATCTTGCGTTGCTGTGTCGACTTGCCTTGTGCTCGCCGAAGACCATCTAGATGGCTACTCGACCGAGGGGTCGTGTGACGGATGGCGCTGCGGTGCGAAGCGGCAGCGACGGTGAGAGAAGGAAGGGGAAGGGGAAAAAGCGGTGTTTTGCCTGGCGAGCAAACATTGCGTCGTGTGCGTGGGACGGTGAAGAAGCCTCTGTTACTTGCTACGTTGGAGTTTCCCATATTACTGCTTCACAAGAAATTGCTTCAATCATCTCCGACCGGGCAGGCGGACGCTCGCACGTCTGAAATTCAGATATAGATCTGGTGGCGCTTAGGTAAACCCAGTAGACTGCGGCGGGCTGCGATGGAACGCTGGGACGTCTGACAAGGAAATGGGCTGGCTGTCTTGCGATCATGATGATGATATGAGTAGGAGGATCAGGATGGACGGGTAAACGCCCGCAATGCATATGACCTGCAACGGAAAAAGAGGCACACTACTACCGCCTGGGTATTGCAAATACGAAGCGGCAAGCATGACGCTTGGGGGAAGCGCGCCATGTCGATGTAATCATGTATGTCTAAAACGCGAGGGCAACTCTGTAGCGCAAAGCTTGCTCGAATGGATGGATACCGTAGTCTACCTCTAGTAGGATGAGGCTGCGGCTACCGAGCTCTTGGGCGGGCAGCGGAAGCGAGCAGAGAGACGGCGCAAGCGTGCATGCAGGCGGACAAGGATGGGAGGAAAGCATGCTGCTCGGCGATGTGAGGGGAGGGCGTGTGAGAGGAGGGCTGACCGGCGAGCCTATCTCCTAAGGAGGGCAGGCAGTAGTGATGCACTGATGAAGTGGGCGTGGGAGGTTCGGTAGCACCATAGCACGTCTTGTCGTGGCGGGATGAGGCTGCGTCTGCTGATTCGACAGGAGCAGAAGCGTGGAGTGAAGCCTCATGTCGCTCTGAGACGGACGAGCCAGCGCCCCCCGTGGCAGCGAGACAGCGTACCGACCTGCGGGAAGTTTAGTTACCCAGCTGGTGTGTTTGAGCGTGAGAGATTGCGCATGATTGATGAGGAAAGCGTGCAACGGTTCTTCTTTTGGCGCGCGCGCGCGCGCGCGTCTCTCCCGGGAATTGCACGACTCCTATTTTTGCTGGTTGCTTTGATTATTGAGTGGGAGATTGATTGATTGTCTTGCATGCCTGAATGCCTGAATTGGATGAATGATGAACGATTGATTGACTGCCGTGTTATCCAATTACAGGGTATTACATGTTTGCGGCTCTCCACCTGGGTTGCAACGGTGAGATGTATGTGCATGCGTAAGTAAGGTAGATGCCTTCTATGCCTACCTGCCTAAGCGTACACACGACACAGGACAGGACAGGCAAAGATACATAGATGAATGTACTTACATGATACATGATACATGCTTTCAAGGTGACAGATCTGCAGGAGCCAGGTCCACCAGTCGAAAGCGGTTCAGCATATGCAGCTGCGACGGTAGCAACACACGCTCACACGAACGTGTACCAAGTGGTAGCTGTAACATGTGCCGCCTCTCCCCCCCC